>JAQQAC010008880.1:2568037-2793856 GCA_029783875.1 Phataginus tricuspis
GTGTGTGTGTGTGTGTGTGTGTGTGTGTGTGTGTGTGTGTGTGTGTGAAAGGTCTTTGAGTGGAGGGGTCCTTTAGGACAATCCATTTCTCTGGCATCCATGATGGGCCATAGCAATAGAGAAAGCAGGGAGAAGGCTGTGTAATCCTGTGGAGTGGGCCGGAACTAGAGCAGAATGATGATAGGAAGGTAGTAGACGGCCATCGTGAGAGATGAGAGAAGGAGAATCACTCTAACTTGGAAACTGGACACACGAATGAGTGGGGAAGGCAGTCAAGATGGTTTTGAGTTGGGCAGTGAGGAGGGTAGATGGTCCCTTAATTAATAGGCAATCCAAGAGGAAAATATTTCAGGAGAAAAGATCATGAATACAGCCTTGAATGCATGAACGTGGGCTGTGGGGGTAGACGTGTCTAAGCGGGTGGTTGGAAGTCTGGGTGTGGGGCTGTGGGATGAAGTCAGAAATGGCGGAACAGACATGAGTCATCGGCACGTGCGGAACACCGCGGGCAGACAAGATCCCGGGAGAGAGGCTGGGGGGCGCTGCTGGGTGGGAAGAGAGTAGAAGACCCCAGAGGAGCAGTCAGAGAGGGAAGAGAGATCCAGCTTGCACACGGACCCGCAGTGTGACCATCACAGGGAGTTCCAGGGGAATGGAAGACTGAATCAGTCGCTGCATTTTGTTACCACAGTGAGACTGGTTGTCACTGAGGGGACACTTTCACTGGAGTCTTGATGGAATCCAGATTTCAAAGGGAAAATGTGTCAGCAAAAGGGAAATTAAGTAGCGCATGCCCTTTTTCAGAATACTTTGTACATCAGGCTAGGAACGTAGCATAATATCTTTGAGAAGGATTTCAGCAAGAGTGTGATTAAAGAGTAACTTTGTAAACAGTGGGCATCCTGTTTTCTTTCACCATTCCCTACATACAGAATCCCCTTAGGGCAGGAATGGTGTCATTCACCTTTAACCCCTGCCTTCCGCTGCTCTTAAAAAACCTCAGGAAAACCAGGCTTTAAGCCCATGCCTGAACCTGAGTGGGAGCTCCAGCTATCCGAGGTCGCACTGGGTGGGTCCCCAGAATGGGGGCCAGCACGTGGGGGAGCTCCGAGGGGATTAGGTGAGGCCACCTCCTGTCTGCAAGCCTCCCATCAGCGACTAGTTATGGCGTTGTGCTAAACCAGGCAGGGAAGTGGGGCTCTAGTCCGGCCCCTTCCCCCCGTGTCCTTTTTATAAACCCCTCTCCAGCTCACCCTAGGCCAGAGCAGCCATTTGCCCATGAGAAAATGGACCGCTGTCCCTGCAGCTTCCCGGAAGCCTCCCTCTGGCTCCCGCCACTCTCTTCCCGCCTCTCCCCACCTTCTTCACCAGCTTCTCCTACTTGCTTCCTCCTCTTGTGTCTCTGACATGGACACAAAAGTGACTGTGCCCCAGGGACTCTCCTCTCTGAGCATGGTGGGATCTCTGGGAGAGCTCGTCCGCTCGTGGCCCCAGCTGGCCTCTCAGGGCTGCCCAAATGCCCCAGCTCCAGCCCTGCGTGCCTTATCTGGGTGCCCTGTGTGGGATTTGGTTCACCTAAGCGTCCTTCAGGCACCTACAACACAATATGTCCCAAACCGACCTCCAGTCTTTCCTCCCAACCTGCTCCCTCCCCTGTGTGGTGCCATCTTCCAGCCAGCCCTGAGCCTTCATGTTCATTTTTCACCAAGTTTCGTTACTTCTGCCAATGAAAAGTCTGAAAGATCTCCAAAATCCATTCCCAACATTTCCACCACCATGTCTCTTTGGTCCTCACATCATTTGTCCCAACTTTCACAATAACAACATTGTAAAAGTTTCCTATAAAATCCACTTAGACACTATCAAAGTATGTTTCCAAATACAGATATTTTTACCCTCCCACTTAAATAAGTTTTTGATGCCACCTGATGATATAAAATTTGCGTTTGTTCGGCACAGAAGGCCCTTGTGCATAGAGCCCACTTTTATGTTCTGGCTTCATCCCTCCCTGTTCCCATCAGCCTAAGTGATAGCTTTTCTGAATATTCTGACTTTTTTTTTTTTTTTTTGAGTTTCTCCACTTTATTTCACCCTTTGACTGATTTTGGTTTCAAAGGTATTTTGCCCCAGGCTGGGAACATATTCCCCCCCACCCCCATCCCTGGAGTTACACCAGCCATATCACCTCTGCACCCGACTCAGAACCAGAGGAAGCCCACTTACTGGCATATATTTGGAAATATAAAAGCACATGATGCAGGGAGGAGGAAGGGGATTAAATGGCACAAAAATTCGTGATCATAATATAAGTTGGTCACAGGGACGGAAGTGAGACGGGGACCATGGGTTTAGGCAGAGTAGGGTGAGGGCCTCCGGAAAAAAGCAAAGCAAGATAATTACAGTCAGAACAATGTAACGATGTGCAAAGAAGTCCCTATGGAAACTCCGTGTTAAGCATTATGCAAAGTCAGAGTCACACTAATTCTCTAGGGTAAAGATACCAGACTAGGAATATAGACATTCTTCAGTGAGATCAGTTAAAGCTCAAAAGGCCAGGAGCAACTTAGCCTGGAATGTTTGAATGTTCCTCAGATAAAGAAAAGTATCTCAGCATAATCTGTGACTTCATTGTGTCAATTAGATCATGACACTAAAATTTACCTTATCCTGCTACAAGCCCAGCTTATTTTTAACTGTACCCATATGCTGTGTTTCCTTCTCTAACCCTAATCAAGTAGTCTGCAACCTGGGCAAAGATTAATTTGGTAAGCAATCCCAACTATAAATAGCCCAAGAAGTCAAGAAGTAAGATTTTTAACACTTTAGCAAACAGGCAACAGCTCTGTCCACCTTGGGGGCAGGGCAGGCAGGTGGTCTTAACTGACATGCTCCCAGAGGGAAGCTGCTAGCTGGAGAAAGAATCAGAGCAGCAGATTGCTTCTGTTTACTCATCAAAAATGAGCATTTTTTTGCACTCAACAATTCCGCACCCCTAACCCTTTACCCCCATTCCTCAACCATGCTTAAAGCCCCTGGACAACACACCACCACGTTACCTCTTGTCCCCTCCTGGCATGAGCCAGGAGCTCTGTCCTCTCACTTTATCTCTAAATAAAAGCCTCTCCCTGGCTCTCCTACCTTAAATGTTTGCCAAGTTCGTTCTTCAACTCTGTGAACAAGAATTAAGGCTGGTACTACATCCCAGTAATGTGGAGAACACAGTTAATGATTCTGTAACATCTTACTGTGTTGATAGACAGTAACTGCACTAGAGCGGGTGAAGACTTAACAACTGTTGAACCACTGTGTTGAACATTCTGACTTTTCACACTGTTTTCTCCGCTTGGAACAGCCTCAGCTCTTGCCCACATTAGTGAAATCACACTTGTCATTCAATGTTCAGCTAAAATGTCCTGTCTTGGGTCATGCAGAATCTTCTGCAACTCTGGCACATGGCCTCCTTTGCGCGCTTATCGCCCCCTTGAGGACACTATTCACACCTGCCCCGTTAGCTGATGTTCGCCGCACTCTTACTGCTTGTGAACACATACAGGCAAAGGCTCTCCTCCTGATCCTCATATTCCCGAGCAAGGTGTCTAATAGGTGTTGGTGGGACTGAACTGAAGCCACCAAGAGCCCTCCTGGTTTTCTTTGCTTGTTTAGCTAGTGACTCTAGTGAACTGAATGATTTGGGTCCCCTCACCTCCATTAATTTACTGGTTAAAGTAAATTAAAAGACAAGCACATACCTTTGTCAGAAATGGAAATCTACGCCTCTTTACATGGTCACTGGACTAGATTTCCCCAATAATTACTTCATGGCTGTATACCTTTTCCTCCCAGGACCTTGCAGCTTTCTCTTTTATGTCCTATTGTAGGTTTCCCCTGATCAATAACTTATCCCTGAGACACTTCAGACAAATGACATTTAAAACTTCTAGACAGCTTCAAGGAATGGTTGCAATGATGTATGCATGTGTGTGCACAGATACTTATATCAGCACAAAAGTATCTGATAAGAAAATGTTTAGCAGTAGGTCATTTAAATAATTCACTCAGTAAATAATATTACCTTTCATGTTAAATTAAAACCAATCCTGATGGCAATCAGAAGGATTAACAATTGGAAAATATATTTTAGAAAAAATTTCAGAGAACTTGCTTAAAAGGCTTTGGTGGGAAGCTGCATGGGCATGGCTGTGACAGCGTGTATAGAGTAGAATCAAACCTGAATTGAGAAATGTGTCAGTCTGGTGCATGTTTCTATGGCTAACTGTGGGGACTGAGCATGAGTGTCGGTTTCTGCTGAAAAGTTAAATGGATATTTTAGAATCCCGTTCCCATTAAATCATGGCAGTAGCCACCTGCTTACGGTAGGAACTGACAGTGGAAATGTGGGTTGCACTAGGGGTGTGTCTGAGGGATGAAAAAATGTTGCTTGAACCATATTTGCAAGGCTATCATCTGTATTCTGTTTTTTTAAATGTATAGAACACTTTTTCTTCCTCAAGATTTTTTTTAATTTTTATCAAATGTTAGGCTAAAATACAGCCAGCACTTGGGAATGCTCATTTGAAATAGCGATCATACTGTTTAGATACGAAGTGCCCACTTTCAAAGAAAGTCTCATCTAGGTGTTTTTTTTTCCCTTAAACTTGGGCATCACTGAGTATGGAGGAAGGAATGAGACGCTTCCATCCCGAGTGGGCAAGTCCACCAAGCAGGCTGGGGAAATACCACAATGCCAGGTGGAGTTCAGAGTTTCCAGGACTAGAGTGTCTGGTGACTGCGGCTCTCTTTCTGTCTGGTGCCAAAATGGTGCCTCTCACCCCAGCACTTGGGCTGAGAAGAAATAAATTTAGTTGTTTGCACTGATGGTTGGGGAGGATCTTTTGAAGTGTGTGGAGTGCAACTTGTCTGACCAACTCCCTCACCCCTTCCTCCTGGGCACCTTCTAGGCTGGAGCCCTGGAATCTGGCGCATCTCAAATTTTCATGAACCCACAAATCCTGTCCTTATCACTTATAAGGTCTCAGCTATAGATATTTTCCAGAACTCAAGCAGTAATTAGACAAGCTGCTATGGAAGAGAGAGCATTATACATCAGTTAAAAACATTTGCAAAAACAAAGCTCATTAGAGAAAGATAATATTCATGCAGATTTTACAAACCGTGTCTTTAGGGTGGCCCAATAAGTAGAAATATGGGGACCCATGCTTGTCACTTTTCATGCACATGGAGAGACTGGAAGGTACCATTCCTAAAGGAAGGGGAGGAACAGCCTAGGACCAATCATTAGAATTAACAGAACCAGTGACAAAGATATATTATTACTGTTAGAATCAAGATTGCTTAGTATGTTTAGAGCAGTTGAATACAAATTGCCTAAGCAGTAAGAATAAAGACTCTAAGTAAAGCTGACCCCATCAAGCATGCGGCAAGTGGGATTAGTGAAAGACTGAACTACATGTGTATTCCAAAAGTAGATTTTTCTCAAAAAATAGAGGGCATCCTGAGGTGCTTTTAGGGAGGCACAAAATCTTAAATATTTTTAAAAAGGTGATATCAGAAATTTTGTAGAATTTTCCAATAAGGATGAGGCATTTTAGTGATGTCAGCTGTCATTTGAGACTTGGCCACAGTGATCATTTCCAAAGTTTGAACAATGAAAAAAAGAAAGACGTGGTGTGTCCATGTTTATGTTTTCTCTAATAATCTCGCAGTTTCTTACAGTTCCCCTCACTTTTGACAGTTTGTTTATTTATAAAGTTCACAGTTGACTTGCTGAGCATCATCATTTTCTGGACAAAAACAGAGCTGAAAAAAACGCAGCAATGTCTTGCCTGTTGACTAGCGCTTCTCACCTGTATGAGGGCTGTGCTCTGACACCTCTTGGCGGCTGTCTTGGTTTGTGTCTGTCTCAGCTCGTGGGCTATAATTCTTTACCTACACAAAGATGGGTGCTAGAAATTCTGGAGTACCCAAGTCAGTAATGTCTGAGAGGCAGGCCCCTAGAAGATGCAGCAAACACTCCCAGCAGTGCCTGCTTCCACGTTCTCTCAGCTCCACTCGGGTGAGGTAAAGGCAAAGGGGAGGCTTATGCGACCACAACTTAATCCATGCAGCTCAGACATTCTGAGGTGGGATTCCCTCTTCGCCAGTATATTCTGGTGTTATTCCCCACCTGAGAGCCTAACTTGATCCACGGGTGCTGCTGTGTATGCATGGCTTTGATACGCAAAATGGAAAAGCAGGCCACATAAATTTCCCATTATGCCACATGGCGTTTTCCTTTGCGTGGTACGTGTCTGAGGGAAGAAAGGCTGACGGGTGAGAGCTACCACCCCAGGGTTAAGTGGAAAGTGGAACCTCTCTGTGGTAAGGAAACTAATGCCTAACACTGAATGTCAGAAGTGGAAATTAAATTTCAAGATTTATTAATCGAGTTTACCATTTAGCCCTGCCAAGATGCAAGTCATTTTATACAAAAAGCATCAAGCTGTTCTAGTGTCCCACAGAGAAGATGCTCATTTGATTTTAAACATGGCATTTACTGGGCTTGAAAGATACATGTGCTAGGAAGCCTCATGGCCAGAGGTCAAATAAAGGCCCCAGAACATGGTAGGAATAAATTTCTGTGAAGTCTGGGTTACACATTGCAGTGAAATGTGAAAAATGGTGCATTGTATACTGTGCCTGGCATATTTAATGCACATGCTGAGTATACACGGTCAGCCCTAAAACCCAGGGTTCTGATGTGGCCAGGGGTCACTATCTGTGACCTGAGAAGAACAGAGACATTGCTACAGACATGTAAAAGCAGGGTGTTCTGTCAGCAAATATCTGAGCCACATTGCAGTTGACAGTTATTTAGTCTGAAGTGTGTGTTTGTCATTCTATTAAAATATTTTTGATCCCAAAGAGCACACTGAAGAACGTGTAGTTCTCAGAGTTAAGCTATTTTGCTATAGTTAGAGCACTAATTCAAGCCCGGAGAAAGGCATTTCATAATCTCATTTTTGCTCCTGATTGAGGGAAGTCAGGTGAATAGAACTGGGAGGTCTTTATCAGAATGGGACATGGGGCAATCCTGTCTTTGACAAATTTCAAATGACAAAAATCTGGCCTTATGAACTCATTATTTCTTCCACCAGAAAGGAAAGGTCTAGTGTACTTTGGTTTAAAAATGAAAGCCAGTAAGCTGTTCGTAGACTTGATGTTTGCTGGTTATGGCAGTTGGCTGGACCTACCCAAGCATTTGTCTCAGGTACTGGATGGACTCTGCTCTGAGTACCTGGGGAGCAGGGTTAGTTGGCAAACTCCTTCAGAGGGATCGAAACCTTTTCTGCATCATCTCTACACTGAGACAAAAGAAAATCAGACAGTGGGGACAATCATTTTGGCAGTTAGCACCAGCCCACAACTGGTGTAGACCAGGGCTCGGGAGCTCGTCTTGAACCAGCACTCAGTGCGGTGAACCACAGGTCAGACTGTCCTCGAGGAGGCGGGGAGCTGAGCATAGGTTGTCAAAAGGCCTGAGATGGAAAAAGGGGGTGGAAAATTCGAGTACAATGTAGTATCTTTTCTTCAAGTTGTAGCGGGTAAGTGTTCCAACGGAGAACGAGTGAGACTAGCCGGGCAGCGGAGGCCGGGCTGGGGGCTGCGCTCACTCGGCGGCGGCCGGCAAGAAGCACACCTCCCGTGGGCCTGGCCTTCACGGCAGAGCGAGAGGAGAGAGGCGGCAGTCTGGGGAGCACGGAACCCCTAATCGGAGCTTCCAACAGTCCTGGGCCAACGCTGCTCAGCTGTGCGCGTGCGCAGTTTAAAACCATGCTGCCTGGTTTCCGGGCGCCCCGTCCCGGCCACGCTTTCTCTAAGGCTCCTTCTCCCCGGACTTCTGTGGGCGCCCTCTCGTGGCAGAGCGCAGCTTCGTGTTGGGGGAAGGAAGGGGATGTTCTCATCAGAGCCTAAAACGACTCGCCATAATGGGTTACTGGAGCCCCTGGTACCGAATTTGCGGTTTGATGATGTAGGTTGTTGCTGTTCTCAGGGGGGTTCATTCGCTCACCGCCTCCAACAAGTATCTGGGAATTGCGGGAGGCTGGGCCTCAAGAGCTAAATGGATTTTTCTTGGTCATTTCCTGGTTACTATATATTTTAATATACTTACAATATATATTATATATCTGTATTTAATTATAATTGTATTTCTATTTAGTGATGTATATTTATATATAATATGTATTTAATTACAATTATGTATTATAATATATATTATTATATCTATTATTATATCTAATATATTTTAGCAGAGTCTTCAATCCTATCAAGTGAGAACTTGGGAGGAAGGTCACTTAATATGTCCTTAAGAAGTAAAATTCATGTTGAAAATCATGTAAGAGCATCCCAGAACAGGGACTATCATTGTAGTTCACAGTTGCCAATAAACATTGTGAAGAAATGGGATTTTACCCTCATCCTAAAAACACTCAGAATAATATATGAGGCTTTGGCGGAGCACTAGTGAAAGGAATTTCAGAGTTGTGTGTTCTTTAAGGAAGCCCCTGCCTCTGACTCCATGAACCAGGAACTCATTGGAAGTTTCACAGTCAGAGAATTTCCTGGGGTTGCCTAAAGGCTGCAGAGAGCAGCAGTCTTGAACCTCTCAGCCAGGAAGAGCCCTGTTCTCAGTATGATGCGGCCTGGAGTCCTGCCTGACAGCCCGTCCTCTTGCCTGGGCCTGACTCAGGAGAAGTGTATTGGAGTGATTTGTGGAACTTCTCCTGGTAAAGGGAGATACACTCAACCATGAATGTCAGAGGCTGAAATTAAATTTCAGGATTTATTATTGAAGCAAGCTGCCTGTTGCACCATTAAAAATGCAGGTGAATTAGTGCAAAAGGCTATGTAACACTTAAAGCTCCCCTAAAGGTGGTCTCTGAGGAGGCAAAGGCAGTGCAGGTTATTCCCCCCTTGTCTTTCACTGTGGGGGCACAGCAGCACACCCCAAAGCCTTAGGAGCTGAGGTCACAAAGCCCTTCACTGCAGGGGAAGTGTGGTGATGATCGGGAAACTTGCTACATGAAGTCTTGGCTCCCGGACTAGGCATTCAGAGTAATTCAGACATGGTCTAAGCAGAGATCTACCCACACTCAGAGTCCTTTCTTCAGAAAAAGCAGAAATTATTAGTGTAAATATTACAAAGGAAACACTTAACAAGCCAAAGATGCCAAGTAGTTTTCAAGAGTCCTTAAGGCTCTAAAAGTACTAATTAAATTCCAAAAGTAATTAATAAAACCCATTTACAATTTTTCATTAGAGCAATCTCTTGGGAGCCTTTAATCAGTCAGCCCTCTGTTGGAATCAGTTGTTAACACGTGACTTCACTCTCAGGTTGTCAGCTCACTGCAGACCAGGGCCGGACCTTACCTTCAGTGACTGCAAAGTGCGCAGAGGCGGCGCTCAGAAAATCCTGGTCTTGTTGAGGAAAGGGTAATGATATTAACTAACGATATTAATTACAGAGCTTGTCTCACATGGACTGTTTGGTAGGGATATACTGTCTGGAGTGTATCTTAATATGATTGGGAAGAAAAGACTTGTTGAGCAAATAATTGTAAACAAAATAATGAGGGCAAGCTCATAATGTTTACTCGTCAATGCATGTTCTTAAAGAAGAATAAACAATGAATGTTGCCTCTTGCTGTATAAATAGACCAGTACTGCTTAGTCCAGAGCTCTGACCCAGTCACTGTGGATCATTCTTACCTACTGATTAAAGGGAGACCTTTAACTAAACAACTATGGGCTCATTCATTTCTTTACCTGTAAGTCATTGTCTCAGACAAATCTTTTCTCTACTTATTTAATACAGTTTTATTCTACTTATAAAACACAAACAATTTCAGTTACCAGAGGCCTGTAGCCGAGTCAAAACCTATAAATGACACATCTATCTTTGAAAATAGAAGTGTAAGCAAAAGTCTCACTCCCAGAGTGGTTATTCCTTCCCCTTTGTGTGGACATTGCTGTTGCTGGGCCATTGATATTAGGAGAATTCTGCTTCATCCTTGTTCCTGCCCAGCCTCCTAAGACCACCGAGACTCCCATTTACAACTGGACTCAACTTCAGCATTCTAGCCATACAGAACTGCCCTGTTCCTTTTTTATTAATTTATTTTATTTTGCTATTATTAATATACAATTACATGAGCAACATTATGGTTACTAGACAAAAAAAACCTATTATCAAATCTCCACTACATATCCCATTGTAGTCACTGTCCATCAGCATAGCAGGATGGTATAGAATCACTACTTGTCTTCTCTGTGTTATACTGCCTTCCCCATATCCCCTGACCCCACACCCACCCCCGCTACATTATGTGTGCTAATTGTAATAGCCCCTTTTCCCCCTTAACCCTCCCTTCCCACCCCTCTTCCCTAGTCCCTTTCCCTTTGATAACTATTTGTCCCTTCTTGGGTGCTGTGAGTCTGCTGCTGTTTGGTTCCTTCAGTTTTTTCTTTGTTCTTATGCTCCACAGATGAGTGAAATCATTTGATACTTGTCTTTCTCTGCCTGGCTTATTTCACTGAGCGTAATACCCTCTAGCTCCATCCATGTTGTTGCAAATGGTAGGATTTGTTTTCTTCTTATGTCTGAATAATATTCCATTGTGTATATGTACCACATCTTCTTAACCCATTCATCTACTGATGGACACTTAGGTTGCTTCCATTTCTTGGCTATTGTAATAGTGCTGCGATAAACATAGGGGTGCATATAACTTTTTCAAACTGGGCTGCTGCATTTTTAGGGTAAATTCCTAGGAGTGGGATTCCTGGGTCAAATGGTATTTCTATTTTGAGTTTTTTGAGGAACCTCTATACTGCTTTCCACAATGGTTGGACTAATTTGCATTCCCACCAGCAGTGTAGGAGGGTTCCCCTCTCTCCACATCCTCGCCAACATTTGCTTTTGTTTGTGTTTTGGATGGCGGCCATCCTAACTGGTGTGAGGTGATATCTCATTGTGGTTTTAATCTGCATTTCTCTGATGATTAGCGATGTGGAGCATCTTTTCATGTGCCTGTTGGCCATCTGAATTTCTTGTTTGGAGAAGTGTCTGTGCAGCTCCTCTGCCCATTTTTTAATTGGCTTATTTGCTTTTTGTTTGTTGAGGTGCATGAGCTCTTTATATAATTTGGATGTCAACCCCTTATCAGATGTTATTCATGAATATATTTTCCCATACTGTAGGATGTCTTTTTGTTCTACTGATAGTACCCTTTGCTGTACAGAAGCTTTTAATTTGATATAGTCCCACTTGTTCATTTTTGCTTTTGTTTCCCTTGCCCTGGGAGATATGTTCATTAAGAAGTTGCTCATGTTTATGTCCAAGAGATTTTTGCCTATGTTTTTTCCAAGATTTTTATGGTTTCATGACTTACATTCAGGTCTTTGATTCATTTTGAGTTTACTTTTGTGTATGGGGTTAGACAGTAATCCAGTTTCATTCTCTTGCATGTAGATGTCCAGTTTTACCAACACCAGCTGTTGAAGAGGCTGTCATTTCCCCATTGTATATCCACGGCTCCTTTATCATATATTAATTGACCATATATGCTTGGGTTTATATCTGGGCTCTCTAGTCTGTTCCACTGGTCTATGGGTCTGTTCTTGTGCCAGTACCAAATTGTCTTGATTACTGTGGCTTTGTAGTAGAGCTTGATGTCAGGGAGTGTAATTCCCCTGTTTTATTCTTCCTTCTCAGTATTTCTTTGGCTATTCTGGGTCTTTTGTGGTTCCATATGAATTTCAGAACTATTTGCTGTAGTGCATTGAAGAATGCTGTTGGTAGATAGGGATTGTATTGAATCTGTAGATTGCTTTAGGCAGGATGGTCATTTTGACAATATTAATTCTTCCTATCTGTGAGCATGGGATGTGTTTCCATTTCTTGGTATCTTCTTTAACTTCTCTCATGAGTGTCTTTTAGTTATCAAAGTATAGGTCTTTCACTTCCTTGGTTAGGTTTATTTCTAGGTATTTTATTCTTTTGATGCAGTTGTGAATGGAATTGTTTTCCTGATTTCTCTTTCTGCTAGTTCATTGTTAGTGTATAGGAATGCAACAGATTTCTGTGTATTAATTTTGTATCCCACAACTTTGCTGATTTCAGATATTATATCTAGTAGTTTTGGAGTGGATTCTTTAGAGTTTTTTATGTACAATATCATGTCGTCTGCAAACAGGGACAGTTTGACTTCTTCCTTGCCAATATGGATGCCTTTTATTTCTTTGTGTTGTCTGATTGCCATGGCTAGGAACTCCAGAACTATGTTGAATAAAAGTGGGGAGAGTGGGCATCCTTGTCTTGTTCCCATTCTTAAAGGAAAAGATTTCAGCTTCTCGCTGCTCAGTATAATGTTGGCTGTGGGTTTGTCATATATGGTCTTTATTATGTAGAGGTACTTGCCCTCTATACCCATTTTGATGAGAGTTTTTATCATGAATGAATGTTGAATTTTTTCAAATGCTTTTTCAGCATCCATGGAGATGATCATGTGGTTTTTGTCCTTCTTTTTGTTGATGTGGTGGATGATGTTGATGGATTTTCCAATATTGTACCATCCTTGCATTCCTGTAATAAATCATACTTGATCGTGATAGATGATCTTTTTTATGTATTTTTGAATTCGGTTTGCTAATATTTTGTTGAGTATTTTTGCATCTATGTTTATCAGGGATATTGGTCTGTAATTTTCTTTTTTTGTGGTGTTTGCCTGGTTTTGGTATTAGAGTGATGTTGGCCTCATAGAATGAGTTTGGGAGGATTCCCTCCTCTTCTACTTTTTGGAAAACTTTAATGAGGATGGGTATTAGGTCTTCACTAAATGTTTGATAAAATTCAGCAGTTGAAACCATCTGGTCTAGGAGTTTTGTTCTTAGGTAGTTTTTTGATTACCAATTCAATTTCTTTGCTGGTAATTGGTCTATTCAGATTGTCTGTTTATTCCTGGGTCAGCCTTGGAAGGTTGTATTTTTCTAGAAAGTTGTCCATTTCTTCTAGGTTATCCTGTTTGTTACCATATAATTTTTCATAGTATTCTCTAATAATTCTTTGTATTTCTTTGGTGTCTGTAGTGATTTTTCCTTTCTCATTTCTGATTGTGTTTATGTGAGTATACTCTCTTTTTTTCTTGATAAGTCTGGATAGGGGTTTATCTATTTTGTTTATTTTCTCCAAGAACCAGCTCCTGTTTTCACTGATTCTTTCTATTGTTTTATTCTTCTCAATTTTATTTATTTCTGCTTTAATCTTTATTATGTTCCTCCTTCCTCTTACTTTGGGCCTCATTTGTTCTTCCTTTTATAGTTTCATTAATTGTGAGTTTAGTGTGTTCATTTGGGATTGTTCTTCTTACCTGAGGTAGGCCTGTATTGCAATATATTTCCCTCTTAGCATGACCTTCACTGCTTCCCACAGATTTTGCGGTGTTGAATTATTGTTGTCATTTGTCTCCATATATTGCTTGATCTCTGTTTTTATTTGGTCATTGATCCATTGATTATTTAGGAGCATGTTATTAAGCCTCCATGTGTTTGTGGGCTTTTTCATTTTCTTTGTGTAATTTATTTCTAGTTTCATACCTTTGTGATCTGAGAAGCTGGTTGGTACAATTTCAATCTTTTTGAATTTACTGAGTTTCTTTCTGTGGCCTAATGTATGATCAATTCTTGAAAATGTTCCATGTGCACTTGAGAAGAATGTGTATCCTGTTACTTTTGGATGGAGTGTTCTGTAGATGTCTGTTAGGTCCATCTGTTCTAATGTGTTGTTCAGTGCCTCTGTCTCTTTACTTATTTTCTGTCTGGTTGATGTGTCCTTTGGAGTGAGTGGTGTGTTGAAGTCTCCTAAAATGAAGGCATTGCATTCTATTTCCCCCTTAATTCTGTTAGTATTTGTTTCACATATGTAGGTGATCCTGTGTTGGGTGCATAGATATTTATAATAGTTATATCCTCTTGTTGGACTGATCCTTTTATCATTATGTAATGTCCTTCTTTGTCTCTTGTAACTTTCTTTGTTTTGAAGTCTTTTTGTCTGATACAAGTACTGCAACACCTGCTTTTTTCTCACTATTAGTTACCTGAAATATTTTTCCATCCCTTTACTTTCAGTCTGTGTATATCTTTGGGTTTGAAGTTAGTCTCTTGTAGGCAGCATATAGATGGGTCTTGTTTTTTATCCATTCCGTAACTCTATGTGTTTTGATTGGTGCATTCAGACCATTTACATTTAGGGTGATTATCGATAGGTACGTACTTACTGCCATTGCAGGCTTTAGATTCATGGTTACCAAAGGTTCAAGGGCAATTCCCTTACTATCTAACAGTCTAATTTAACTTACTTTGTATACTATTACAAACACAACCTAAAGGTTATTTTGTTTATTTTTCCTCCTTTTTCTTCCTCCTCCATTCTTTGTATGTTATGAATCATATTCTGTACTCTTTGTCTTCCCTTGGGTTACATCTATTTAGCCTTAGGAATACTTCCATCTATAGGAGTCCCCCCAAAATGCACTGTAGAGGTGGTTTGTGGGAGGCAAATTCTCTCAGCTTTTGCTTATCTGAAAATTGTTTAATCCCTCCTTCAAATTTAAATGATAACCTTGCTGAGTAAAGTATTCTTGGTTCAAGGCCCTTCTGCTTCATTGCATTAAATATATCATGCCACTCCCTTCTGGCCTGTAAGGTTTCTGCTGAGAAGTCTGATGATAGCCTGATGGGTTTTCCTTTGTATGTGATGTTTTTTTCTCTCTCTAGCTGCTTTTAAAAGTCTGTCTTTATTCTTTATCTTTGCCATTTTAATTATTCTATGTCTTGATGTTGTCTTCCTTGGGTCCCTTGTGTTGGGGGATCTGTGCACCTTCATGGCTTGAGAGACTATCTTCTTCCCCAGATTGGGGAGGTTTTCAGCAATTACCTTGTTAATGACACTTTTATTGTTGCGTTTGGATTGGTCACACAGTTCTCTCAATATTCTTTCATTCTTAGAGATCCTTTTTTCCCTCTGTGCCTCAGCTTCTTTGTATTCCTCTTCTCTAATTTCTATTCCATTTACTGTCTCTTCTACTACATCTAATGTGCTTTTAAATCCCTCCATTGTATGCTGCATTTCAGATATGGAATTTCCTAATGATTGAATCTGTTAAGTCTCCATTATCACACAGCTGTGTCTGCCAACAGCAGCAAACCCCTTATCACTTGCAGCAGCTGCATCTGGGTGTAGCAAAGTCCCTTATCGCCTGCAGCGGCTCTTAGTTTCTGTTTCTCAGAAATCATGAGACCGACATCCCACTCATCAAGGCCCCAACCCCCTATATAAGCACCACCCTCCCTGCTGCCGCTGCTGCTCTCTTCTTTTCGAAGCAGTCATTTTATCTTGCAGGCAATGAACTCACGCTGACGGAGTTCTTGTGTCCTTCCTTGCGAGAGAGCCAGGTAGCTAAAAATCCCTTTCAGAATCTCCAACTTAAATTTCGTTCCTGAGTTCTTGAATACTTTTCTATACCTCCGTAAGCATGTTTACAATTTTTAGTTTGAACTCTCTTTCAGGAAGATTGGTGAGTTCAGTTTCATTTGGCCCTCTTTCTGGGGTTTGTGAGATTTTGGTCTGAACCATGTTCTTTTGTCATTTCATATTTCTGTGTGGTGCCCACCAGTGTGCAGAAACTCCAGACTCTGGAGCTGCTCAGCCCCTAGAGTGAGGTTGGTAGTTGTAGGGGAGCAGAGCTGGTGCCTGGGGGGAGGAAAGATCTGTTTCCTGATTCCCATCTGCAGTGCCTGTCTCCAGTGTCAGAGCCAGTGGGCCAAGCACACACGTGTAAAACTTTGTGCTTGCATCTCCAGCTGTTGTAGGCGGGGCCTCCCTCTGACTGACCTGATGCCTGCACTGTGACTGCTGCTTTGCGAGCAGGTGCCTGCAGGCCTGTAGGAAGGCTAGGCAGGCTGTGTGTCACAGTGGGGAGCCTTGGAGCTGAGTAGGTAGCCAGGGGGATGGAGCGCCCGAAGCTCCCCAAAGTTCCCAACCAGCTGTGCAGAGCACACCCAGGCAACCTTGTCCAGCCCTCCCTTCTCCCGCACAGCAAGTTCCGTGCAAACCCCACCCCTTCAGCAGCCCTCTCACTGCTAGGAAGCCTCTCAGACTCCCTGGCTTTCCTCCGATACAGAGTGTCCGGGTGTGGATCCCCTCCTCCATAAACGGCCGGAATGTCAATTTCACAAGCACTCCGCCTGTCCGAGCTCCCCAATGCCCAGGGCACCACACAGTATAGGATTCTGCTCACAAAGCAGATGTCCAGTACGTTACCCTGTTTCATGAGGTCTGCTCTGTTCGTGAGGTGTGTATGCAGTCTGGTTCAGCCTTCTTTCTTGTTGCTGTTTTAAGGTTAGTTGTATTAATTAACTATATTTTTGTACAATTTGTGGTTTTGGGAGGAGCTCTCCGTCTCACCTCTCACGCCGCCATCTTGCAAGTCCTCTGCCCTGTTCCTTTTTAAGAGAATCAACGGGCCAGACCACTGATCCAAACTGGAGAGCATGCTTCTGTTTCGCTTTATTTTGATTAGATTTGAATGGCACATATTGCCAGGGAAAGGCTCCTTGTGGGTTTGAACTGGTTGCAGAGGGAATTTTTTCATCCACTGGCACTTCTATTTGCCCTGGACCTGGCTCTGTGGCTCAGCACGTATAGGAAGGGAATGTTCAAATTGTATCCCTTGAATGCTAATGAAGGACACCTGCATTTCAAGGCTGGGAGCTAATTTGTAGAACTTATTCCTGATATAGCTTTAGAACAATGAAACATGCTTCCTTTTCTCTTAACCTTTTTAGATCTAATTCAGAGAGCAACAGCCAGTATTAAGGAGGGCACTACTTTTGATGCATCATCTTTGATTCTTTTCCCGCATGGCAGAGTGGAGTTCCTCCCGCCAGCTGTTGAGTTGTGTGTCAGGGGAGGATGGCTGACACTTTCCACTGAGTTTATAATCAACAAATTCTCATCCTGAGGACTAGAGTAGAGTTGAAGTATCATATCTCCTGAGCTTCTCTTTCAAGGACTCAACTATAAAGGCGACTTCTCCAAAGCCCTTAGCACTTTCCGGCTCCCCTTGCAGCTGCTTGACAGCCTGTGTGTGCAGCCTCTACTTCTGTGGCTCCGCTTGCTGATTTATGCCTCTGAATTGGCAGAGGTGTGGCCTGACAAGTAGTGTGAGGGTAATTACAGAGGGTGTATTTGCAGCGTATTTATGCCTTTCCTCAGCTCACTTGGATTCACACTGATTTTGCTTAGTCAACAATCGGACAGATTACCCTGGGTAGTTTTTTCCTTTAATTGTACCTGTGCTCATCTCTCTAGTCACAGATCACCTTAAGAACTCAGAGTGAGAGTTTGGTATTTCTCTGGATTGCAATTAGCTTTCCTTTGACCTGGCCAAAGCTCCAGATAAGGGTCTCACTTCAAAGCTGTTCTGAATTCTGCAGGTATCAGAGGGACATGATATCTGTGGATATCACCCCAAACCCTAGCATACTGCTGTTTCTCAGTCTCCTCATCTTCAAAGTTCACTCTCCCAGGCTGGATTAAGTCTGAACAGCTCCCTAACAGGGTCTGTCCCCTACGGATTCTGATGACCCCCTTCAGTGATCTTTTAAGGATCAGTTTTTATGCCTAGAAGGCAAACAAAGGAAACAAACACAGGATTAAACTCAGAGTTGACAAAAAAGTGAGTTTTCCTGGATGAGGGGGTATTTGGATAAAGTGTATTATATTCTTGGTTGTATCCACTGGTAAACGAAACCATTTTCTTTTATTGCTCTTGTTGCTGTTATTTTTTGTTACCCCACCTCCTTGCCAATTTTTAAAAAAATACACTGTGGTTGATCTTGGACAAAAACATTCTGCTTCATGGCATAGGCTGTTTAACTGACGCTGGAGGAACTATGATGTTCCTTAGCTGCGGGCACTCCTTTTGGTTGGGGTCGTTTGGCTAGTCCACAGATGTGGCCCCTTTGGCTCCTGGCTCAGGAAGGAGTTCACACAGTGGCTTGAGATGGCTCACTTCAGAAAGGCCTGCTTGGAAGGGTGGCCGCTGGCTGGCACCCGCGACCAGGACTGGTGAAGAGTCCTCTACACTAACACAAGCCTTCCCCTAAGTGGTAAGGGTGTCTCACTGAATTCCAGCTGCTTGTACAAACACTGTGCTTTATGCTGAACACCTGCTTTCCTCTCAGGAGGCTGGCATCGTGGTGCATGCTAGTCAGAGGGCCCTGCATGAGCAGCCCCTCATTCATCGAGTCTTTAACGGACGTCACTGGATGGCAATAGCACATACAAGTTGCTGCATTTTTGTTGCTGGGGGAATAGTGCTTTCTGGGTGACCACCATGGGGGAAAAAGAGCATAAGGAAGACTGTGTGGGATTCTTCCAGCCTCTGCCTGTGTTTCTTCCCCTTATGATCCCACTGGGAATCCTTACTACATCACTGTGATAAATCTTAGCTGTGAGTATAGCTACATTCTGTGCCCTGGGGGTCCTTCTAGCAAATCTGATGTGGGGTGGTCTTGAGGACCCCTGAAACACCCCCCTCATTAGTGACCATGAGATTCCAGAAATATCCCTTGAGGCAATGTCATCAAAGATGCTGATCTGATCCCTTCTTGGTCTCTCAGGCATGACCGTGCATCTTTCAGCTTAGGTCTTCCTGAAGAACTAATGGGTATGTAGCTTATGATTATTCTTTCACTTCTCTAAAGAAGAGAAGGACTAGAGTAGAGCTGAAGTATCATATCTCCTGAGTGGAGTGGCTCTATTCTTAAATTTGTTCTTTTGTGACATAATCTCTAGTTATTTTACAGTTAGAACCTATGTCAATCTAACATCAAAAATAGCCAAGCGCTAACATTACCAGCAAGTATGATTTAATGTTACATTTTAGAAGAATATGTAGAAGAAATTCTGCAATACTGCTAGACTTAACAATACTGACAATTAGTCCCTCCGAAGTGTGCCCAGATATTCAACAAACTCTTAGAATGTAACCTTCACTGGATACTTTTGGATGATGTTAAGAATTAATGAATGATGTTGATGCAATCTTGAATTTTCATCATTTCAAAACATGTTTTTATTTTTTCCTTAATGATGCTTTGAAGTAACTTCATACTTATGCTCGGGTTCATCAGTAGTACTGTTCTGCTAACTATAGATAAGCAGCTGGCATAGAGGATGCTGAAAATATGGACTGATTAGTGAATCTGAAAAAGAATAGAGAGCTCAGGGTGGCTGTGCTGTTCAGATGAACTTTTTGAAGATAAATTTGTTAGAACAATAAAGATCAATATTAACTCTATGAAAATCCCTTGGTATAGGTAATAGGTCTTGCCATGGAGTAAAACATACCTTTCAGATGAGGTATTTTTTATAAGTGATAGAATCGCACAGGACAAAAAAAAAAAAAAAGAATCTCACAGGTCAGTTTGGTATTACTGAATCATTTAATGCTCTAGGGTACAAATAATTTTTCTATTCTAAGCGTTCAGATTATTTATGAAGGGATTCATGCAGGACCAGGCCTGTGCTTATTGCTAATATTAATATTTTAAACTATTTTATTAGATGCAAGCACTAAGGGTGGGAAGCAGGGATGAAATATTTCCTTGGGAGCAGATCCAGCCCTACGGAAACTTCTGAATGCTTCCCAACTCTTAATGTGAGAGCTTGACAGCCATTTTTGGGGTGTGTTCAAGATCCTGGAAGCAAAGTATTTAACTTCAGATATTTCAGCTGAACTCAGGACTATACTGTTCCACTAAATAAGGAAGTGTTCAGTCAGTTATTAGGTAACTTAAGCAACAAGCATAATCTGAGAGGGAAAAGTATTACTTAGAATTTTTTATGGGCTGGGGAGTTTGAGGATGAAGGGGTAAAAGTGAGAATCATGGTATCCAGATTAACAATTTGAGCTGATTACTCAGACAGCAGTTAGATTCCAGTTCTCTCATCTGGACAGGTATGTTCTGCACTGCTTTTCACAGATATCTGTCTGTCTGTCTGTCACTCTTTGAGATTAATCAAAGCCCAGCTCAGGTTTCTATGTTTTTCATGTAATGACCGTGTAGCAGTTTCTTGGTAATGCTGTCAGTGGTGACTTAATGGGCTGCTGGGACAGAACACCATTAAAGACTTCTTTAATGTCTTCCTCAAAAGCACACAGGGGCACAACATAGGAGCGAATTTTTGCGACATCCCTAAATGCCAAGGAAATGCAACCACTGCATGAGCTGAAGTTTACGTTTTAGCATAAACTTCATGCCCTGAAGATTTGCTCTTGCTTGTCCCCTGGCCCCAGTTACCTATCCTATGGGACAGTGTGATGCGTGTGTGATTTTAGGAAATAATTGATACATGACTGTGGGCTCAAATGAACAGACGAGTATCAGTCAAATTACAAAAGTTCTAATGTATAAGTGGCGGCTGGCTCTCCCTGCACACTCAGAGATGCCCTGAAAGTTCCTCTCTTTGCTATTTTAAACACTACCTAACAGAGCAAAACACAGCTCACACACATATTTATTTTGTGCTTAAATGTACATGTGTGTGCATATATTTACTGACAGCTGAATACATATTTCAGCAGAATTAGAGAACTGCTGTTGGTCTATAAATAATCACAGGCATTTACAGCTCACAAAAGAAACAGGAAAAAGTGAACGAGAACGTGAAACGCACCATACTCCGGGACCTGCCCCGTCCCGCGCTTGAGCAGCAGCCTCGCTCTTCTTCCTCCCGATTTAATGAGCTCTATCGCTCTGGCGTGCGTCATGTCCCGTGTGCTCTCCCCGTTGATTTCAATGATTTGATCTCCTACCTGTTAATTAAAGAAACATTCAGTCAGCCAAAGACGGTCTGCCTCAATTCGCATTTCCAACAGGTTAGAAAAGCATCGGCGATCACCTGTGGCCAGGGAGCACCAGAACAATTTAGCTGCAGCCGCCTGCTTCTTAGGAGAGGCAAATCCCCGGCTGCTTCCTGACTCTGGCCCCCAAATTCATTTACCTTCTTTATAGAGATTAGGATACGCAGCACAGAGGTCGTAGTGGCTTACATTAGCTGTGCTTAGCCAGTATGGCAGAAGCTATAGTCAAGCTGTTCAGCATTTGTCTTTTCGTTGGGAATGTGTTTGTCACAATCCCAAATACCCAGGCACCCTCGCACTGAGACGAGAAGCAGACATTTCAAGGCCTGGTCCTCGAACACAGTGCCAGCATCTCATTCACCTTGTTGGAGGGCGTGATTGGTTCCGGGGCTTCTCTGAGAGTTGACATTAAGCATCCTTTAAATTTCCCTGGTTGCTATTGTGATGCTGTCTCCTTTGTAAAGGACTGATTGATATTCGGGTTTGATGGTGAGTTTTTCTTTGCAGCGCTTTGAATTAAAAATGAGACCCTCCATTCTCTGTACATGACTAATGATCTTGCTGAATCTTTGCCATGCTCACACCTGACTGCCAGAAGCTGTTGGGTTAAATACCAATCCCTCCCGAATTGCCAGAAATGCCTGGGTTCCCTAAGCAATTCCCATTTAGCCTTTGTGAATGGATACTTGGAATAAAAGAGGTTAGACCATAGCACATCAGGTAACTCCCACAGTACCATTACTGTCAGGAAGCTTCAGATTAAAATATGTTTCATTTCAGTTCAAGTCACTTAAATTGGTCAGTAAAAGCACAATGGTTGCTTTGTAAAAATGCTGTTTTAGTTGGGTGCCTTAAAGAAAGCAGATCTCAGCCTAAGTAATGCAGACAGAATTGCAAATAAACTCTATAGGACAAAATGATCAAGGTGGGTGCTGCGCGCTGGGCACAAGCAGGAGCAGAAGCTCGCCATCACGATGTAGGAGGGCTCTGAAGGCCACCGCCCACACCCAAAGTGGCGGGAAGAGCAGACACATTTGTCGTAGCAAGGAAGTAACATCTCTACCTAAAGAGGATTCTCTGGGCCAAGGATTTTAATGTGCTGAAGGTAAAGACTCCCCATTGGTGTTCTTGGTGGGCTTTTGAAGTATGGTTTTTGGTCAGTGGGGCGTGACCTCCATATTCCATAGGAGAATCATGAGACACAGGCCTAAATTAATTTGTTTAGAGCCAATATTTGCAACATTTTTCTCCAGGTTTCCTTAATTGTCTCCTTTCCCATAGGCAAGAGCCACAACCTGACATTGACTAGCTTGCCAGGGGCCTCGTATCCAAGCCAGAGGCAGGACCAATTATCCCTCTGCCAGCGGTCCCCACCTGTGGCTGAAACATCATGGCCCAGTATCAAATTACAGAAGTAAAACAGCAGTTATAATTCCGCCTTCTTTCCTCGCTAGACTCTCTTCTGAGCTTCATACTCACATACCCAATAGATTACAAACATTTCCCCCTAGTCGTCCAACAGGAACTCCAATCCAGCACCAGCAGCCTGGGCTTGCCTTCTCTCTCCCAAAGCAGTCTTTCCTCTTAATTCCTAATCCCAGTTAATGGCACCGTCAGTCACCCAAGCCAGAAACTTGGGGATCATGCTGGGCTCCTTACCTCAACTTCTCTGCATCTATCTCTGTCCTCATTTGTATCCCATTGCTAACTAGCTCAGTTCAGGCCTCCACTTGGATTATTCCAATACCCTCGCACCAGAATCTTCTTCTCATTGCCAGCAGAGCCATTCTTCTAAGGGAAATCCCACATGTGCCGTGCTGACTGAGGCATGCCGGGCCTTTCCTGTCACTGTTTTCTTTGCCTTCTCCTCCCCACAGGCCTGGTGATCTCTGGGTCTTCCTCAATGGCAGCCCAAGCATCTCCTCCTCTGGGACACCTTCCCAGACTCTGATTTCTTCTCCAGCAGAAAGGTCCAATCTCTGTATTCCCTCATCACAGCCTTCCACTCTGTGATTTATTACACCTCATTACAGAGTTATGCTTCTCTGTCTTTGAGCTTCTTTACTCATCAAACCATTACTGAGCACCTATTACGTGCTAGAAAGTCTACGGGGGGGGGAGGTAAGATAAAGATAGAGTTAATGGTATAACTTCTATCTACAAGTTCTCAGGCTAATTGGAGAGAAGGTGGTCAATAAC
The DNA here is from genome assembly GCA_029783875.1 of Phataginus tricuspis. NCBI lineage: Eukaryota > Metazoa > Chordata > Mammalia > Pholidota > Manidae > Phataginus > Phataginus tricuspis. The sequence continues at coordinate 2,591,224 of JAQQAC010008880.1, forward strand.
ATAATTATTATTCATATCTTTGCTATGACGTAGGTATTAATGAAGTATAAGGGAACAGAAAGGAGCGACATCCAACTCAGAAGGGGTAGAGCTGGTAGTCAGGGAGAGCTTCCTGGAGGTGGTGACATCTCAACTGAGTTTTGAAATATTATAGGAGTTCCGCAGGTGCAGGAAGAGGTGCAGGCATTCTAGGCAGAGGGAGCTGCATCTGCAAATAACTCAGTATTTGAGAACAAAATGGTCTATTTGGGGAGCTGGCAATAGTTTTTTCTGCTAGTCAGGAGTTTGGCCTTTATTTTAAAGGCAACAGCAAGGCATTGAAAATTTTAAACAGGGGGTACCCTGACCTGGGAAGCAGAGTGGTGTTTAGGAATCCCTGAGACATCGGTATGGACTGGAGAGAAGGTGGAGGCTGAGGAAGGGGGCAGGGGCTGTGAGGCTATGGCACTGTCGGTCCAAGTGAGAGCCTGGGAGGCTGTGGGGACGGAAATGAGGCAAATGAGGGCAGGCCCCGGGGCCCCTCTAACTATATATCTTGCATGCGAGGTGCCACTTGTATTTGTGAATGAATGAAGTGTTTCCACATGGCTCATCTTGAGAACTGGAATTATAAGCGCTCCTGACCCCCAAATCAAACAGTGACAGCCACCACTGCCTGAGGACACTTCTGTCTCAAGACAGACATTTCAACAAGAACCATGTGGAGGGTGAAAGGAACCTCATGGTGTGACAGAAATAGTCATATCATTTGCACTTTAGTTACATACTTTAGTATAACAAGACTTAGAAAGTTTGGTTATTTCATTCTCTTGTGTGTCTGTTATTTTCCCTTCTCCCTACAAAGAGCCCATGAGAATTAAGGGAGAGCACATTAGCAAGGGGGAGAGGAGTGGTGGACTGGAAGACAGTGTGTGAGGTTGAGAAGCAGGGTGGTCAAGGGCTGTGCAGGTGCTGGGCTGATGTCTCCTGAGTGGGACTCTCGGAGATGGGGCTCTGAGAAGAGCAGGGGTATTATTTTTATTGAGTTCTCAGGAATGTGAGCTGACTGACCTCTTGGCATGGCAGATTCCTGTAATTTCAGCTTCCCATGTAGGGTCTCTTCAGAGGCAAGAGAACAGCTCTAGTGCTGGTTGAATCAAGGGCCCTTAGCCCTTCATCCAGGACTTTCAGTCTCTCCCCCGCCCATGCTCCCACCCCCTCCAGGATACCAGAGAAGGTGGGCTGCTGATTCCTGCCTCACGGGGGGCAATGGAGGTTTGGGAGTAGTCCAAGACTTACCAAAACCATTACAAAAATGTGGGGAAAATGCTGAACAGGTAACAAGATGGAAATGCTGCCACTGTCATAGATCTTTAATATTACAAGGTGTTCTGGGCAGATTGCAAAAGTGGCCCACCTCACTTGGACCCAACATCAGTGGTAACAAACTCTGCCGGCCCAGACTCAAGGCCCCTGTTTCTCCTGGTGAAATGACATAAATTGTAAAAAGATGTAATTTTCACTTTTGCTCCAATATCCGTATTATGTATAGTCATTTTAAGTGGAACTCCCTAGATTAGTTTGGGATGTGAGTTCTCCCATTCACTTTCTCAGTGTCTAGATGTATAGAACCCCTAAGATGGTTCATTAGGGGGAGAAGAGGTTCTCTGTTACTGTCCAACCTCGTCTGACTTCACGGCAGCTGCTGGGGTGCAGCCAGTTGAAGGGCTTCGTTTTCCTAAATGGCATGTGCATCCGTTGGGGGAATTAATTTGATAAGACCAATGGACCATTTGGAGCCCTTTCGGGAATGACCAAAAAGACCAGCTGTGACTCAGATATTGTCTTCTCTTTGAGCTATGTCACTAAAATGAAACTTTAGAGACCTCCTCCACTGGTTCCTGGAAAATTTTAAAAAATATCAAGTTCTAGTTGTAATCAGGAGAGCTATGGGGGAAAAGGGGCAGACAGCGGGGAGAAGAGAGGGACACCCTAAACTGAGGAGCACCTGTGTGCTGCTTTGGGTAGGTCAAGGAGAGGTTGGATTAGGAAACCACCCCAGGGATGTAAGATTAATTCCAGGCATTCATTTTTGTCCTATGGAAGAAATACTTCTATCCGAGGTCCCCGTGGGCCAACTCTGAACCTTGCAGCAATGTCTTAGGGGCCAGGCGGAGCGGGATGAACCTGCCCCCGCCTCCCACAGCCCAGCAAGGTCTGCGCCGTTTCTCATGCATTTCTGTCCACACATCAAGCAGAGTTTGCTTTGACAAAACTATGACCAAATCCTTGGACTTGCTTGCAGCTCTGCAGGCAAAACTTATTCTCTTTTTATTGGAAGGCTAAGGTAAAGGTAAAAGTTTCAATATTTCTTAAGTGGTTCATAGTTCAAGTTGTAAGAAGAATAAGTAAACTCTGTAGTGTATGCATTTTTGACTGCTGTGTGTAGCCAAGTCATAAAAGTATCTGGTTTTGTGCATTGAAATCCTTGTGAGAACTAGATTAATCCTGGATTTAACTTCAGCCCTGAGTCATGGTAGTTCTTGCCCAAGGTGTACTCAGACATCTCACAGAAGGCTCCGGGACTGTAACCAGTTAATAGCCCCCACACTACTACTGTACCACACCATCTATTTGCATGATTATACACGACTGACATGATCCCAGATTATAATTAGGTGCAAGGATCTGGGCTCCTGCAGAATTTTATTCCAACAAACAATGGCTACCTCTGTTCCTTATTTCATGGAACACTTAGCTATGGACAATTTTTGTGTCTAATGATCTGAGGTCACAGGCTGGCTCCATCAAATTCTTCCCTTGCAGGCTGGTTTCTCCCACTGACTCTAGACCCCTCCCGGGCAGGGAACATACCTGGGCTTTGTGTCAGCTATACAGTCCCTGACAAGTAGGCCCTTGGTTAAGCCTGGTTGAGTAAATGAAGGCCACGTCTGCTTTTCAGGTGTGGGAGCTGTCTTTATACTCCGAAGAGTGAGCCCAGCCTCAGTGCTCCTTGGCATGCCTGAACGCCTCCTGAAACACTGCCTTAAGCACATCCAGTCAAACCACACCAATTTCAGTGGTCCTCACGGGAGACTTAATGAGGCTTCAGTATGGTGACCTACAGAGATTGCTCGACACACGTAAAGTCACGGGAAACAAGTGCCGAAAGATTGAGAGAAAGGAAAATGGAGGCTGCGTCTGACTGAAATCATAAAGCTCCAGGAACAAAAACCAGAAGCAGGGGCTTGGCTGCAGCCTGCCACATAGCATGCTGGGTAGTCTGACAGCAGGAGCCCTGGGCCCTGATGGCCTTGCTGGAGCACAGGACGGGCTGACTTTCAACTTGATGGTGACCTTTAATATGGAATGACTCTTTCACATTAAACCTTTGTTAGATATTATTAAATAAGTATTATAGTAAAAATATTTTCCAAGGGGTTACACTGAGTGCTTGGCCAACCTTCCCACTTCTTCCATTAGTCTTGTGATTGAATTCAGTGGGATCCAAGAGACAGTCATGCCCCATTGCCTCAGCAAGGCCCAGGAGCCTCTCGGGGCAGCAGGTTTTTCTGGACAGAAAACCTCCAACTCAACTGGGAACTGAAACACACGTCTGAGAGCACCTCGACTCTGGAGTTTCATTTGCCTCAATTAACGTATATGTTGAAAACAGTCTAAGACTCTTTATACTACTTTCTAGACAATAATTTCTTTAAAAAAATCCTAACATCTCTCAAGATACTTCATCTAAATAGAAATGTGAAATAGCCCTTACAGATTTGCAGAAGAGTCCTTAATCAAGGTTATACCTGAGCACACACCTGCTTAAAGAGGCATGAAGGTGAGAACAAGTGGGGAATGAGAAGTTCCAGGCTGCTACAGAATTCTGAGCATCTCGCTTGATGCAGGGGGCAGATATTAATGCATGTCTTTATTATTTGTGCATTCACCCTTTAGAAAACATTTAGTCACAGCTCAAAAAGTGTTCAGTCTTTGACTTGGGCATATTACTCTGTGGCAGAGCAGGTGTGGTGACTGGTCATTCAAATCAGGGCGCTGGCTCTGGTGGAGATTCATGGGGAATTCTCCATTCAGGAGCCTCCATTTCTCAGTCTTAAAATCATCTAAATTAAAACAGGGAAATATTGGTGGAATTTAAAGGTGATGCAGAGCCCAGCTGTGGAAGACAAATCTAAATTACAATTTGGCATCTTTCTCACCAAATTTCTTTCTTTCTTCCTTACCAAATGTTACCAACACTAATCTCATATGGAGAATTTTATTAGATTGCTTCCTGCTAAATCTCCTCACCCTTCTAGGGCTTTTAATTGGTATCCGTGTTCCAGTCTTCAAGTCCTCCTCGCCCCTGCCTATGCCTGCTCCTATGAGTCTAAATATTTCTCTTTCTGAGCCTTTGTGCTCTGAGCCTCTGAGCTGTTCCTTTTGTCTAAAATCCACACCTCAATAGCTGAACCCTATTTGTTCCTTAGGACAAACCTTGGATATGACCATTTGGGGCCAGGAAACCTTCTGTGATCCCACCAGTCCGGGTTGGGGGCCTTTCCTCAGCTTCTCTTTAAAAGCATTGACCTTTGCTTATCACTCCAGTGTAAGCTCTCTGAGGTCAGGGACTCAGCCACATGAGAAATGCCCACACAGATTTGCTCAATGGATGGGTGAATGATTGAAGGAAGGAATTTTTCAGAAGCTGTTTTTTGACTCTATGCTCCATATTGTTTGAACTAATTTTAAACAAGATCTATACAAATTTTTAATTCGGTTTCATGATATATGCCAACCAGGCTTGACCATGAGCAAATGATATAAAGTGTATGTAAGTGCCTTGGACTCTCTAAACTATACAGATTTAGCCTTTTAATATTAATTATAATAGTTATTACCCTGGTCATCATCAAATGTTAGAGGAGAGAAAAAAATGAAGCACAATGGTAAGTTTTTCATAACGACTCTAGGAGGGAAGGAGCTGAGCTACTTAGGATACTGAGTGGGGCAAAGGATACAGACGGTTTCCTGAAAATACCTCTCAGAGGTTAAAAACACAAAATCTTCTGTTTGTTTGGTAAGTACTAGTACTGCATCTTTGGAATTCTTACAGGATGTCAATGCTATTTTTTTTCTGTAATTTTAGATAACTAGTTCTTAGAAAAAAAAATCTTGTCGAATGCTGGGCAGATAAGCCGAACCCTACACGAAGACAGAGCATAACTGCCAGTGGGGTGCCAGGCACGAATGCAAAGAGATTTCAAGACAAGCCGGTTGAGGCAAAATGTTTTCTATGAAGGAAAAAACTAACCGCAACCATTCCACTTTCATATGCCCCACTGACTGCTCAGACAAGAAGAGATGGAAATATCTTAAAATTATCGGCCCGAGCAGGAATAGAAAGCTACCACGGGCAGCTCGGCCAGGGTCTCCTCCATTTGCTCAGAAATCACTTCCGTGAGGTCATGAAGTCAGTTTCCTTAGTTGACTGAAAAAACAAACAAAAGGAAATCAAAGAGGAAACTTTCCATGATGGACTCTTCGTAGGCTGTTATTTCCTGTCCCTGGATGTAACTGAGAGGAAGTCAGGGGTTATTGTTTTGCACACTTTGATCAGATGTACTTATTTTCCTGTTGCAAGCATGAGGCTTTGCGCAGTGACTGCGAGCAGCACAGGATGGCATGTCCTTGTCTTCCTGAAGCCAACCGGCCTGCACGTTGCGTGTATATATGCTTTTCGTGGGTGCACCGGTTCCATACTCGTTAGCAGTGTGAATTAGACTGTGAAAAGCTTCCCAAGATGGGTGTGCTGGTCAGCTGGGATTCAGAGGATGACTTACTGATGGGACTAGGTCAGAGGTGAGGGCAGGGTCAAGGCGGGCTGTTGAGGCGTGGCAGGGAAAGACGGGCAGGGCGGTTCCTACTCTGTCTGGAAGACCCTGGGGGAAGACAGAGAGTCACAGCGGCCTCGAGCAGGAAGCATGGAAGAGAGGCTGCCGGACTGGAGCGGGAGCTGTGGAGGGATCGGCACCAGCAGGTCTGGAGCTGAGGCGGGAGAAACAGGGCCAAGGAATGCCTCCTGCTCTCCGTGGCAGGCAGAATAACATCCCCCGGAAAGAGGTTCACATCTACCCTTGGAATCCAGGAATTATGTTACCATCCTTGGGAAATGGGACTTGGAAGATGGGGATTAGGTTAAAGATCTTGAGATGCGAAGATTTTCCTGCATTATCTGGTGGGGGCCCAATGTAGTCACAAGGGTCAAAGTCAGAGAGATTTGAGTCAGAAGATTTAAGGAAGGAAGCAGAGGTCAGAGATGAGGGATGTTCTCTTGCTGCCGCTGAAGACGAGTGAGGGGCCGCGAGCCAAGGAGCACAGGTGGCTCCAGAGGCTGAAGAAGGCAAGGAAGTGATTCCCTTCCGCAGGCTGTGGGAAGGGCCAGCTGTGCTGGTAACACAGCTTCATTTTAATCCACTGGAACTGACCTAGAATTCTGACATCCAGAATTGTAAGATAATAAATTTGTGTTGTTTTAAGCACTTAAATTCGTGGTAATTTGATACAGCGGGAATAGAAAACTGATGCGTTTCTCCCTTCCTTCCTTCCGGTCTCCTCCTAGTGCTTCTCATCTGTCGAATCCAAGAGTGAACCACAGGGCAAGAGAGTTTGCATGATGCAGACGTAGCAGTTGGTCCCCCAGATACAGGACAGGGACAGAGGGACCGAGAATGGACCTGGGAGGAGGTGGAACACAAGAAGCACCAGCGCTGGGATGGGGGGTGTGGGGTGGGAATGGATTTTAAAACAGTGAATGAATATGTCAAAGGGAGGCTGCTGCGGTCTGCAAGTTTGTGTCCTTCCTGAATTTGTATGTTGAGACCCTAACGCGCAAGTCATGGTATCAGGAGGCGGAGCCTTGGGGATTAGTACCTGCGCAAAAGACCCCCAGGGAGAGTCCCTAGTGCCCGCCATCGAGTGAGGACCCAGGATCGGGACGTGTGCTCTCACCAGGTGGTGAATCTGCTGGCCCCTTGGTCTTGGGCTTCTAACCTCCAGGACTGTGAGATATTTCTGCTGTTTATAAACTAGCCAGTCTGTGGTATTTGTTATAGCAGCCTGAACAGACTAAGTCAAAGGCTTTAAGAAATAATTAAAGAACAAGGCATGCAAATCAGATGGTGGTAGCCTTACCCATGTTGGAGAAGCTGGTTTGGAAAGCTTTATTTGTTAAGATATTTCATTTTTACCTAAGTAGTCTCTTAAGATAGCATTATAGAAGGACAAGTGGCATCAGGGTTTCTGAACTGAATGTGCTTTTTAAAACTGCTGAAGATTGCAGAGTCACCTTTCCATCGAGGCAGCTCTGAGCGCATCGGCCGCGCTCTGCTCTGACTCCTGCCGCTCCCTGTCGCTCTCCATTTCCCTCGCTTCCCTTTGCCCCTCACTGCCCCTCTCTTCTCCCTCTTCTTTTGGTCCATATGGTTGCCACAATCACTTCTGCTTTGGTCTCTCTCTTCTTCAAACTCCTACCCTCTCCACCCGCCACATACACACAAATGCTTCTTGAATAGAATCCAAGTTCCCTGACACTGTGTGAAGATGGTCCGGGACCTGGCGCCCCACCTCCCAGCTTCCCCCACCATTCTCCGGGGGTTAATCTGGCCTGCCTGTCATCCCCACTCTTCCCCGGCTTTCCCACCCCTGCGCTGTTTCTCTTGCCCTCCCTCTGCTGGCTGTCCTGCCCTTCTCCCCCACTCTTCCTGCGCCATCGAGTGATGCCCATTCCTCAGGGCTCCACTCAGATCCTCCACAGAGCTGTGTCTGGGCACTGCCGGGGAGCAGCCTCCTTTCTCAGTGTCCACGGCACTGCAGCTGCTCCTCTCTTACGGCACTTACGGCAGTCCCGCCTCCTATACCGGTTGTGTGTATTTATTCTGCTCATCACCGTTACTGTCCCTCCTGGAGTATAAACTTCTGGAAAGTGGGGCTGGGTCTCTGTATTTTCTAGTAGTTAACACACTGCCTTAAAAATGATAGATAATACAAATTTACATGTAGTAGGGACAAAAATTATTACTCTGCGAGATATAGAATGGCCAGTGGGAGAGGGGAGTCTTTGGCTGGAGTTGAGGACAAGTGGGAATGGGGGGGGGGGCTTTGAGGTCAGGATGCGCTGAGCGAAATCCCACGCGTCTTGTTCACTGTTGTCCTTCCGCGCAGACCGAGGTGCCAGTGCGGGGTAAGAGTTCCATAAACATTTCTTGAATGAATGAATAAATGTTATGTACATGATTTTGGCGAAGTCTCACCTTGAATTCTGTGAGAACAAGGGCTTAACAGAAGTTCCTAACACATGTCACAATATGAAGAAGGCATAAAAGTAAAAACAGTGCAGGGTGCTTCTACCTGCGATAAGAAGGTAGCTTAGACATAGCAGGGCTGTGCCAGGAAGCGGCTGAGGAGGACCAGCCGCAAGGCGGAGGCATCTTTTTCCTTTTTGGGGTAAGCAGGCCTGCGGCGGCACGACTGGCTGAAAGCAGATATATTACTTTTTGTATTTCCTGAGTCCTGTGAGCAGCACTGGGAAATAATCCATACGGGACTTGTAATTATACTTCCCAGTGGACAGCCTGAGGGGAAAGATCACCTTTTATACTTATCCAGCATCCTTTGTAGCAGCTAGTACAGTGCTGACTGGTTTGTGTGAGTGTGCGTGTGGGCACGTGTATGCATGAGTGCAAGTAAGCACAAACTGGTCTGGGAATGCTTGGTTGATTTACTGATTTGGAGGTAAAGTAAACAAAGGAAGCAGTTGCTGATAATACCCCCGATAAACCATGCACAGGGGCACTGAGTGCAAGGGGCCCATCTTATTAATCTTTTTCTCTCTGGTTGCTATTACCTTTCCTTTAAGGTGAGGATTCTGAGCTTCAGGGAGGAATAGGGATTTGTGAGAGGCCGCAGAGTGTCTAGGGGGAGGTAACCAGACAAGGCACAGGTCCTCCAGTTCCAAACCCCTAACTTCTTGCTTTTATGAGGTGGTGCCAGCATCGCTGAGGAGGGGAGAAGGGTGCAAGAGGAGGTTCTCACTCAGCTTGGAGTTAAAGGTGCTTCTACATGAATAAGAAACAACTTGGGATGTTTGTGGCTTATTACTAACCTGTGGGATATTGTTTAAAAATATACACATAATCATGTGTCACAAGCCTCTCTGAAGCCCAGGTTCATGCAGCACAAGCAGGATGAGAAAGATGGCTGATTAACAGTAATATGAGAACACCTACCAAGGAGAAAAAGTCTAGTCAGTACTTTAGGGGTCTGAACTTCCCTAATCACTTCCCCTACTTTCTCCTTCAATGAGTGTTATTTTTGTAGAGTCAACATTTCAGATCAACAGAAAAATGGATGTCCTTGTGGCCAATTTTTAATATGCAAAAGGAGTACCTGTACAAGGCAGAGAAAGTCAAGTCTCTGGGGATGACTGTCTTTGGTTATAATGAAAATATAGTCTTTTTTCAATAGCTTAATTTTAAGACAGCTCTCCGGAGGATCTTTACTCACTGCCACAATATTCAATTATTCTGGCAGTGACTGTGTGGATTACAATAATTTTTCTATTGATATGCTAACACTGAGTAAACGGAAAGTTAGAGTAGCATTGTATCACTATCATTTTGATGCACAAAATAAACATTACCCACTTTATTTTCTTTCACTATTGAAAGTCACATTTTAATTACTTAAATTTTACAACTAGGAATGTAGCCGAGTGGCTAAAAATCTTGTTTCTGTTCAAGTTAATTCAGATTGCCCATCCATGCATGAGAGCAGCTGAGCTATGAAATTGGGCAGGCCTGTTTTCTGGCACTAATGAGGAGATAATATTCCTTAGGAGTATTTAAGTGACATCACTATTGATAGGTTAATTGGAAATAAAAATGTAAAGCTTTCTTAAATCACTAGAATAAAAAGCCTCTGGTTTATCGTAGCTTCACAATGCGCTTTTTGAACTCGCCCCACTTTGCAGTTTAGGTTAATAACTGTCCGATTAATGTAACTTCGGCTCTTCTCAGAATTTCACATACTTCCTCGGGCAAAAGGAGACTTTCCCACTTCTATCCTGATTCAGTCACTGAGCTCCGTCTACTCCCTTACCAAATACGGAAAATGGCCCTTGCATCCAAAGAAATGCATGGAATAATGGGTGGAGACAAGAAATGCAATTTGATGTGAGGTCAGGAGAGTTGATTGCAGTCGGGAACCTGATATGCAAGACACGGTCTACGTGCAGTGCCCAGATTACTACTTGCTGTTATCTAAGCAGTTTCATAATTAATTATTTTGAAAAAAGCAGCTAAAGGGATATTACTCTACTCTGCAGCCTGACTGGACTCAAATTATTTTTGGCTCTCGGTGTGAAAATTTACACTTACGCTACCACATACATGCATTTAGATTTCCATCTTTGAACTCTCAATTAATTACCCAAGAGCTTATTATGCAGTCATGAGCCACCCAGATGAAAAAACTGACCCTTAACACTAATTAGCTGTTACTGAACATAGTTTTAGGCTGTGTACTTTCCAGGCATGTTAGAAGCATTATCTCATCAAACTCTCCAAGAAGCGAACCCACAAGCAAGCCGACTCTCCGTGGGTTAGACAAAACAAGGAAAAATTCAAATTAGCTTTGGGAAGTGAACCTCTAATTCGTTTTTTTTTTTTTTTACATTGGGAGCTGATTAACTGATGAATAATGCAGAGTGAGTGCCATTGGTACCAAGGTGTCAGGTTAATCTGTGGGTGGTTGGTTCACTGGGGCTGTCCCACACCGAAATAGCCCTTAATTTGGGTTGGACAGGTGTCTTTGGCCCTTCATGGGGTGGGAATTCAAGAATGATGTGGAGCCAGCTCTCGATGCTTCCTCTACCCTGTTTTCTACTTCTTTGCTGGTTTCCTGTCCTGGGTTTCTGCTTTGGACTATGGCCCTTGTAGTCCGAGGCAGGAAGGCTATGGCTTCTTCCTCTTCCATTCACTTTCTTGCACGCCCTAGAGGTCTCTGGGTCTCTCTCAGCATGGCCCTCACCCCGGCCTGAGCTCCCCACTGTATTACCACCTGTGGAGGAGGCCCCCGGACACTCCTACATCCTCTCTGCACAGTCTACCATTGTTTTGGCATTCTGCCTGTCATTGTGCAAATATGGGCCACTTGTCATCAAAGGAACTGGGCAGAAATGCATGAATGGAAGCTTTCAAACTCATCATTATTCCTAGAAAAAAAATTCCATAGGCTTGTCCTGATGGAGAATTCCTATTTCCTAATCACCTTTGTTTTCCAAGGATATCGCCTTATTAATGTAACTTGTTTGAAATGTTTCTAGTTACTGAGGTATAAATGTGCGATAGATTTATTTTTCCAGTAACTGTTACCCAGCTGTGCTCCAGTGACTACTCCCACCTTTCCTCCTGGGTAGTATTCCAGTTCTATTATTTTTCAACACTTTAAGCTATTAAAAAAATATACTGCTGTTAGCATTGCGACCTCACCTTCAGTGAAAAGCCCCTGGTTCCCATCCACTACAGACTAGGTGGAAGACTTGAGCTACTTCAGTGGGAAAGGGTCTCGTTCTCCCCTCCCCAGCCCCTTGTTCTCCCTCCTCATGTCTCCAGTCTGCCGAGATGCTCTGACAGAGTAGCAGAGGTGGCCGACCTTCACATGGGAGGTGGTTACTTGGGGCCGGTCTGCCCTCTTGTTACTGTTCCACGGCAGATCTCAGTCCTGTGCTCTCTTTGTGCCAGGGACAGTTCTAGGTGCTGAAGATATGGTGGGAATCAAGGAAGTCAAGATTTATGACTCAGGGAATTTAAATTCAGGGGACATCCAAAAGCTGCCTCTCCCCTGAGGACACTTTGGGTCACGTCCTCAGAAGACACGACGTGAGGTTTCCTCTCTATGTTCGGAGCCACACAGGAGGTCGGCCTCTCCTCTCCCAGTCAGCCCCCCTGGCCTCCACTATGGATGACATAACCCACAGTCTTTTTTCAGCAGGGTCCCTTTGGCCAGAAAATATCCCACAGAAAGATGGCTTAGGTCTCAATCCCCTTCTGTAATTTGTCACCAAAGGAACTGAGTTTAAAAGCATGAATGGAAACTTTCAAATTCACCACTATTCCTGGAAAAAGAATTCCATAGGCTCACCTTTTGCTCAACCAGTGGAAAATGGTGGGAATACAGGCTGCCCCAGAATGCCCTCTCTGCTTTCCATCTCTCCTGTCTTTCTCTCCCTTCCCCAGCCGATCAGGGTCTCTACTGATTCAACAGCTCAGCCACTTTTAGATAAGAAGCAATCGTCAGTCTCCCAATGGCTAGAAGGCCAGGCTGGCTCAGGCACCCCAGTCTTGAAGGAAGGGAACAGGACACATCTAGTACCTTTTATCCTCATGGGAGTGGGTTGGGAGGGAGAAGAGATGGTTAATGCTTCACAAACTGTTTTCTCCTAAAGAAAACTTTTGCTTCTACTCTGCATTGGCGAGTATAGGGAAGGGCAAATAAGGACTAGAAGTGGCTGTTGTCATTACTGGTGGTTCTCTAAACAGAACGTAGAGAACTTAGTCTTTTCTCCTCAGCTGTGGCCTGAGTCGCCACTTCTTTGGTAATTGGAAAGGTCCAGGTTAGGGGTCTTACATCATCACACCACACAGAGAGGAACAGCAAGATGGAAACAGGGAGCTGGATGATGCTTGTGGATTATCTACTCATTTTACTTATGTGTCCTCACTCTGAACAATTGAAAAATGACTTCATTTTCATTTCTTCTTTTAAGTCCTTATTAGCCAAGATTTTCTAAAAAATGGTGACTGACTAAAATGTGCATAACATGTGTATAATATGAGAGCCTAATATGCCGGGTTCTATTTTGACACAATGCTGTGATGTTTTTCATTGTGATTGTTTATATTCAATAATTTACATAGGGAAGACCAGAGGGCCACTGCAGAGGGAGAGGGTGTAGCAATGTGATTAACAGCATGGGCTTTGCTGGGGTGAGGAGCCCTGGGTTTTGGTCTTACCACTAATACCAACTATTAACTCAGAGATGTCACTGAATGTCTCTAAGTCCCAGTTTCTTCATCTAAAAATGGGCACCTTGATGGCATCTATCCCTTAAGGTTGTTGAGAAGAGCATATGAGACATGTATGTACATTTTGCACAGTGCCTGACACATGGTAAGCATCAATAAATGTTAGTTATGTTAAATTTATGCAACAGGAGACTTTCAAACTCACTTTAAACTTGAATATATAAAATACTAGCTATTGGGTTATATTCTGGACTAAAAGGAAATGATGGCATTTTGGGCTCTCTGAGTGTAGAGTGGGGTTGGTAAACTACAGCCCCCAAGCCAAATTCGGCCCACTGCTTGGTTTTTAAAGTAACGTTTTATTGGAACACAGTCTTATTCATTCATTTGCATGCTGCCTATGGCTGCTTTTGTTGGCAACGCCAGTGGAGTTGAGTAGTTGCGACAGAGAGACTGTATGGTCCACAAAAGCCATGTGCGATCTGGCTCTTTATAGAAAAAGTTTGCCAACCTGTGGCCTAGAGCTTTAAAATTAGGTTTAAATTAGTAGTTTAATGTAACTGCTTGTCTTTGATGACTTGTGCACTGGTAGACCTGTGGAAGGGTTCAGTTCACACTTGATCGATTCTTCGATTAATAAATCAATGAAAAATTCACTTGTTTTTATTTAAATTATATAATGATTAAAAATATTTAAGAGCTGAGAGTAATAAAGCATCCACCCTTTGTCTCAATGACCAGATTTTAAGTAGGTTAATATTATGTGATATTTGCTTCAAACTGCTTTGCATAAAAAAGAAAACCTTATGGATGGAGTTGGGGTTCCCTGCATGCTTTCTGAATTCATTCTCCTCTCCACAAAGATAACCACTATTCTTAGCTGTTGCTTGTTCATCCTTTTCCTGTTTCTATGACTTCTGTTTCATATGAATATATGCATAAATAATATATACTATTGCAGATGTTTACACTTTACAAAAATAGCATTACATTTATGATTCTGTAACTTGGATTTTCACTTAATGTTATGTTGTTCAAAATTTATTCATGTAGCAGATTTAGTTCATTCATCTTAACTACTATATAATACTCCATTATGTAAATTGTTTTTAGTTAATTTTTTTGCTCTATTGTACACATTTAGGATTTCACCTCTGGCCCCTCATATTTGCAATTAAAATCCATGCTGCAATGAACATTGTTGAAAATGTCTCCTTGTGTATTTTGCAAGACCAGGGTATATACACAGCAGTGAGTATACACACATATTCAAGTTTATCTGATGTTGCCAAATTGCTCTCCAAAGTGGCAGCCCCAACTTACTTTATCACCTGTAGTGAATAAGAGTTCCAGTTCCCTACATTCTTGTCAGTGTTTGGAATTGCCAGACTTTTAATCTTTTGCCAACCTGATAGATGTAAAATGCTATCTTATTGCTTTAGTTTGCTTTTTCCTGATGTTGAGCATTGTTGCAGATATTTATTTGGATTTCTTCTTTCATAAATTTCTTCATCATGCACTTTGTCCGTTTATCCCCATTGGTTGTCTTTTTGTTATTAATTCAAAAAAATTTATTATGTTCCAGGTATCATTTTTCTTTGTCTGTTTTATGTATTGCAAATACATTCTCTTAATGTGTGGCTTATCTTTTGACCTGCCTCATAGTGTTCTCTCATGGAAACACTTTACATTTTAATGCAGTTATGTTTGTCAGTAATATTCCTTTATGGTGGTTTGGGCTTTTTGGGACTTGTTTAAAAAATACTTCTAGCCCAAGCCCAGATGAGATAAATATATTTTCCTATTCTTCTACAAGTTCTAATAGTTTACTTTTCACACTTGGTCTTTAATCCCCCTTGAGTTGATTTTTGGGTATAGTATGAAGTAGAGATTTATCTTTATCTGTATGGAGAGTCATTTGTCCTGAAACCAGTTATCGAGAATCTGTCGTCCATCCCACTCTGTAATGTTACCTCAACTGTCTACTGAGTCTCCACACCTGTCGGTCCTTTCTGGGCTCCCACAGGGCCCTGTGGTCAGCTTGGCCCTATACACAAATCTTGAAATCTTGTAGGACTGGAGGTTTTTAGAGTACCACTCTTACCTAATTTTCAAACACACATGATTTCTAAAGTCTTTAGGTTGCATACAATGAATAATTATCAGAATCTTGGGTTTAAGAACAATATCTACACCTTAGGTCTATGCTTCACTTGTAGAATGTCATGAACTGCATTAGGTACCGATTACTAACTCAGATATTTTAATTGTAATTTGAAGAGAAAGATTTTATTATGAGTTAATCTATATCACTTTAAGAGGGTCTTTAGAAAAAGAAAAGTATTTTTTTCCCAAAGAATTGAATTAATCACATAAATAAAAGTGGAATTATTTTAACCATCCTGTCATTTTCTTAGTGAAATAGTTAGGAAATGATTGAGCTATAAAGGATCAACTATTTTTTCTTGCCCTTCTATTGTATATTTTACAATAATGGTTCATTTAAAGCCCAATTGTCTATTCCAGCTTATTTAAAAGTGGGTTTACCCAGGGGTATGTATCAGAATTACCGAAGGGACTTTTTAAAACCATTTGTCCCTTTTTAAATTGAGATATTCTCAACAAAGTTTTGAAAGCGATGATATGTCACTAAAAAAGTAGGGCTTTCACCTTTCATAGACGAACAATGATGCCCTGTATTATTATCACCTATGACAAACCGGGTGAAGTATGAGCCTTCCTAAACTCCTATTCCATAGTCTCCTTGCTGCATCAAGACACAGTATCTTTGTTAGCATAGGTGGCTGTGACATACTTCTTTGTCCTATTGTTCTAACTGTTGCCCTGTTCTCTTGGACATTTCTAGCATATTTCTATTTTATAGTTTACCTTTTCTAAATGTAAGCTTTATTGTCACTCAGGTACCTAGGGGCTAAGTGGAAAATGTACATGTATTCCTTTCATTCCAAGACGCTTTGAGGTGCCAATGATATTAATGTGGCCAGTTTCAAAAGGCCAGCACAAATGAGTCTGAATTCACACAGCTGACAGTCTAAAAACTCTGCGATTCACTGACTCCTACATTCTTATGGTGGATGACGACATTCTGTGTAGTTTCCCATATGACACATCTGAGCTGCTTTCCCCTCTAGAGGCCTTCCTAATTTGCCTTAGGAAATCCAAGGAGCTCAGGCTTGGGCCGTCCCAAAGAGCTAGGCTGTCTGGTCTGCCTTGTGGGGGTGCGGGCGGGTACACTTTGCATCAGGACTCCTCTCAGGATATGTGACATCTACTCTTCAAGGTCACTGTCTCATCTCCTGGTTGACATGCTTCCCTTTTCCCTACAAAAGAGCCTGAACCACAATCTGACCCACACAACCCTGCCTGCAGTGCCGGGTTGGGCTTGCTCCCTACCCTCTTTGGGCTGCTTCTCTTTAAAACAGTTTGCTCTTAGACCCGAGTGGCATCCCACACTGCTGTTGACCTCTGTTCCAGGTAGGACCCAGACGGTTTTGCAAAACAGGTAGCCAAAGCAAAAGTCGTCACAGGGTCATCTGAAGGGCCACATGGATTAGTTACACAAAGCAAGGCAAAGGATAAGCACACTACGCAATAATATGTTTTTTTTTTAACCTTTCATTAGAAGTGGAAAGTCTTTCACAAATGAAATTTTACCTAAGAAAGGCCATAAATGATACCTAGGAGCAGAGCTGCTTTGACTGAAACAGGAGTAGGTATGGGTAGTATGCAGATTCCTGCTAACTTTACCCCCATCTTACCTCCCAGCTTCCATTCCTTCCCCAGGGCAGTCTTTGGAGTCCTGAGGATTATCTATAATCTTTTCTGTAGGAAAAAATGGCACCTGCGGGGAAAGGGCTGTGTCTTACATTTCTCTGGCCTGTTCTGAGATACAACCTCTGGCATCTGGAATTCCTCCTCTCTCCCCATATCTACCCACTGAGGGCACATCAGGACCCTACTCAAATATCTCCTCTGAGAACTCTCTCCAAGACAAAACTCATCTTCCCTGTGGCAAATGCTCAGGGCTGTAGGGCTACATGTCTCAGATATTCTGGGCTGATCTCAATTTCCAATGTTAGATCCTAATATGCCCTTGGATTCAGTTACATGTCAGGTCACATGTCAATTTTTGTTTTGAAAATGCGATTACAATAAATTATAGTTCTGGCACTCAGTTTCTGGGTTATTGATCTCTGTAGCCATCATAAACTACATACTTTAAAGAGTGGGGGTTGGATCACGGCATCATAATCGATCCTCCTTCCTCCTCCTCCCTCTTTCTCTCATCATCATCTTCCTTAAATAGTTTATCGATGGGCTAGGCTACACCAGGCAGTGTTGTGAACTTAGATGAATTATCTTATTTAATTATTACAAACACTCTGCAAGGTAGGTAAGTATTGATGCCCATTGCATGATGACGAAGCTGAGGCTGCCCGGCTAGTAGGTGACTAGGTCGGGATCGGCCCAAATCCTGGCTCTTTCCCTCATGCTACTCTGCTACCCACAGTGCTTCACAGTGTTTCGCTGCATATTCTAGAAATGTTTATTCTGGCAAATATTGGATAAATACATGCTCAATTGCTCAGAACTGGAAGTGCAGAAAAAGCACACATGAACATATCTAGGCTGTGAATTGAAGTATTTCCCTTTCATGCTTGCATGATTCAGAAAAGAACTTTATACTTGCATTTAGTGCCATCTTAACTCACTCTCATGGTTGACAAGCAAAGTGAATCCATTGGAATTTTCACTTTAATGGCAGTCTGAGGTTAAGGGAACCGGCACCCAGAAACACAACAGACAGTCTTCTCCGTGATTTGTGATGCCTGAGCCATGCTGGATTATCTCAGCACAGGCATCAGCTCCACACTGCGGAGACCTGTCCCCAGCTTCCGACAATACTCCTGGGAGTTGTACTATTGGACTACTGTGGGCCAAGAAGCCATTTCCAACGTTCCCTGGTATCTAGGAGTCTTGTTCCCTAGCTATTTTTTTTTAACAATTTATTTTATTTTAGTATCATTAACCTACAATTACATGGGCAATATTGTGATGATTAAACTACCCGCTTCATCAGGTCCCCCCCACCGACCCTATTACAGCGCGCGGTACTTATACAGCCAGTTCCCTAGCTATTTATGTAGAATGGGGCTGGGGAACAGCTTAGGAGAACATCTGCAAAGGATAGCATAAGGGAGAGGAGGTGTCCTGCAAGATGGCGAAAGAAGTCATTATGCTCCTTGCTACAGTGCTGTCTTCCTAGTGTCAGAAGACAGTATAAAGACAGGGCATTAGGAGGTGTCCAATAGGCATGATATTCAGGCTCTTCTGAGTACCCACTAGATACAAAGTGTTCTGCTAAGTGTGTGGAGCATACAGAGATGGTCATGACACAGCATCACATACCAAGGTATTTAAAATGGAACATGTTAAATTTTACTATAAACTACAATGAACCAAATGCTGTGGCTAAATAGTTTTTAGGATGAATCTCCACCTCATACCATATACAAAAACTAATTCCTGATGGATGGTAAATTTAAATGTGAAGGGCCCAACACTAACACTTCGAGAGAAAAATATGACTTGAAGATAGGAAAGAATTTCTTAAAGCACGAAAATACAAACAATATACAATATTGACATATGTGATTATACAAAAATTAAGAATTTGATTTCATCAAAAGAGTCTATAAAGGAAAGAGATCTGTCCCAAACTGGGAAGAGATGTTTGCAGTACATATAACCAACAAAAATACAATATCCATCATGTATAAAAATCAATAAGGACAAGACAGCAATAACAATAGAAATGTGGGCAAGAGACATCAACTTAAGTATCACAGAAGAGGAAAATGAGTAACTCAAATATAGAAAAACATGCTCATTAATGATCAAGGAGAAAATTAAAACCATAATGACTTAGCATCTCACATCCACTATACTAATAGAAATTTAATATCAACTTTATATCAACTGTTGACAAGGATATGGAGCAGCAGGGACTCCTATACTGCATGTAGGGGTACATATATATGGTCGCAAACATTTTGGAAAAATTACAGGCATTATTTAGTCAATTTGAAGTTGCTCAGACCTCAGGACCTAGCAAATGTACTAATAGGAATAGATTCAGGAATTTTTCCCAAGAGAACATCTTGCACATGTGTACCAGGAGATCTTGACAAGGATGTCCGTGATAGTGATGTTTCTAACAGTAAGAAATTGGAAGTCACCTTAACGCCTAGCAGTAGAAAAAAAGAATGAATTCATATTGATAAAACAGGAAACTATGCAGTAGCGAATATGAATAAACTATGGTAATACACATTATCACGGTGACTTTCAGAATGGTGAGCTTAAGAAAAAATCAAGAAAATAGAAAAACATAATTCTACATCTATATAGTTCAAAAACATATGAAACTAAACAATACCTTGTTGAGAGATGTATCCATATAAAGTAAAGTATAAAGAAAAGCAAAGGAATGACAAACACAGCCTTCAAGAGAGGAGTTGCCTCTGGCAGACGGTGTGGGGAGAGGAGAGGGAGAGGGCTTCCGGTACACCGGCGTCGCTCCAGTTCTTGATTGGGGGAGAGGCTGCGCTGGTGGTCATTTTATTGTACACTACACATACATATTCTATAATCTCTTTTCTACTTTGCCATATTTCATAATCAAAATATATTCCAAAGTGTGCTATGGGAGCACCTGCACTTCGTTTGAATGTGGGTGGGAGGTGAGAGGGGGAGTCAGCAAAGGCTAGTGGGGTTGTCAGAACTGGTTCTTAAGAAAGACAAGTAGGGTCTGAAGGATAGAAAGGGACAGAGAGGAAATTCCAGTTGTGAAGAAATGATGGGGAAAGACATGAAAGAGTGAAATAGCTGTGTGTGGCCTGGAGGCAACAATGGTTGGAGGGTAAAATGGGGGGATAGAGTAGCCTAGCAGGACAGAAAACTGCATTGGCCAGACTGTAGAATGCCTTTCTTAAAAAAACAAAAACCAAACCCTGAACATATTTAGATTTTCTCCTGTAAGCAGGAGGGTTGCTGAAAACTTCTGAGGAGACAAGAGATTCATCGGATTACACCTGTGGTTTAAGAATATCATTTTGGTGGGAGCATGAAACATAAATAGGAGGGATTAGAGACAGGTGGGACCCCTCTAGGTACTGGAATAGTTCAGGATGACAAAGATGGGGGTCTGTATTGTGGTCATGGCAATGTAATGAAAGAAGCGAATGCATAGCTTGGAATTTCACTTAAGTTTCCTAAATGTATGTGTCCATTTCCAGGAGGATACAGACCGAAGCAATGTGTACTGGCTTCCTTCAGGCAAGCCCCTGCTCAGGACCAAGCATGTCCCCAGGTTAAGTAGCTAATGGTAAAAACTGACTCAGCAGTTTGCTCACCAGTTCCCTTTAATATTAGGTATTTGAAGGATAAAGTGACAGGCTAAAACCTCCCAGTTTTCCTTAACCTATCCCGCTGGAGCTAGGAAGGCAAAATTTGAAAATAACACAATATGCAATATTCATTAACCTTCTCTTTGCTTTGTTATATTTGAGTTCCCTTCTCTTTCTGGGTTCAATCACTCTTCTCTCAAGGTCTCATAGAAAGCAAAGAAATGCCACTAGGTCGAAGAGTCCTTTCCTTCCTACAGGAAGACGAATATTGCTGACAGTGTCCTAAAGACTCATGGTATATTCATCCTTTTGGCAGATAATTACACAAAAACATGAGACACTGAGATGGTATAATGTCAAGAATTGGCAGCTGGTTTGAAATGGAAAAAATGAGTGTCTGGATATCCAATTAGTAAGCTGGAAATTCAGGTTAGGCATTTAAGAGAGATGTCAGTCCATACCTCCCAAAGCTGACCAAATGAGACAAGCCCACCTTGGGGGTCGTGCTGGTCTATACAGGATCGAGAAGAGGTGATGGATCCCGATGAAGGGAAGAAGTCCTAACTGAAGAACAAGTGTCTTGTCAAGTCGGCCCACCCAGGAGTCAGACACTCAGTAAGGACCTTCTCATCCTGGAGAGGGAGGAAGAAGCAGAGGCCGTTTCTTGGTTCAAGAGCGCTGGGCTAGGAAGCAGCTGCAGGGAGGGAGCCGCCCTGGTCTGCGATGGAGCCTTGCCCTGAGCAGCCCTCCAGGGGCTCCTCAAAGAAGAGACATGAGGGGCTTGGGAATCACGTTTGAAGGATAAAGTACCCAGCTCTTGACATCTTCTGAATCACTCTGCCATGCAAACCAAACCCTGTGTGGAACAGGATCAAAATGAATTTATGCCCATTTTTCTGATTAAACCAGAGAAGTGGAGGGTGGCCTGAGCCAAATGGACCACTCCTCACCCGCCCTTCAGAGGGCTTCAAGGATGGAATGACAGAGGAGCTCAGCAGATGGCGCATTTGCATAAACACTGGGAAGACATTTTGTAAAAATGAGGAGGGAAGAAATGTTTTATTCTCAGACAGAGAAATGATGACTTAATATAAAAGAGGAAACTATACTTACAAGTCCTCCCCTCAAAGGCAAGTCAAAGGTGTTTTTCAGATCACAACAGTGGCTTGTAAATTTCTCATTCTTTTCCATAGGCAAAAAAAAAAAAAAAAAAAGAAGCACGGATAATTAAAATGCAAAGATTCTCCTCACTTCTAACTCATTCAATTTCCTCTCTGTCTTTCCCTACCAGGATACAATCCTGACACTCACCCTTTGATTCTTTACCAAACCTTTGACCCTCATGGGAAGCTGCTTTAGAAATGGTTCAAAGATGGGCATCCGACAGAAGAAATGGGGCAGAGAGCTGGCCCTGCCCGCCTGGGATAATGAGCCCTGAGTGATGGACACTGGAGCTCCCGCTGGCCGGCGCTCCGCTCCCGGCTCCTTCTCTAATCAACACAGCGTGCTCCCTCACTGCTGGAAGGGACCCGTGTGACTCGGGTGACACAGCGTCCACAGGTCATTCTCCAAAAGGAGGAAGGTAATGGATTTGATTTTTGTGAGAGGTTTTTTTTTCCTTCATAAAAGGCACGGAGCAGAAGCAAATAAAAGAAAAACCTCACATTTGCAGCCGGTCTGAAGGGTGAGGCACGGAGAGGGCCGTGAGGCGGCTGGCGGCCGAGGGACACCGGCTGTGATGACGCACGAGGGCACACGCCTTTGCAGAGACGAGCTTTCCGTGCTCACTCTCAGCAGCCAGAGCTGAGGCAACGTTGGGTGGATGATCTCTTGCAGCGCCCGGTGCTGGGGGGACCTGCCCACGCCCGGAAAATTGTTTTGTTTCTCCATTTGGACTGCTTCGTGCCTCTGTTAAGCACTTGCTGTCTCTCTTCTCTCATGCTTTTGATTTCATCACCTTCCTTAGCTCATTTACCGCACTGACCGGGTGGAGCTTAGCTCTGCAGAGCTGAATATTCTGCTAAGCTCTGGTTTCTCCCTCACTCGGCTGACGCACGGCTCTGCTCTGCTCTGTGCCTTTTCTAACAGCTCTACGTACCTGTCGTGTAAAGCTTTCTTCTGTCATGTTTTGCATACCTCATGCATTTGAAGTTCTTCATTATTTCCCACTCGATCTTACTTTACTTTATTCTCATTTTTATCTTGTCATTCACATTTGGTGACAGGGAGTTTATATATGAGGAAACCAAAATGTGAAATGTCACACTGTTTTAAGATTAAAGGCATTTCAAAAATGTTAGGCACAATAAGGATTTTCATACATGCTCCATGTATGCTACAAAATCTGCCTCCATGATACTACAAAACCTGTAATAATTAAATGTACTCCAAAAAGGATGGTACTCTCACAGTGAGGCACTAGGCCATAAAGAGCTGACTGTGAGTTAGACTGAGATGCCGCATAGTCATATACTCACTCACCTATGAGAGCCCACGTCCTGGTTCATCAGGGGCTTTGGTGCCCATGGAATAGTGGGCAGAGCTAGTTGACTTCCAAGCTGGAAAACACACCCACCGTGCTCTGCACTCTGAGGGCTTTGTTTGCATATTCATTCAACTATATTCACTGAGTATCCACCATGGGCCAGGCACAGCGCTGGACACTGGTACAGAGTGGAGAGCACAGGGCAAATGGGGTTCTCGCTCTCACAGGGTTTATAACGAAATCACACACACCAGTGTAAAATTAGCATCATGACAGACACTACAAAGGAGATGTGAGAGCCAGTGACAGGCGGATGTGACCTGATCGGAGCGTGACGAGAAGCCTTCTCTGAGGACGGGTGTTTGATCGGGGATGAGGAGGATGACGAGTTAGCAGGTGGTGAGGGGAGGGAAGAGCGCTGCGGGGAGAGGGAGCCACATGTGCCGAAGCCTGGTGGGCAGGAGGTGGGGTGGCGGACTAGCTGGGGCGGAGGGTCTGCTTGCCGGGATACAGAAAGCATGGGGCCTGGGCGGTGAGCTGCGGAGGGAGGCAGGGCCACACATCCAGGGCCTCGACAGCCTTGTTACGAGGTCTGATCTTTACCCTGAAAGAAACCGGGTGCTACTGAGGGGTTTGAAGCAATGGGCAGATCAGCTTTGTGTTTTGAAAAGGAACCCACCTTGTCTAACAGACTGGGCAGAGGCAGGTACAGATTGATTTGTAGTACAAAGATTCATAGGCTCTTGACATACACACTTACTTAAAAAATATGCACTCTGTATCTCTGGGCTTAGAGTTTTGAGTATTTTAATAGAAGTGGGGGTGGGGGTGGGGAAAGGAGAGGAAGAGTGGGAAGAAAACCCAGGAATACTGAAGTAGGCCCTTTGCCCTTCCTGGAATGCGTTTTTCCCATTGTACAGAGGAGGAGAATGGGCTCTTGGTTAAATAACTTGCGGGATATGAGGACATGCTATCAATCTATGAGTTGCTGGTTTGACTAAACTGGTCCTGCTGGCCAGGAGGACACTTCTCACTTCCCACCCTGCAAAATGCCCAGAAGAGGCTAGTATTTGAGGCCATGGAACAGCTGTATGCCCTTGAAGGGATGACATGTCCAAGGTCGGCAAGTTAAGTTAGTATTTGAATATCAGTTCCAACAGGCTCCTGCTCTTTTTATTACCTCAGATTTTTTATAAGGGAGGAATAGACTGGAAAAAGGAAAGGGACCAGGATAGGTGTGGACTAGCAAGTCACTAAGACAGGTAAGAACTTCCCTCCAAGAAGCTTCAGGGTAAGGAAGAACGAGACAATGAAAGTAGCTTACCCGATAGAAAACAAATGTACTGAATAGTGAAAACAAATGTATTGGGTATAGTTCTTCAATGTGTGTCAGTGGCCAGAGGCTTCAAACTCAGATAGACCCACCGATGGGTGAATGTTACTATTTTTACCCAATTTTATCCAATTGGTAATTTCCGTGAGAGTCTCCTGTTGTTAAGGGAGACAGCCTCACTGCTTTGTTTCTCCCCGTCCAGGGGCACATTGATATAAGACAGTGTGTCATGCCCTTCAAGCTCCATGGCAGATGAGCAAGATGTGAGGAGGGCTCCTCCCTAAATGCAGAGCCTCCAGCCAGACAGGCAGCACATTCATGGCCCAGACAAGCACGCGGATTCTGGGAGCGGTCACCAGAGGTCTGCACACTGCTACATGTGTCTCCTCCCAGGGCAGACTCCTCCTCCATCTGGCAGGACATGACAAGCACAAAGGAAATCTGGGCCAACAAAGTAAGTTTCCTGGGAGTGAAAACCACCTTGAAAATTTCAAATACAAAGATGAGCATGGGGCCAGAAGTTTACCTGGGTTTTCCCAGCATGCCCCTTTCTAAGGCGCCCCAAACATTCCTCACGGGTCTCCTCCTGCAGTGCACGAGGGCCTCGGAGGACAGTTCCGACCGGCAGGCCTGGGCCGCAGACCCTGCTGGTGCGGAGAGAGCTCCGCAGCTCTCTGCCCACAGCGCCCCACGTCCTCGTGCTCTAGTATCTGTTCACAAGAGACGACAAAAATGAGGCAGCTGGGAACCTCATGCTGCCTCTGGACTAGTTTTGTTTGGCCCACTCAGATTTTTTAAATTAAAAAAAGGGTATTTTTTCAAGTCTGGTTAATTCTTAAAAACACAGATCTTTGCTTTCTCTGAAAAAAACCAAGGGCTTAGAAGGAGGAAGCCTGCATAGCCAGCCCAGCGGGCCCGGGCTAGTGGCTGCTCCTCCAGGGGCAGGGGCTGCCCATTCTTCATGCACTTATGTTCCCTGCCCCGGCCCCTGCTGGCGCATGGGTTGGTGACCGTCCACACTCCCGGGGGGACTGTGGGCCCAAGCTGAGCTTCCACAGGACCAAGGTGGCCAAGTGTGCAGAGGGAGAGAAGGGGACCGTGTGCCCCTCTGCCTGGGGCCCAGGAGTGTGCACATCCTGAGGCTGGGGCCTCTGGGACCTTCTAGCTGGCCCCAAGCTGTGGTGCTCAGGCAGGGGTGTGGCACAGCCAAGGACTGTGAGGTGGCCATGTGGGCTGGGGACCCACACACGCGGGACTGGAGTTGGAGAGGAGGGAAAGAGGTGTGTCACTACGAACGGCTGCAGCGGGCCCATGTGACGACCCTCCCGGGCTCCTACGTGGAGACACTTTGAGGGAGGGGCCCACTGCCAGCTCTTAGACTGAAAGTACTTTCAGCGACCATAATTTGGTCATTAAAAGTAAATGTGACTTAAATTTCTGTTTCTAGCAATGTGGCGGATTAGACAGGACCTGAAGGACCTCACCCCCGCTGAACGCTCAGGACGGTAAAGAGACCTCTGGCGCCACAAAGTGAGCGCAGGACCTGCGGAAGGTGCGCAAGTGCTAAAGGGAGTTTTACCAAAAAAGTATCACCCGATTCTTGGGAAACTTGTTTCCATTTTGATGACTGGACATCAGGGATAGAAAATACAGCTTAGGGGCTGCAAATGAGGAGTCTAATAGGAGATACCTGCACGAACTGGAACCCCAAAGACTATTCAAAAGAGGGTAAAAAGAATAAAAAGATAAAGAAAGAAAAGCTGGACTAATGGAAAAGGGACAGAATAATAATAGAATTAAATGAAAATATTAGTAATCAAAATTAATGTAAGCTGACTAAAAGGATCTAGTTAAACTAGATTGTTAAAAAATACAAATCCAGCTACATAGGTCAGAAAAACTCATAAAGAAGGAGGATACAGAAAGGGTGAAAGCAGAAGATAAAAGAGACATTCAGGACAAAGAAAATGAGTGTACTTATTAGTAGACAAAACAGACTTGAAAGTAAAGAGCTCTGACAGAGACACAGTAGGTCACTGCGTGATGAGGAAAGATCCAATTCTCCTGGAAGATGTAATGAAATCTGACTAGATAAATAAGGTGGCCTTAAAACATACTAAGTAAAAATTGACAGATTCAAAAAAAATGTACGAAATCATTAACAAAAATTTCTTAAATTACCTACCTCAGTATTTAATAGAGTCAATAGATAAAAATTAGTAAGAATATAGAATGCTTGAATAAAACAATACTCAAGCTTTGACCAACGAACACATCTATAAAACACTCACCCAAAACTTACAGCATATATAGTCTTTTCAAGCACACATGAATTATATATAAAAGCTGAACATGTTCAAGGCCAAAGAGCAAGTCACAACAAATTGGAAAGACTGAAATCATATAGAATGTATTCTGACAATGGAATTGTATTAGAAATCAAGAATAGATAACTAGCTGGAAAACCCCCATACATATAGAAATGAAAACAAGGGCACCTTCTAAATAATCCACGAGTCAAAGAAGAAATCATAGTGAAAATTAGAATATATTTAGAACTCAAAAATATTATATATTAAAACCACAGCCATTCATACATTATCAGTAGAAATGAAGAAAACCTGAGAATTACTGATACAAGCAACCAACTTGAGAAAGAAAAGTTCAATACAGTAAACTCAAAGGAAATGAAGGGAGAAAAATATTAAATATAGCAAGAAAAATGAATAGGCAAGAGAAGAAATATGTAAGCTGGTTCTTTTAAAGAATAAAAAAATGGATGAAAATCTGGCATGACTAATAAAGAAAAACAAAGAATACACAAATAGTACTTAAATAATTGAGAAGGGGCATAATAGAAAATATAGTTTAGGGGTTGCAAATGAGGAGTCTAATAGGAGATACCTGCATGAATTAGAACCCCAAAAACTATTCAAAAGAGAGTAAAAAGAATAAAAAGATCAAGAAAGAAAAGCCAGACTAATGGAAAAGGGACAGTGTAAAATAATAGAATTAAGTGAAAATATTAGTACAATTAGTACAAATAAATACAAATGCTTCAGACATTAAAAATATAGTAAGATAATATAAACATTTTGAAAACTAACATAAACTGACAAAAAGGAAATTTATCACAATTGACTCAAGAAGAAATAAAAAACCTGAAGAATACCCTAATTATCATAGAAATATAATTAGTGGTTTAAAATTTTCATGCAAAGGAAACATACTAGGTCTGGATGGATTTTCAGATATGCCATCAAATCTTCAAGAGCAATTCTCAATTTATAAAAACTTTCCCAGACAACAACAAAAAGGATTATTCTTTCTCACGTTACAAGGCTAATGTAATGTCAATATCGAAATCACCCAACACCACTGCAAGAGAAGAAAATTACAGGCCAATCTTACTCAAGAACATAGATACAAGTATCCTAAAGGAAATATCGGAAGCTGAATTGAGCAATGCAAAAAAAAAAAATCATCATGAATAAGTAGGGCTTATCTGAGGAAATCAAGAATGATATAACATAAAAACCCATTAATATGACTAATCATATTAATCAGCACATGAAAGAAAAAAGATCATATGATACTTTTTACAGATGCAGAAATAGTATAGAAAATTGAATGGGTATTCAACAATAATAAACTCTGGCAAACTAGTAATAGAAGGGAACATTCTTACTCTGGTAAAGGTTATCTATGTAAACCCATTAAACATTATTGTTAATATTTAAAACATTCTCTTTAAGATTAGAAATAAAAAAAGAGTACTTGCTTTGACCTCTTCTATTTGGCATCATACTGGAAGCTAAGTAAATACAATAAAATAAGAAACAGATAAAAGGACTTAAAAGGAAGATACAGAACTCTCATTATCTGCAGAAAATGTGATTATGTATGCAGAAAATCCAGAAGTAGCTACAGATAAATTATTTAAATTAATAAAAGATTTTAGTAATTTTGCATGATATGATTGATCAATATACAAAAATCAATTCTCTTTTTTTCACTGGTAACAAATAGTTTATTTTCTATACAAGAGCGAAAAAAGAAAAAGAAAAAACATAAAAGGTGCCTAATCAATCTAACAAAATATGTTATGGAATCTAGCAGGTATATTATGGAAAAAACTAAAACTTTGAGTAGTTTAAGAAAAAACTAAAAAACGGATTATGTCATGATCTTAGGTAGAAAGACTCAATATTATAAAGATGCAAGTCTTCTTCACATATATTTATAGATTCCAAACAATTCCATTAAAAAACCTAATAGGACAAGCAAATTCTAAAAGTGTATATGGAAGGGCAAATACCCGAACATCTAAACTCTCCTGAAGAATTGTGATGTGTGTCTGGGGCTGAAGGGGTGGGCAGTTTCTCCATCCAAACTCAGGACTTATTAGAAGAGGGTAAGTATAGCCCTGATGTAGGCATAGACCACTAGATCAGCAGGGTGGCGTAAGTTTATATAAACAAAACAGCATATATAGAAATTGTATTTATTATAGAGCTGTCATTCGGGGGGAGTGAGGGGACACTCGATAAATGATGCTGTGACAGGTGGTTATCCACATGGAAAAACTGAAATTGGATTTCTTCCTTATACTACACAGAAAAATCAATTCTAAGTGATGAAAGACTTAGATATGAAAAGCAAAACCATTAAACTTCTGAAAGTAAGCAGAGGTGATCTTTAGGAATATGACTAGGGCATGAGTTTTCAAGACAACTAAGGAGGTGGAAACTAAAAAGGAAAAGGTTGGTTAAGTCAATTACATTAAAATTAAGACCTTCTGTTTATCAAAGTGTGTCATAAAGAAAGTGAAACTGCAAGCCATAAACTTGGGTAAGGTGTTCGTGGCACATAAATGGATGAAAAACTGTCAGCAAGAACATATCGACACTTCCAAGATCAATATGAAAAGAAGGAACAATTCAACAGAAAATTGGGAAAAGATAATGAATAGACATTTTATTTAAGAGGGAACACAAAAGCCCAATAAAACAT
The DNA here is from genome assembly GCA_029783875.1 of Phataginus tricuspis. Taxonomy (NCBI): domain Eukaryota; kingdom Metazoa; phylum Chordata; class Mammalia; order Pholidota; family Manidae; genus Phataginus; species Phataginus tricuspis. The sequence continues at coordinate 2,620,552 of JAQQAC010008880.1, forward strand.
AAGAAAAGGTGGTGAATGTTATTTGTAATCGTGAAATGCAAATTCAAACCTAACTGATATATGTTATTTTTCACCTACCAGATGAGAATTTAGAAGCCTGAAAATCAAACCTTATGAAGATATACAGTAAGGGGAAATCTTGTACATTGCTGGTATGGTAGAAAATTGTATAACCACATAGGAAAATATTTTCGGGTTATTTAGTTAAGTTAAATATGTGTCCACCTAGGTATATAGTCTCGTCTAGAGAAATTCTTGCATATGTGCAGCAGGAAATATGTACAAGGATTTATTCGTTACAAAAAACTGGAAACACACAAATGTCCACTGACATGGAAAATCTCAAATCTCCATGGATAATTATTATAGAATGTGGCATATTCATACAATGGTATAATGTACAGCAGTGAAAACAAATACCTATGGCTTCATGCAATAACCTGGATGAGGCTTATGGATATAAGTTATAAAAAGTAAACCACCAAGGAGGAGATGTACAGTATGATTCATTCATACAGAGCTCACAGGGTGTACAAAACTAAATGATATGGTTGAGAGATAGGCACATATGTAGTAATACTAGAAGGAATGATAAGTGATCATTTATGGGGAGTGGCAGGGAGACAGAATCATGGGAGATGGGTTATGTTCTATTTTTAAGCTGGTCAATGGGTTTGTGGGTGTTTGAATCATTGCTTGTGTTTATACCTACTACATATGTTTAAATATTCTTCTAAATGGTTTTATGTTTAATAAAAACAATATGTATAATAGAATACTTGTATTATGCAGTCATAGGCCAGTCATGTCTGGACCACAGATGGAGAGGTAATTAAGAAAAAAAAGCTGTTTTCAGGGAATTTTACTTTCCATTAAAAAAAAATGAGTGACCAATATCTTTTTTGCACATTGTTCAGTCTAACAAAATGTTTTAGGTTGCCCCCTGCAGGCAGACTTCTGTGTCAGAGGAGTTTCAAGAAGGCAAGTCATTTCATGAATAAGTATATGTGATGCTGATAGGCAAACACAACTTTATACAGCTATTTAAGTGATGCAGTAAAAAAAAAAAATGATGTTTTTTTGTAATAGAAAATATATTTTATGGAAAGTGGGAAATATATTACATTTTAATGAAAACTGGAAAATGGTCTATTTTTTCAAGAGCAAACTTGATCTCTTTTCAAATTCTCTTTTAACTTGACTCAGATTTTTAATTAAGCACTTAGAACTATAATTGTCTCTTGAACAAATTGAGGATTAGGGGACCTGAACCCCAATGTGGTTGAAAATCCACTTATAACCTTTGATTCCCCCCAAACTTAATTACTGGTAGTCTCTGAATACCTCTTGATTTCTTAGATTCCCTCTGTCACTAAACCTCACCAATAAATTATTCTGTATGTCCATTATTCTTTGCCTGTGTTTCCTAATTTTCAGTCTTTAATTAGATTGTATCCCTAAGAACTTTGTACCACAGATTTATTCATCAGTTAGGAAACTGTATCCCTATAAACCTTATTAGATGTTTTTACAAACTTAAAAACAGTCTTCTTTTTAAAACAGATCCATTAATGTTTTCTAGTAATTTCTTATAATTTTCCTTAAAATCTGAATGTCATTTGTGTTTTTCTTATGACTTTAGCCTTCTTGAATGACTGAAAAAAAGCAACCCGGCATGACTAGGTTTCTATTTCCTATTCCCCTTATTTTCTGCCTTTATAGATGGTACATATTGTTTTGTCTGTCTAACATTTAATACAACAGTATTAACTGGCATTGAAAAGCTACCCTGTAATTAAAGTGAAGACTTGCTACTCTCTATTATTTTTTGATAAAATATTTCATGTGATTATTATCCACATGGTTTTCTTGGTATTTATTCTAATTTCACTATTCTATTCAAATTCAATTCCATGACCTGTCTTAATATCTAAGTCCCTCACACAAACTAATACTGTTCGTTCTTGTCTTAAAAAAATCATTACTACCTCCTGATATATTTCCCAAACCCTCTCCACAACTCTATAAGATAGATATTATTTTACCTATTTTATAAACTCAGGTTCAGCAAAGGGAATTGATGTTTCTAAGTTTAATAAAGTAAATGTACTACGTTTGCTTATTTTGGAGGTTAAGAGTAGGGCTGGGGGTTTAGAAGGGCTCAAATTAAACATATTTTTAGTAAACCTTCAATTAATTAATTAATTTATTTAGTCTTACATGTTTCTGATATGGGGGTCCCAGAACCTATCTTCTGAATAAGCATCTAACTGATCTTCTGTAAAAAAGGGTTTGTTATCCTCTCTTTTGAATCTAGACTTTGGTTTGTAAATCTGACGCTCAGAAGGAACCAGTAATTTCCCCACTACTTTTGGTCCATGGTTTACTGTTGGCATATTCTCATATTTTGAGGGAACCTATTGACCTTGTACCTTATCAGGATAGTTGCTCGATCTGACTCTTATTTCATCAAATGTAAATGTTTATTTGAACTAAAAATTAAGTAAACATGCAATGCTTTCTGAGGAGGAAAAACAAATCTATGTTATATGGGAGTACTTATTAATTAAACAGTCTAATTTGCCAAAGATATTTCTCTGTGCTGCAGGGGCCCAGAAAGACTAGAGTGAAACCATTTACTTGGGAGTCCCTGTTGGGATGTCTGCCTGTGTCTCACCAGGTCCATGACAGAATCCCTGAGGTGGGAAAACCATTGGCATTTCCCAAAGATGCCTGGGGTATCTCTTGGATGCCTAAGGACATGCTTTAAAAAATGTGTATCTATGCCACTCTTTCTTAGAACCCCCAGGCTGAGAAGGCTACCCTTACATCCATACTGACCACCTCCTTGGACATCTACTGTACCTGGTTTTCTCCGTATTCTCAACGAAGTCTTATATTACTGAACAGCCATGTGCCACCATTGTTCTACAACCAAGACTATCATAAAACACTTAGGAAAAGTCTGAGGTTTGGAGGCTAACATCTGGTGTTAACTAAGTGCTCAGAAGTAGTAGTATTTTACATCCCTAACCCAAGGGCCCAGTAATTCATTAATTGTTATATGAAATGACTTTTCATAATCACTCAGCTCTTTCATTGTAATTCTGATTTGAACAACTTTACCATACTGGCTTCATCTAAGAGATCCTGCTATTATCAGATCATTACTTGGCTTTTTCCTTCTGCTCTGATCATGAAAAATAGAAATAAGAAATGCAGTCTTTTCCAAATTTAATTGATCATGAAGTGTGTGTGTGTTTGGGCATAGAAGAATAATAAATATATTATGATTAAACGTGAAGGAATCACATCAACAGGGAGGAATGTGCCTGGGTGTTTTAAAGGCTGGGAAGAACCTGGTGCTGGCTTCTTTTCTTGAGCTTATTTTTATTGATAGCCCATGAATGTCTAGTCTACCTACTTTTCTCAGGAGTCTTATTAGAGTTTTACAAGCCAAGCCATAATATACATGTGGTGGAGAGCTGCCTTATAAGCATCATCTGCACAGATAATGAAGATCCTATATGTTATCTGGGCACCAGTGGCAGGGGAGCTTTATAAGATAAGAAATGGGTCCCTAATTAATTGTGTGGTGAAATTTCCAAGTTGGTAACCTGTACGTTATCCGGTTTATGCATTAGTTTAAAATAATCAAGCCAGTGAGTCACACAAATATTGGTCCTCGCTGCAGTAATTTAAACACACGTGAATTAAAGGATCCTTGCCAATAATTGATAAGCACTAATGAAGGTAGAAAAGATTAACTTAAGTGATTACATTTGATAATAAACGTGAAAACGAGCCTTGAATTATGTGCTTATGTTCATGAACAATTGTTGACTTTTAACTATGCAGATAACAAAGTATTGACAGTGGGTAATGTGATCACCTTTGAACTTACATAATGAAGTAGTTCTTTCCCTGACATGGAATTTGTCACTCTGGACAAATTCTCCATTGGTGCCATAAAAATCCTTCAGTGAGAATGACCTAAAACATTTGACTATCAAATATAATCCATAAAAAGCAGAAAAATGTCTTCCAAGCATCTCTGCCAAATTGCCAGCCCTTATTTTAAAGATCGGAGATAAAAATGACCAGTAAAATTTGATCCATGGAATTTCTGTGACTCCCGAGTGGCTCTTTTTCTTTAGAATTAAGTACTAGAAACATATATATATGCAGTCCAAAATAAACTAACATAGATTATTTAACACTGGCCATAATAATTCCTTTTAGATAGCTTGTATACAGAAGGAGTAGGTTGCTTTATAAAAACGGCACAGAAAATGATGATATATTGCTTATTTCTATCATCTTTGAAAAGAAGTGAAAATAACATTTCCTGAAACACAGGTAGAGGGCCATTTTTATCACCTGCCAGAAGAAAAAGCGCCTTTCATAAAATTGAGCACCAGCCGGCAGAATCCTAAATCTGTGTTTACATGGAGTTAAGGAGTCTAGGTAAACAGTTGGGACAGGTTGGAAACCTCCTTAGACAAGATCTGGAGGGGCTGAGCAAAGCCTGAGTCACACACATCCTGCCCTCCCTGTGTCACACCTGTTACGTCACTTCCCTCCAGCTCAGCAGTTCTCAAACTTTGGCCTGTGTCAGACTCACCTGGAGGTGAGCCACACAGACCAGCCCGGCGGCCCTGTCCTAGCATTTCCAGTTCTGCAGCAAGGCTCGAGAATTTGCATTTCTAACGCAAGCCCAGGTGATGCCAGTACCAGGGACCACACCAAAGACCGCTGCTCTGGCTTGGAGTCTGTAAGAAAGAGTACCTTTTTCCGTAAAAGTACTCCTCTATTTAGGTTTCTATGCCTTGGGAGTCTGTATATATGGAGCAGCCATTTAGGATGATTGTCTAAAAATGTGGCACTGTTGGGGACCCACACAGGTGACCTCTGAGTCCCCTGGGGGTGGGGGTGGGGCCATTCGCCCTGGCCTCCTGCCCCCATTGCTTTCACCTGCACCGCCAAGATGAACTGTTTTATTTAACCACTTGTGAGCTGGCTTTGCAGCAGGTGAAGAAAGTGCCCTTCTGTTTATGGGGAAGCTGGCAGCCAAGAAGCCATGTTGAGATGGGGCAAGAGGAGGCTGGTGCAGGATCCGGGCAGAAGCTGCCAGTCCCAGGACTCAGCCTTACCTGGGTGCAAATCCCAACTTAGATACTTGCCCGCTGTCGCAGGATTGTGAAGGGGGCAGAAATATAAACATGATTTACATTCTTCCTACTTTTGCACTGGGGACAATGCATTGCCTTGGGAATGAGGATCAGGGAAACGGGAGACTTGGCTGCAACGACAGAGTCATTGGTTGTCCAGAAGCCAGTGGCCAGTGAAGTTCAGCACAAGAATCTGAGGTCCCAGAGCCCAAGAGCCATAGCTTTTCTATATTAACTTAAAGAGCAAGGGGGAAGGGCAAGAATGAATTCTAGGTTTTATTTATAATAATAACTAACCTTGACTATGTGTTTACTAACCGCCATTGATCAGAGAGAGAGACTGAGAGAGAGAAAAGTTCACTAATACTGTATGTTGTTATCAAGGTGTGTTTTGTACCTTTAGATGAAGAATAGCTACTCACGAATCAGATGATGCAAAGTAACTGTTACATCAAACAACCTACCCTCAACATATACTTTAATAGGAAAATTTCTCACTGCTACCATCTTTAAGGGCAGCATGCACCCAAGAAGCCTCGTGCCCCTTTCTTCTGCTGCCCACCTTCCCAGCACAAAGCCAAAGACCAGTCATCACACAAGAAATATTTCCAGAGAAACAGAGAACCATTTGATTAATAAACATGGAGGAAAAGAAGCGTAAAACAAAAAACAAATTTCAAGAGACTTAATCTCAAATAAAAACTATCAAGCCATAGAACAAATTGTGGATCCACATCTCCATTTTAAGCTATTTCTTAAATTACTTTGTTCATTTTCTTTAGTATGGTCGTTAGAGAAACTCCATCAGTAAAACACCACATTGAGATTTGTCAGTTAGAAGGCTTTAAGCAGGAAAGGGAGAGAGATTATAAATTTTAAATAATGTTTGGCAAAACCTTTAGAAAACTGGGTCAAGAAATGGAAAGAAGGCCAGACCCGCGTCGAACCTGCTGACTTTTTATGCTTCAGCCTCTCTTGATGCTGCAGCGACTTTTCTTTCAGAATTAAGCAATCCTATAAAAAGAGCCTGTTCTTACCCTCATCCTTCCGTTCCTTATTGCGGGCCCATCTTCTGCCAGTCGCAGCACGTACAAATCCATTTTGTATTCCCTTCCTCCACGAATGCTGAATCCAAATCCTTTGGCTCCTTTCTCCATGTCCACAGTGAAATAATCAAAATCCTTTGGGGTTGGGGAGAAAATGGAATAAACAGTTATTTAAAATCAGAGGCGCTTCCATGGTTAGCCTATTTTCCTCCTGTCTCATAGTTAACGTGTTCCAAATGACACGATGTGGGGAGAAGCCTCTGACTTCACAGTCTAGCAAAATACAAGACAGAATTCCAAAGGTTCGACTGTGTCAGAGAGCACGGCCAGTAAAAGGGCTTCTTTGCGCCAATTTACTTTGGTATTCAGCCCTTTACTCGGCAAACATGTCATCATTGCATGCAGGCGGGAGTGGGGGTTTCTCTCCTTTGAGTTTTTGCAGTCAGGGCTGATAAGCACCATAAATAAATGTCTCAGAGTCATGTGTGTATGTGAATTACAGGTCTGCTGATTAGAAAAGTGACATTTAATGGGGTCTTTGAGGTACCTGGGGTGGCCTGTAGTCTGACAGGGGGTACTGCCTGGTGTCAGGGGAGTGCTGCCTGTAGTCCAGCAGGGGAGGCTGCCTGTAGTCCAGGGGCGGGGGTTGCTGGTAGTCCCCCGCTGGAGGCTGCCTGTAGTCCAGCGGCGGCTGCCGGTAGTCCGTGAATGGAGGCTGCCGGATGTCTGGTTTCACATCTTGCCTCGCTTTTACTTCTGACCTGTAACTAAATAAATGGAAATGGATTTGCTTTGTTACCTCAGCATCCCAAGGAGATTAGAATGACCCCATGACCTCTAGACACGGCAGGCCACACCTCATGGTGGTCGTCTTGCATGTTCAGAATTATGAGAAGACTAAATAAATGATTATTATTTTTTAATCTTTGACAAATGCCATATTGTATACTTTTCACTTGGCTCCTTAAAGGTCAAAACAACGGTCCAACCAGAACTCGGTGGAAAAGGACTTGGGATATCCCTCACTGGCTTGGCCATGTAAAAACTGTACGACTGTGGCAAATCCAGGGAGTGAAACACTTAACTATATCCCAAAATACCGGTCTGTCTCAACACCAGTAAATCAGCTTCCCAAAGATGGCACAGAAGCCTGAAATAGGAACAGTTAAAACTCTCTCACACACACACGTATCATACATTATTTCATGAAAACATGATTAAAATGATCTCTGAATACTCCAAAAATACACAATTAAAGGTGATTTTAACCTGTTGGGTCTTTCTGACTACCTTACAGAGGTTAAAATGGTGATAATAAGGTATAATCGCCAGCCACAAATCAAGGAGAAAGTCATTGGGTCATTACTAAGAAAGGAAGCATACCAGGTAGAGGTTAAATACTGGACTACAGCCATCAGATTCGTATCAGATACTGTCCCAGTTGTAAGATGCAAGGAAGAAAAAAATGATCCTGTCCAACATTTGCCTCTTTCTTGTTTCTAGATTTTTAATTACTAATAAAATAAATACAGAGACCAGAACTAGTTATTTATTGCTGTGTTGTGAATCCAAACTGCTGTAAACTGAGAGGGTTGCCAGTTCCAAAAGGGGACTAAAATACTCCATACCTATTGTTATGGCATCTTTAATAAGATAAATCGAAAAATTATCATAATATAGGGACTACTTAGTTCTGTAGTTCATTGTCTATTGTCATGGCAACAGCCTATGATGACTAATCAGGGATAGTGGAAGATTAAAAAAATATATTCTACATAATAACATTCTACATTTAATTTTATCTAAAATTAATATGGAGGCTTTGAGGAATTGAAAAAATATTTAGTACCAAGGAAAAACTTAAATGAGTCAGGAAAACAGGTTCAAGACCAGTAGAATTTTACTTTTCAGACTGGATGGATTTTCACTGGCTTATGGTCTCATAGATGTGGATTAGTATTAAATATTTTAAAAAACCACTCACCTGAACAATTGCTGTGAGTGTAATTTAATATTTGGTGAGGACACAGTGAAAGCCCATGGTGATGGATAGATTTATTTGGGACTTTTGGCAGCGAGTTGGGAAGGTTATTTTAATGCTTTGAGTTGGTCCCATTTGTTACTTAATCCTGCAGAAGTGACACATTCCTTTTGTGAGTTGCCTAATTTAGGCTTTGCTTTATGCAGCAGCAAGTGGCCCACACACCGACTGAGAGTGTGCGTGTTGAGAACAGGATTATTTAAAACATGCTTTGAATAAGATGCTTACCTAGGCAAATGAACGAATTAAACAAAAGGAACTGGACTGGGTCACATTTGTTGGTGTGTGGTGGTTCCTTTCTAGAAATAGCTTGCTTGGTGGTTTAGATGTTACATTGTTTTAAGTAATGGCATAGTTACCTTAGTTTCATTATCTATGGTACTGGCATGAAATACCCACACCAGATATGGATGCTCCATTTCTAACCAGAGGTGTCACAAGGTATAGCAAAAGAGGGCAAAATGTAAAAGTCTCCCCAAAGATTGCACAAAAGCCTGAAATAGGAACAGTTAAAACTTGCAACATCTGTCAGCCAAGTGTACCTTCCTGCATGCACTCGACTTCATCCTGCACCGGTGCTGTGTGTCAGGATTTCTGAACTGCACATTTCCTTATTCTTAAATAAGGAACATACACTTAATTTTTTATGACTGTTGCTAACTTTTAAGTGAATAATATACTGACTAGGGAAAAGTTATGTTGCTTTTAATCTGTAAGGAAAACTCAGGATTATTAAAAAAAAAGCCCTTTAAATTTCTTGCAGTCATGAAAGAAGGATAGTATAACCCTTGGTAGCTCTTAATTCCCTTATTAAAGAGACTTCAGAGATGATAAAACCAGATTGCTAATGGTGAACTCTAGCAGAATGTTATAGAATGAACAAGTGCTGGAACCAAGAAATGCTGCCCGTGTGGTGGCATCTTCTCGTGAGATTTTGCCTCATGTGGGCCTTTCAAGAATTCCTTCCAGCCTTAAGCATCTAAGGTTCAAAGTCTGTGAAAGAAGTCAGTTCCAGTGCTCTTCCACACACCTGGCTATTTAAAACGCGGTCAAGTATCAGCTGCCCTTGCTGGGGAAGGTGAACCCTGCTATTTATACTTAGTTCTGGAATATATTACATAATAGCTCTTTCGTTGTTCTTAACAAATGCTTCTCTTTGAACAGTGTTTTACTTATGCACATATTGAAGTGATTTTGCTTCCTGCACACACATCAAAAGGATGTTAAGGAACAGATAAATAGGTAGAGGTGTGCAGGGTGTTAGGAAATCAGTTCAAGAGTAAATAAGACAGGATAAAATATTCACTCATTCTAACTCATAAAATAAAAGTTTGCAAGCAGATTGTCATTTTTATTTTACCCCACTTTAATGTGGAAACTGGCTGAATTTGACATCTAGGTGGGCCCTTCTTGTACAAATGAACTAATAGGAAATTCATACTCTGTCCTTAGCATACAAGCTGTCTTGGAGGTATTTCTAGCCAGATCTAGAAAAAAGCAGAGTTTCTGTCTGATACCATGACTATCTTCAAATGCAGCTAGGAAAATGGAGTTTTTAATCTCTTCATTCCTATGGAAAAGAGCCACCTGCTAACAATCAAAGAGTTCAGCCAGGAAACTCCAGTGCCAGGACAGGGCCCTGGAACTGCAGGGGCACTTGCCACCCTTTCCATAGTACTGAAGCAAAGACAGCCGAGCCCTCTAGGCACACCTGTCGATGATCTATAAGAATTTGGCTCAGGTCAGTCTGTTGATCACAGGCTTAGGAAGGAAGAATATTTATTCCGTAGTCAGGACAAACAATATTCCAGAGACTGCTGCTTCTGTGCTGGGGGCCGCTGAGTCCTAGTGGTGAGCTAGTAGCAGATGGGACGGCACGGTGGCCTTGCCCACATGTTATCCGTCCCACTGGACTGGAACACATCAGGGGCTACGTACCCACCCACGGCAGGAAGCAGGAGGCACGTCCAGGAGAGTCTGGCCCTGGGAGGATGGAGAGAGAGCTGCGACGGGGGACTAATGAGCAGCCAAGCAGAGCCAGAAGCTGGCCCGGGAACCGCCCATGCACCCAGACCCTCCTCCTGGTCTGAATGAACCTGGGGAAAGCAGGGGCGATTTGTCCGAACACAGGATGGAAGCGGATACATGGAGCCTGTGACTGAGGCACCCAGGACTTACTCCTCTTACAGACTGTCAAATTCTTACCCCTGCATCATTTGCTCTATGGGGCTTAGTCTTTTGTCTTCCCTAGACTATATTAAAACCATAAACACTTGAGGACAACAGACACTAACTTTTCTATGAAAGCAAATGGGGGAAATCAGAATAGACAGGACTCCATGGAAATAACAGCTGTGGCACAGGGCAAATATGTGCTTGGCAGCAGTGGGAGTGATGGGCCTGGAGCATTCTGGGGCTCAGAACCCGGGTCTCCCTTCATTCTCACCACATGCAAGGCAGGAGGTGGGAAGCAGATGTTTAGAGAACATTAGGATCATGGAAGAGACTGGTGAGGGCTTGGCTGTATTCAGAGATGTTCCCACGGGTTGTTCTGTTTGTCTCCTTTGAAAGGGGAGAAACACCATGGCAACATATCTCCAGATCGTTCTTTAATGGCTCAACCTAACCCGGGTTCCCTGTTATACAGAAGTCACAATAAGAAGACAATGTTGCTTTCAATATAGCATCCTTTTTTCCTGGAAGTTCAAAATGCCTTATTCACATCAGTCCATGATGTGGAATGGAAGAACCTCTTAGATCATGGGTAGGAGGAAAATGCGGTGAACATGCACGTGTAGTAGTGCTAACAAATCCTTCAACATTCCGCCCTCTCTCTGCCCTGCCACCCTCTGAGCCGTCACCTCCATGGTTCAATGGACACTGGCAGCACGTCTAACTCCTTGACCTGCGTTCACCCTGACCAGCTTCCTGTCTGGCCTTTGTAGCGACTGGGAGATTTTAAAGAGCAAATCCAATGATGTCAGTCCTCAGCTTACAACGTTCCAAAACTTCTCACTACACGAAGATCAAACTCCTTACGTGCTTACATGCCCTGCAGGGTGGTCCCTGACCCCCTCACTGGCTCCACCTCAAGCCGTGCCCCCTCCCTGCGTCCCCTGGTTGGCCTGACCTCCCTCCTCCACGGGCCTGCTCCCTGCTGCCAAACACTCAGTCTACACAGTCTTCGCTCCGTGTGGACTCTCTTTAATGTGCCTTTCAGCTAGATCACCCCTACTCCTCTGCAGTCACTCATCATTTCTTCAGGAAAGGTTCCCTTATTATGAAGGATAGGATGCTTATATTTATTAATAAAGCCACATTGATAACATTCACACAATCTCAAGATCTCAGCAACATGCACGCGGCAATCTCTACTTTATGAGGAGCTCTCTGCTGCCTGTGTCCGGCCCTGCCCCAAACTCTCCCTCTGTGTACCTCTTCTCACCTGTCAGAATTAGAAAAGCCAGAGGAAACCTTACCTATTTTCATGTCCTTGCGGTTGAAGTGGCTGAGGAGGAGCTGGTTGGGCGACAGGACTGTTGGGGGTGGCTGGGCTGGGCTGGGCCAGCGGGCTCTGCTGGGCCAGGGGGCTCTGCTTCTCTGAGCTGGGCGCCGAGGCGGGGCTGTGGAGCTCTGTAGTGGGGAACCGAAGGGAGCATACAGGCAGGTGGGCGCTTGAGAAATGACGAGAGGTGGCCCGAGGTGGTAACTCTGCCTCCTGGGGTAACTCAAGGCTTTGGTTATTTCAGTTTCTGTTAGACTTTAAGGAAGCAGCTTAAACTTAAAGTTCCAATACCACTCCCGGAATTAGCATTCTTTTGTTATTATGTGTTGCTGAACAAGGTTATGAACAGAGTCTCTTGCCTTTTTGTCAGAAGAAAAGATTACCGTTGGAAAAAAAAACCTGTTTAAACTATGAAAAAGACTTCAGAGAAGATCCAAAACATATTTTATGTCTCCAGCATTACCTGCTGTGAGAAAACGTTCCAGCCACTACTTTTTGGTTATAATGTGGTGAGTCCTACCAGTCCTTATAATGGCTAAGGAACTGACAATAGTAAAAGTAACTGCTGCGTACAGTCTTCTCTCCAGTTCCTGGTTAGTCTTATTGCCTAATAACGCTCTGCGCTCCACGGTTCCCCAGACAGAAGAATGAACTGGACAAAGGAAGGTTCATAAAATTGTTCTTTGTTAAAACTGCTTCTAGGATTTTCTTGTCCTAGCATCAAATTTTCGACTGAAATCTCTCTCTCTTTCGGAGTAAGAGCAGGACAGACTTAATTCTGACTGGGAAAATGGAGAAGCAAGTCAAATTTTTAGTGAGCAAATAGAGGTAATTTCCCTAGAATATTTCACACATAATGGTACCTGCAAATAAGCAGTTAAAAATACCATGGTCATTTTCTGTTCTTTTCTTTCTTTTTTTGGTTGGATGATAAAAGGGAGGTGGTCTATTCCTTTATTAAGTACTTTCTTTTCTCACAGCTCCAATTAAAAAATTTCATCTCCACTGTATCAGGTTTTCCCAGCTCCGGCACTGCCGGAGGTCACTCTTTGCTGCTGTGCCTGCAGGACGCTTGGCCACTTCCCTGCTCTCTGCCCACTAGCAGCCAGAAGCATCCCAGCCACAACTGAGGCAATGAGAACATCTGCAGACACCCCAAACGTCCCCAGGGGAGCAAAATCACCTCAGCCGAGAAGCACTGTTTTGTCATGAAAGCCGGGCGGTTGTGGACGCTCCTTGTCAGACAGCCCCCGGGTGGAACCAGAAGCCTGACTAACAGAGGGGGCCAAGCTGAGTGAGCGCCTGTGGGACCCTGAGGTGCCCTCCCCAGGGAGCTTCAAGGACGGATTCCCAGGTGTGATTCATGAGCCAGCAGCCACAGACTGGTAATGGACCCACTCACCTGGCAGTGGTGAGTTTGGGGTGAACCAGGACTTAAAACTCCGTGGCCCCTTACGGCCCGGCTGAGGGTTGTGATGCTCGCTATCGTCAGGCCTCAGGGGGAGTCCTTGCACAGAAAAATTCAAAAGGCTAAGCAGAACTTTAAAATTCTTATCAGACGCCACATTTTCTAAATGAGCTCTGTTTAGACCACAAAACTTCTCGAGCTTCTCAATATCAATCCGACTTTGAAGAATCCTCCAGAGCTTACCTGTTAACATGAATTTTTTTCCCCTAGATTTGTAACTCTATCATCTCGGTTGAATGAGTTCTGGCTTAACCATAAAAACGGTATTCCCGGGACCATAGGGAAATGACTGACTAACCCAGTGTCTTGGGATTCACATTATTATCTATGACGTCATGTAGCTTGGTCTCCGAATGAAACTGGTACTGAGTAAACAGGATATAGATTGCAACAGAGGGTGACTTTTTTACAAAAGTGGATATGCCAGTCAGCTTGTGACAATGACAGCATGCTGATGGCGGCCAGGCGGGCCCCGCGAGCCCGGCCCAGGCACTCACCCTCCTGGGGAAGGACGCGAAGGGTGACGCTCAGGCCTGCGTCCTTGATGAGCTTCACGATGTCCGCGTGGGGCATGCTGACGATGGGCTGGCCGTTCACCGCTAAGATCCGGTCTCCCACCTTCAGTTTTGCACAGCGATCTGCAGGACTCCCATCAATTATGCGTCCGATTTTATGAGGCACAGCTAAAAAAACGACCCCAACAGAAGTAGATGTCAGGGGATTAACAATACATGTCTGTCTTTGAGTCCCATCCCCCAGGATGCAGTTGTCAGAATCCCCCTTCGTCAGTGTGTTTGCCTCCCAAATCACAGTCACTCCCATCAAACGTGGTCCCATGCAGAGCTTCTAAATTCGAGTCCTTTGTACAGACAGGCCAATTCCCAACACATGGACTGGGGTGTATCATAATCATGCTAGGATTAAAAATAAAGTTTTTGGGTCTTATCCTGGACTTGTGAATCACAATGTCCAGGCAGGAGGTGAGGATCGTGGTGTTTTAAGAAGCTTCTCAGGAGATTCCAACATATTAAAAATTTTGAGAACCATCAGCCTAAAATGCTGTGTCCAAAGAGCTTTCTAGAGACCATACCATGCAGTTTCAGAAGGATACAATAAATGCCAGGAATGTGATTTCTACCCTTTTCTACTTCACTGAGAGAAGACAGGAAAGGAAAGAAATCAGTACTAACATGGGCTGCAGCCACTGGTGAAGAAGTTATGGCCAACTTCCCACTCATCTACTAGGCTTCAGTTTACAAGTTAATGCCTTTTTCAAATCTTACCTCTTCTTTTTGACTTAATTTATTATATGGTGCTGAGATCTTGCTCTTATCTAAACATAGGGTATTTCATCAGCTCTAAGAAGCCATTGATGGTGTGACACACCTTTATTTTATGTACCACAAAAAAAAGAAACCCCCAACTATGCCAGTTAAACAGTGATACCCCAGGGCTGTCATTTGCTCTCTAATTTTTGAGATACTAAAATACAAAAAATGGGTACTGGAATTGATGGCACATGTCTCTTTAAAACAGTGAATATGTATATTCTATATTTACATGCGTGGGGAGAGCCACGTATGTGAGAACATAGATTTTCTAGCAGGCTGACTTCTATTTAATACACATGTTTGAGCGCCTACAAGGACGACTATTTTCCAGGGTCAGATATCAGTAGCACACAGCCCTTGTGACCTCCCTCAAGGAGCTTACAGGCTGGAAACTTGTTGCCTTTCTTTTCTCCCTTCAAGACAGGGAACCCCAGCCAGGAAGTCGCCTCTCGATGCCTGTGTCTTGTTGTTCCCCCTGTGGAAGTCAGGCACTGATTCCACCAGCATCAAGAGGCACAGAGACTCTCCCCTATTCACTATGCTCCGGGGATGTCGGCCCCTTGAACTCGCAATCCTGTGTATGTGTTACAGTGAAAGGCAGAACATGGGCTACTAACCATGGGAAGGAAGACAATCAGTGGGTTAATGAGCCAGTGCCTCAGTCGTATTTGTATTGTGAAAGGTTATAGACAGCATATGAAAGTACTGGCTGAGCCTGCGTCTCTGACGTGAGACTCAGCAACGTGGGAGCTCAGACACACTTCTGTGTACCCCAGGCACTAACGGCCCTAATTAAGACCTCCAGACTTAAAGCACACTAAAGCTCATCTTGGAGTCTTAGGTGAGCTACTTCTCAAGGACAAATGTAAGAAGAACTAATTCATGTACGTATTTTTTTTACAAATGATGTAGGTGTTGCAAGTTGTTTGGTCTTGGCCCATATGTAGAATGGACTCCACTCCTGTCTGGACCCCTCACACGTTCAGCAGTGCTCTGGAACAGCCAGCCAATGACACGGCCTCCCTGGCCATCATGTGCATACTCTTATCTGTCTTGTGATCTTTGGAAAGTTACCTGACTTCTCTGAGTTTCTTTTTTTAATGTAAAATTGGGATAATGCTACCATGGACCTAACAGGATGGTTTTGAAAATTAAATGAGTGATCACATGTAAAGAGACTAGAACAGTGCCTGGCATGCAAGGACTGATCTGTAAGTATGAATCTTTTTTTCATTCTTTTTATTACTGTTATCTAGTGAATGCTTCTGCTATCACTCTTGATGTGTGTGTGTGCTTGTGTGTGCCTCCTGCCTGGGACAGACCTGTAATACTGCTCAAACGGAAGGGAGGCTGCTTACAGCAGAGCAGTATCCCCTCTGTACCGAGGCAGGAGAAGAGCTTCATTTGGGAAAGAGAGATGTGCTTTGGGGGATCACAGAGACACTATGTGAGACCAAGAATCCTGTTTGCTTTTCTCTGGTTTCACACAAAAAATGTTGTAGGTCTTGGTAGGAAAACACCAACTTGTAAGTAAGAGTTTATTATTCAAAGGCGAATTAGCATAATACAGATCTCTTCTTTATCCGCACTGAGCCTTACACATGCATACACACACACTGTTATAACTACCTCAAAAAATATATAATTCAATCCTTAACAAATCATGTGAGATACCTGATAGCATTATCGTTGCATGTTTACGGCAGAAGACACTGAGGCATCACGTGGTTAGCAATTTGCCCAAGGCCACCGAGCACCCAGGCTTTGGCATCCCAGCCTGTTGGCTTCCATAGCCTTTGCTCTTAAGCAGTATACCGCCCTGCCTCTTTTGACTTTACTGTCTCTTCCCTCCAAGTGCGCACTTTTTCACGAGGACCTGATGCTCTTCTTTGGGGGTGCAGGCTGCCCCTAAGCAGGCCCTGGTCCAGAGGAGAGCAGGAGGCAGGAACTTTGCTTGAAGGGAGCTCTTTGCGGCAGGCAAGGCGTGAGAAGGAGAGGGGAGAGAAAGGAGGGGGAAGAGCGGAAGATGGGGCGTTCCTCAGATCCCTTTAGTCAGGACCTCACATCATTGTGTCGTTCCTTTATTTGAAGTCATTTCCTTGGATATTAGAAACAGTCACATTTGACATGAAATTTAAAAATACACTTTAAAACACATCCAAATGATATTTGGATGTCTTGAATTATTCATGCATGCCACTGCTCCCCTCTCTTACAGTGGGTCACTTAGAATCTACTGGGCATAAAGCCCCAAATATTTCACATTTCAAAATAGAGATTTCACACACACACACGTTATGTGTTCAACAATAAAAACAAGTTATCATTTGTTCATATCCAGGCACTGCGCTAAGCACTTACTTTACATCCTTACAATGACAGTGTGAAGTAGCTGTAAGACTGTAATTATCATGTTTATTTTACTGGTAAGAAAACGAATAAGCTCCAAAGGTACAATTCAAACCTATGCCTGTGGCTTTAAGTCTTGGGGTCACTCCCTTCTGTGTTTTGATATGCGGCAAGACGGCAGCAATGGGAATTATGGGGAGAGAAGCGAATGAGCCTTAGCAGCACATGGCTTGGGATTCCAAGATGAATGTTTCATGGTAAACGGATTTATTTGCTTATGATGATAACTCTTACTTTCAAGGTCATTTTCACTTTATTAGGGTAGGAAGAATAAAAAACTAAAATAAGAGAATAAAAGTCAAAATAAAAGAATGAAAACTAAAATTAATTTTGCGGTAGCCACATCGAATGATTGAGTGACTTACATAAAATGAGTGAGTATACAATTTAAAAACGTATGTCCAGTAATTGGAGGTACTAGCCATAGTTCCATTAAAATTGTTTTCTATTGACATTTACTTTAATAAAAACAGTAGGTACTTGAGATTCTTGGCAGCTGAAGACAGCTTCATTTTCCTGTACCAGCATTTCCCCTACATATGTAAGTACATTGAATGTTGACGTATAACAAATCATCGACAAGGGGTGTGCTCAGAGGGGATGCTCTCTGAAAACAAGGTGCAGTCCCATTTGCTCAGTTATGGGGTCTACAGAGTTTATGACCTACATGCTTTCTAGTGCATGGCTAATGGAATTACAGAGCATGGAAGAGGCCTTGACCTTGGTTTCTGTTACTGGGATGAATGGTGCTCATTAATTCTCTGAGAATTGATGAGTAAGGTAACTGCCAGAGTGTAGCCCACTTAGAAGCATGCCTTCCAGACATCATCTGTCAGGAAGCAACATGAATCAAGTCTTAGGATCAGTCTTCTTGACCCAGTGTGCTTAGGATACACAGATCATTTGGGAAAAGTTGCAATATGTCGTGGTGCTCGGACATACTGACGTGGAAGGGAGAAACTCTATTGCTAGTTAGAAATTTCTCTTTAATTGCCAATCACATAAATCATGGAAAAAGAAACCCACCTTTTCTTTCTTTCTGGGTAAAACACTAGTGTACATTTATACAGCAATTTTATTTTTTCCTGTAGATGAACCAACTCTCTTGGCACGGTGCAATAGAGCACATGTATTTTAGTAGGAGTATTCAGACGAATCAGTGGGACTGCATGCCAAGGTCGTTCTGAAGGCCTGGTTTCTTTGGGTCTCTAGCCACACTCTTTAGGAAGCAATGATCCTTCCCTCTTGCTGGTTGCGTGGTCTATCCAGGCTCCTTCAGCCACTGGTCAGGCAATGAGCGAGTTTCTTTTGGGTTCTACTTTGGGGCAATTTCCATAAAGAAGATGAGGTGGTTGTCTGGAGGACTTTTCTTGCTTTAGTGATGGACTCTTCCTGAAATTTCTGGCTGCACCTAAGGGAAGGGGTAGTAAATTCCTCCACCTGTTCCCCCCGCCCCCATATTTCCTTGTTATTTCATGTTTTTCATTTTGGAGAAGGAAAAGCCTGTGACTCATGTTTACATTTAATTATCTCCTTGTTAATCTATCCTGCAAAGTGGAGCTGTATATGGAGGGAAGCATTAGACAAGGAAAGTGGATTGTGCATCACTCAAGCCAAATTCACAAGCAAGAAGATTCTGAAATGAGTGTGACATGAATAAATACTTCAAAGGCAATCAATAGCATAAACTCTCATTAGCTCGCAATTCCATTAATTTGTGAAGGTTAAACAACATGTCACTAGCTTAAAGAGGCAAGGGAAATTAGTTTGGCTTTAGAATCTGTGAACTGATATGAAAAGAAGTGTGCTTTCTTTTTTTTTTCCAATTGGGTGAATCCAGTTGTTTTTCTTAAAATAATCTGTGAAAACGATTCGCTGTCCATTTTTAGAATGGTGGTTGGGGCAGGGGGATCCATTACTCCAATGGATAACACCTTTCTGCTTATCATCTCCTTAGTCACAGGCACAATGTTAGGCCCAGTGGGGTGGACAACAATAAAAAACCCATGGTGTTTGCCCTCCAGAAGCTCACTGGGGAGTCCAGGGTTAATCATGTAAAAACACTTAAAACACAAATGGCAAATCCTTG
Organism: Phataginus tricuspis; assembly: GCA_029783875.1. Lineage (NCBI taxonomy): Eukaryota > Metazoa > Chordata > Mammalia > Pholidota > Manidae > Phataginus > Phataginus tricuspis. The sequence goes on from JAQQAC010008880.1 coordinate 2,639,612, forward strand.
GTAAAGGTAACATGCAATAAGAGTAGAGAGGAGGGGTGTGTTACTGAGTCCAGGTGTGGACCCAGAGAGGGGTAAGGAAAAGGAAGGTCATTCTGGGGATGAGGGAGCAGTGTCCCTTGGCTAAGTGGCAGATCCCTTAGTGCAAACCTCCTGGTGGTAAAGAGGGCCCAGCAGATCCGTGTAGGGGGACAAAGGGGGAGGCCCCGTGGGCAGGGTCCCTCCTGCCCTCATGATTGCCGCTCCCCTATCTGAGATCCCTGGAGGGCTGCCTTTGCCCAGCTCCTCTAGATGGACACTGAATGCACAGGAGGAAGAGAAGAGTAATGGTCACAGAGCATTCCTATCTCTTTAATAAATGGTGAAGAATCCTGTTTTTCTGCCTTCAGAAACTGGAGCCTAGTATTAACCTTGCTTATTTTCCATCTCTCCTTCTTAGAAGACCTGAATGAGCATCTTCTACTGTAACTAATCAATTCAGCTACATGTGCCTTTTGGGAGTGTGACACAGAGTCCTTCGAAAGAGATTTTCTCGGTCATCAGGGGGCGAAGATGTGGGAAAAACATGTGTTTGGTATTAAAAAAATTTTTTGGTAAAATTAAGAAAAAGCAGACAGCATGACTTGTTTTCTTCTAGAAGTCTGTGAAATTTGCTTTCCAAAAATGAAAACGTCTTCCCTGAAATTCATAGCCAAGTGAATTACAAGACCCCAAATCAAGCAGCTGGTGTTTTAAGGACTGCATATTCCCAAAGTGCACTTTCTTCTCCCAGTACCAGTGAGTCATTCCCTTGTGGCTGAACACTTTAGTTACCCTGCAGTTGGTAATAAGCAGATGGGCAGACAGGAGAACAGGAGGAGAGGACCATTCCTAGCAACTTGGGAGCCCAGCTGAAACTCATGTTTCCAAGGGCAGAAAGCATTGTAGAGAAAGTATCGACTATATGGCTGGAGAGAAGGAAACACTTGTCAGCCATGTCTTACCATGTATGCTTTTATTTTGAACCAATTAAAAAAACTCTCATAGATAAGTACCGAGAGTGAAGTGGTAGTCGAAAGAAATCTCAGTGCATTAAGAATTGTAATTAGCTATAACTTCACTGTTCTGTCCTGGAATGTGAGGCTGAGTTAAAATGGTTGTGCTGTATGGAAAAAATTTGGTGGGCTTGTAGACACAGGGCTGGTGTCATGGGTGTGTGTCAAGGAGTTTGTGTATTCTTTTGATATGGTTTATTTCCTTCATGATCTGACAAAATATCTGGACATTAGAGGGGCAGGAACCAGAAAAACTTTAGAATAGTTGTGATCTTCAAATCTGTAGTTGGCCAGAAGGGTGTGCATGTGGGAATGGTTAGCTGGGCAGAGGGAATGGAAAAATGGTTCCATTTCTAGGTTCTTAAGCCCTTTCTTCTGTAGAGGTACATCTCATTTTCTTGTATATCCCAAGAAGTCACCTTTTGCCTTGCTAATTTCTAGGTAGCTGGGACACTCTTTTTGACCTACTTTGGTATGAAAGTTTCTATAGAAAATCTGGTCCCCTACATCAAATATCAACCCTATTCAGCATCTTTCTTGCTTGCATTTTCTCCCAAAGACCCTGAAAAGGACACACATTTCCATCATTCAGTAAAATCAGCAGCAGCACAGGATTCTCTAGGCAAGCAGCAGAAGGCAAAATTCTGCACGGCTCTACTTGAGGTCTTGTAGTGAGTAGAATCGTATAGCTTTTAGCAATTTTGCTTACATGAACTGAACAACCTGACTCAGTAATAATGGAAAAAGTTTCAAGAGCTATTGATATTAAAATGTGACAAAGGGTTTCTTCCCTGTAAAGCAGAAAAACAAGTTCTTTACTCTTTTATAAAAACAATCACAGGATTGAGATGTGGTATCATACTCTCAACCCAAACATGCACATCTACCTTTCAAAAGGTTGGTCGCTCACATTTATAATGGCACATTTAGTTCCTGAATAAGAGGTTCCTTTTATTTATAATTTATTATAGAGGGTTTATCAGATCATTACCAGAACATACTGGATTATTCTACAAAATGAGAAAATTGTATATTTTCAAAATTCAAGGGGAAAAGTAAACAGAAAAATGGTACCATCTTCTAATGATTGGAAATCTCTTATACTTGAAACACTTTAATTAAAGTAATAATGCACAAAATAAAAAAACAAAAGACAACCAAAATTCTGATAATGGAAAGCTCTAGTCTTTTGCCCTAATCCTTCCTATCCTCTCCAGTTCTGGGGTCCAAAGACCAACATTTTAAATCTTCCAGCTATTTCTTCTTCACATACCTAAACTATATTCTTACATGGCTATTTCCATATGTCAACTTGAGTCAAAAATCTATTGACTTCCTATTATGATAGAGGGTTTGACATTCCCACCCTGCACCCACCTCCTCTCCTTGTCCCACTATAGTTTCATCACTGTTTTTAGTTAAACCGGGTGTTACTGTTTACAGTTGTGCCATGTAAATATTGCTCACTGTAGTGTTTTATGATTTCATTTTTCTTCTTAGTTTTCCTCTGCTTCCACCCTGATTCAGTGTTTCTGATTATGCCACTCCCCCCTGCCCCAACTTCCACAATATGCTGTCTGTTTATCCCTCATGTTCCTCCTGGAGCTGCTCAGCTCACTGATTCAGCAGAGCCTGATGGAATGGTAGGTGGGTCACTCTTAAGTCTGCTGCTCTGTGCTCTTCAGAGGATTCTTGATGCCCTGCAAGGTGGAATGCATGGTTCCATAAACCCTGGGTCATCTTTTTTGATTCACTTTCTTCTTTTGGCTGGAGCACATCCTGTAAGATCCTCCTAAGAAAATATGTATGGGAGAGAGTCATTTTTCAGTACTTAATGTTTGAAAAATGTCTTTGCTTTTACCTCCTCATTGGATTGAATTCTAGCTTAGAATTTTGGATTGTATGAAATTATAGACTGGAAAATCATTTTCCCTCAGAAACTTGCAGGCATTGCTCCATTGTCTTCTCACATCCAGTGTGGCTATGACAGGTCTTTCTTGTTTTAGGATTTTTGTTCCAGTATATAATCTATTTATTTTCCCTTTTCCTTTTGGAAATGTTTAACATTGTCCCTGTCTATTTTGTGTTCTAAACTTTTGTAGTGATGCAGCACAGTGTGGTTCTTTTCAGTATTAAGCCTCAGTTCTTTTAGTTGTGGTTTGGGGAGCTTCCATTACAGCACTTCTTTGATAACTTCCATTTCGTTTCTCTGGTCTCTCCTTCGGAAACTCCTACAAGGTAGATAGTGGCTACATGGATTGATCTCTTAGCTCTTCTATTCTCTCATACTTTCTTTTTTCCTACTTGATGTGAGATTTCCAGGACTCCACCCTTCGATCCTCCTGTTGAATTTTTAATTTCAGTCATGACATTTTCAATTTGTAAGAATCCTTTTACCAATATTATTCTATTTGATAGCATTGTATGTTTATTTTATGATGGTCATGTCTTCTCGGATCTGTGTACAAAAGTGAGAAGTTTTTGAAGCTTATCTTCCCTGAGTTATCTCCATGTCTTCTACTATACTTTCATTATTGTTTATTTGCTTGTTTTTCTATTTTGAAAATAAAAATTTCACATCTGGTGATCATGGATGGTGTATGCCAAGTTTTAAAGTTCTCAGCTGCTCTAAGTTTCTAAAGAAATGAGCAGATCTGTGCCATCCATTTCTTTTTTTGGTTTCCTTTGTCCTGCAACGTAAGTTGCCATTTTTACGTCTTTACAGTATCTTCCTCACTCATGCCCATTCATTTCTTCTTCATTTACTACCATTTTATTGGTATCTAAGAAATGGGAGGAGATAACCATGTTATCATCTTATCACCATTAAGTAGATATTGGAAGTGTCTTCAATAAATTTAGATCTGTTTTTGAGATCAATATTTTGCTATACCAGATCTAGATTTGGAATCTGTTTGGAAAAAAAAATCATCAATAATTTATGTACCCAAACCTTAAGTCCTATTGTTTCCTATAGTCCTGACATAAAAACATAAAAAACAACTGATTTTTATTTCATGAGTCCAGGAAATGTCATAAAATTACATTTCTTCAACCCCAGGTATTGGGTTAAAAATGCTCAATAAAACCACACTTTCTTTCCTTCCTCTGTATCTCTTGACTGCCTTTTGAGACTTCATACCCATCGATGCACTTGGTTGTCAGTAATTTCTCAGCAGGCCCAGTAGAAATGGTTGATAGTTACAAGCAGGTGTTGCTGACAAGTCATGTTTCTCATTTTTACAGATGCACTATATTCTATCTCTGCCATCTTCTTTTTCCTTTTATAGCCTCCAAAATTGTGTTTTGTAAAGAGTCACTTGGCTAGCTTCACACAGTTTCCCTGTTACAATAGGTAAATGTCAAAAGCTATCAGGTGCAGTATCAGCTTTTCATTGTATTCCCTGAAGCCCTCCAGGAGATAATAAATTCTTGTAATATTTTCTTAATGTAAATGAAACAGATACCAACCCAGGCAAATGATTCCTCCTGAGCTGGCTGTCCTTTTCAATACATTATCAGTAAGATTATGGGAATATTCACTGGCTCTTCAGTGTTGCACGGAAGCCGAAGTTCTACTAACACAGTACATCACATTTTAACTTGAAATAATGCAATTTTGTATGACTGGATAAAGCTTACTATGAAAAGGTCCCCAAGAAAAGCGTTCAGGAGCTAGAAGTTCTTGAACATCTATTAACTTTGAAAAAAGCTTGTAGTGTGACCTCTGAGTGGCCAAATAAATCATGTCAGAGTTTCCTTATTTGCAAAGTGAGGTCATCACTGCATATAGTTTTGCTTTTTTATCCTTACCTTTCTTATACAAATATTGTGCATGTTAACTTCATTTGGATTTCTGTTTGTATTTTCTCTCACTCCATGTACTTTAAAGCTTTGTAACTATATATGTTTTCATTTTTACTAAGCAGACATGTGTCCATAATATTTTCACCAGAGACGATGATCATAAAATGAGTTTGATTACTCTAACATGAGACATGAAAAAGGCTGTAGAGCCTTAAAGTGTGTTTTGTTGTCTGCAGTGAAATACCAAGTACATTCTAGAGGGAAGAAACCAAAAGTGAAAAAGCACTTCACCAAATAAGATATAAGGATGGCAAAAAAGCACAGGAAAAGGTCTCAACATCATCAGTCTTTAGAAAAGAAATGCAAATTAAAACCCAAATTTGATACCACTACACAGCTATTGGAAAGGCTAAAATTAAAAAAATAACAATAAAGCCTGGAAATAACAAGTACTTGAAAGGATGTGGAGCACCTGGACTCTCCTGCAGGAGAACAGTAAGTCGTACAGCCACTCTGGAATGGATACCACATGAACCAGCAATCCCATTCCTAGGTATTTACCCAAGTGAAATGAAAGCGCATTTTCACACAAAAAATCTGTATGAAAAGTTTCACAGCAGCTCTATTCATAATCACCAAAACCAGGAAATAACCTGAATATCCTTCAGTGAGGGAAGGGATAAACAAACTATGGTATACCTACACAATGGAATACTATTCAGCAATTAAAAAGGAACCAATATTGACACATGAAGCAATAAGGATGAATCTAAAATGCCAGTATGTGTTAAGTGGAAGAAGCCAGGCTCAAAGGCTATGTACTGTATTGTTTCATTTATATAGGAGAAGGCAAAACTACAGAGCAAAAAATAAACCCATGACTGCCAGGGCTGGGAGTGGATGGAGGGGCTGACCTCACTGTGGCAGTCGTTACAATAACAAACATGTCAAAACCCACAGACTACTGACTAAAAAGGCTAAAATTTATTATATATATTGAACCTCAAAACTGGGAGAAAAAGTGAAATGCAGGGGGAGATAAAGAGAAGGTTTTGGCTAGAAATAGAGGTAATTAAAGAAAAATGTGACGTTGGATAAGTAGGAGAAAGAGAGGAGGGGTCAGCGGAGCCTCTAGAGAAGAGAGGCTGCCTTGCCTGCATTTTAAAAGACGAACAGGACTTTCCCAGCTGGGCAAGGATGGGGAAGGCCTCACAGTCACGGGGGATGTGACTTGCAAAGGCACAGATATGTGGATCAGCACAGCGTATATTGTGAGTATGGAAGTGCACTGAGCACAAACAGTGGGACCTGGGGTACAGGTGAGAAGGGAGACAGTGAAAGATCTTACGAGTTATGTCAGGGGGCTTGGAATTCATTTTACAGTCATGTGAGAAGTCACTAATAGGTCAGGAAAGTTAAGTGATGTCATCAGACTAGTTGTTTTAGAAACAGTACTGGGGGGACAGTGGGAAGGGTAGACTGCAGCATGGAAGGGGGGGAAGAAGGCCAGAGGTAGGGAGGCCTCTAAGGGCCACAACAGTGCTCCGGGGCTGTGCAGGCCAGCTAGGTCCCTGCTAGCTGCATGTGGTTATCTCAATTAGTTGAAATGAAAGAATTAACATTTTAATTCCTCAGCTACACTAGCCTCATTTCAGAGTGCGCCCCAGCCCCACATGGCTACTGGCAGTAGTTCTGTGTGGTGCAGACTAGAGCATCACCATCATCACAGAAAGTTCTACTGCACAATGCTGATCTGGAACTTCAACTAAGGCATTAGACGTGGCAGTCAGGAGGGCCTGATGCATCCACGTTTTATATACTGAAAGCCTGTTTGGGTCACAGCCTGCCTTGGACTCTCAAGAGTGGAAATGCAGTTGTGTGCACATTCAGCCAGGATATGAAGTCAGGTACCTGGAGGCTTGCGTTAAGGCTTGTGATCGGACACGCTGCCTGAAGCTAAGAGCACGCCTGGCAGCCCTCCCGTGGCCTCTTAGCACCAGGCAGCAGCAATATCAGTGGCCAACTTGAGGCTGTGGATCAGATGTTTGTGTTCTCCCCAGATTCATACGTTGAAACCTAATTCCTGATGTGATGGTATTATAGGAGGTGGGTGCCTGGTATTCCGTTACAGAAGCCTGGACAGATGAAGACAGCTGGCAACCAGGTTTCATTGTGTGTGAATTTTGTCAGGTGCCCGCAAGAATGCGAGGCCTTTTTCATCTTGCAGTTCATCTAGCAGGTGTAAAAAACACTTGAATGAGGATTTCTAAGTTGGGATATTCCTCTACCTCATGTTTTCTCAACATATCTGTGTCAGAAAACCTTTTAAATGATATGTTCTTCCTTGCTTTCTGGAAGACCCTCTTCTCATGATGAGTGGAAATGTACATCTTTATGGTGACCAGCCTCTGAGCAGAAGGTTTGGGGCACCTCACTCTTGAGCGCAGGTGGGTTCTTCAGGCGCCCAACATCTGGGCATGTTTGAGGAGCAAACCCTGGCCTGGCTGACACCGAAATAAGATCTGGAAGAGATCAGACTGGAAAATGAAAATGCCAATAGCAGACGCCCCCTTCGGTGCATTTTCTTTGGCACCGTTTACCCCGTAGGGTGCCTAGTGATCGTCACCCCAAAAACACCTACCGATTCATTCCCGGAAAGGGTTCCAGCCAAGTACTGACAATGGTTTGGGTGGGAACAAACCCAGCTTAAAATGCAAAATTATTTGTGGCCAAATGGACAAACAAGAAAAGCTTTTACCAGGATTTGGTATGGCAGGAGGGAGTTTGGGTAGAGGTACTCTCTGAGTCCCTGGTAAAAGCTGGGACTCAAAAAAGAAATGCTATCATCTCAGGCCAAATGGGGGAAAAAAATCCCCATATGACACTCTTTTAACATAGTTGGAAAATGGTACTAAATAACAGTACTTTGCCCACTTAACAACATGCTTTTAAAGTGGCTGTATATGTAGAACTGGCTTTTCTTATGTGGTTGGTTGCTGGGAAAAAAGAAGAAAAATAAAATTATAGAAAATGTAATCCAACATAAAGCCCTGAATAGATTATAAAGAAAATGTGTCTTCCGCAAAAGGGACTGGAGGCTCAGAACGCGTTTGAACCTCACAGGAGAGTGATGGGCATCTTCCATTGGCAGAGGGCCATCCTGTACAGGAAGTTTGGGTTCTTTGCAGTTGCAATTTCCCTGTAATGGATGGTGAATAACAAGGAGCTGCAGGACAGAAGCCTGGAGAAACAGCTACTGATTGTCCATTTACAAGCTTTTAAGACAACCGAATAGCTAAAGGTAAGAAGACGTCCACATATCCACCTTTTGCTGCTTCCTGGAAATTCTTTGAACACAATAATAAAAACCCTCCTGACAAATGATTCCCTCTTGGGGAAAATTTATGATTTATGAGCCCCATTCAAACAATAAGAAAAATGGTCTAGAGTTTTAAAAAATGCACTGTGAAGACTCACAGATTTTTTTTTGATAGGTTGCATTTCTCTTCTTCTTGAGAATAAATAAGAATGATGGTGCATCTCTGCAGACGTATTCTTGTAACTTAATGCCTTTGTTAGTGCTAAGAGAGTGAAATGTTGACATTTGTCTTTCATTTTGTTAATAATGCCTCAATGTTCAGATATCAGAGTCTTCAGAGTTTGAGGCAAAATCTTTTTTTGTTTGTTTGCTCGTCTGCTTACTGGGAGTGAGGTAGGGCAGGGACATGGGATGAGATTAACTTTTCCTGCCTGTGATGAAAAATGCTGGGATATAAACAGGATAGTAAGAACAGGAGGGACTCCATCTTAAGGCTAAGATTCCATTTAAAAAGCCAGGGAGTTAGGAGGTAAGATTCCTAACATATTTCATAGTAATTAGAAAGTAACTAACTGACCGTATCTTAGGCCAGGAAGCAGTCCTAAATGATGGGGTGACCACTACCGTGGGGAAGAGCAGGGTCAGGGGATCCCTGGTGGTACGTTTACCTTACAGAATATCCAGAGGACTATGGATGGTGATATAATGCCTCTCACTGGGCACAGACACCATGAGACCACATGTCAGCCTGCACACCACACCCCCACCCGCCCTTTGCCCCCCTTCCTTGAAATCCTTAAAAGACAGAATCCTAAGCCCTAAGTGCACCTCCTCTCGAGGCCGGCCGCACTCCCCTTTCTCTGAGCTCGTACTTTGCCTTAAATAGGCTTCTTGCTGCCCAACATACTGCGTTCTGTCTCTGCCTTCCTCCAGTGGTAACTGTATGCTATTTTGCTGTTTCATTCAATTTTCCAGACTTAAGCACAGGTCGTTGCTCTCCCTCTGTTCTACTTCAGACAGGTAGGGAAGGGCTACTAAGATCTCTTACTTGGGCTTGCAAGTTCCTGTTGCCTGGGTGACCCGGACAGGACTGCAGCTATACAATCATGCTCTTCAGTAGCCTGCCTGAAAATCTCCTTTCTTTGCCTTTGGGAAGTTGTCTGAACATAATCTCACTCCATCCAGGGCTCTGTGGCTCCCCCAAATCGTGGGCTGGTAAGGACTTAGTTCCCGTGCTATGCAGATTCAAGCGGACACCAGACGCCAGGTGATGCTGGCTTCAGGAGCTGGCATGGGATCTGCCCTCTGCCAGGCAGGAGCTCAGTGAGCTTCCCGTTCCTCCCTCTGTTCTCCCTGCTCACAGCTGCCTGCACGGGTGCTGCCATTCATTTCTACTCTCGCTCTAACGAACTCCTTCCTTACCTACACTCCTCCAACCTGCTCTAGAGTTCTGTCTCGTTCAGAGCCAAGAACCCTCCCCCGTCAGGCTGAGGTCTCACCTAGTGCACCGGGAGAGACCTCCCCAGATGCAGCTGCCTGGCAACACTATAAAGAAGTAATGTGATTTCAGAAGTTGTTCACTTGAAACTGAAATGGGATGCTTTGTTAATGAGGACTGTGAAATGAATAAATAATTTAAAGTAATACTTTTTTCTAAGGAGCTAGGAAAGCCATCCAAATCCTCCTGCTTAGGACGATATAATTATCACTGAGGTGGCGCTCACACAGATGGATGGAGATTCCAGGAACAATCAGTGCCGGGATGAGGTGAATCAGGGAGCATGCCGAGGCTGGCGGCCTGGCCATCCAGAGGACCAGGGTTTTGCAACTCAGATGCTTACAACTGGAGGGGCTGCCCAGAGGCTCAGAGAATGGCTCCCCTGAGCCTGATTTCTTAGAGGGCTCTCCCATCTAAACTTCACCAGGCCCAGAGCTGGCTATTGAATCATTTACTCAGGCTGAGAATCAGCTGATGGGAAATCTGTATTCTGGGACATTATCCAAGTTCCACTGTATTATAGGGCGATTTCTCAAGCTGGGCGAGGACCCAGTTGCATACAGTTCCTCCCTGCAAGTGATCCTCTGCTACTTTGCCCATTCTGAGAGGTATGTCCTGCTGCCTTTAAGGGCTGGGACAGCTAGGTTTAGGTGCAGGGGAAGTCAGAGCAAGGCAGATCACACTTTTACTCTGATTAGGACAGTGCTGGCTCACTGCATGAGGATCCAGTCCAATCTTATCAACATCAATTTCCCGGCAAATCCTTGAAATGTGTGCTCCCAGGAACTCTGAGGGATTTTAAGACATGTCATCATTTCCTGCCCTTAAGGAACTTACACTTACTTTATTTAGGGGAAGCAAAACATAAACACATGAAAAGTAAGATGACAGTAATAGTAAGAACAGACATAATAATAGAAGGGCAGTCATGTAGCAGTTAATGATTAAGGGCTTTACAGACAAGAGGTCCATGTAGGAAAGAAAACCCTTGAGGGGTCAGGCAGAGTCTTAGTGAGACTAATAGGTCAGAGTAACAGCTTTTCGAGCTGCTTGTGGAGATGTTTACTGTTTGGACAGTGGTCTCTACTTTACAGGGTTGCTGTGAAGATTAAATACAACCTAAGACTCTTAGCACAGTGCCTGGGAGAAAGCCTGATGACATTTATTATTGAATGAGAGGAGGCATTCCAAGTGGTGGCAGGTAAAACATGGACACTGGGACAGGAGAGCCCAAGGGATCTTCAGGGGTAAGGAATGAACCCAGCTTTGATGGACTGGGACTGTGTGAAGGCACTGGTAAAAAGTGGCTGTATCAACATTACTGAGGGACTTGGATGTAAGAGAGACATGTTTAAACTTTACCTTATAGATATTTTTATCAGAGGTGCTATGATTGTTATAGGAAGCCTGGAATGTACATAGAAAGTGGTGCCTTTCTTGACACACTTTGCATCATTAGCAACTACACTTGACTTCTACCCTACCTGCCGCCCTGCGTAATCTCCTGAAGCAGAAAGTGAATCACACTAAGAAATGTGAAAAGATTGATTTGATTTAAAACATATATATGTCAGTGCTGACTACGACCACAGTCTTACCTTTTTTGTATATGTAGATTTTCCAGAAGATTATGAGGATATTTGCTTATCTTATGGTTTCATGAGTTAAATTTAGAAGTCAGATATTATGGGAAACACTGGCATTTTACATAGCATCCCTCAGCCCCTTGCATTTCTTCTGTCATAAAAGCATGAATACTAATGTGTGAGTGTGAGTGATACCACCATGCCTCCTGTGTGAGCTGCTATCAGCATAAAACTCAGCAAAAGCATTGTGTCATTGAAGGAGTTGAAAGCAGAGGTTCCTTTAAGGGTTGGGGGATACAGCACGACATGTTACAAAACTGGGTAAGAACTCTGAAAGCAAACTTGCTTTTGCAAACTCATGAGAAATAGAGAAATGGGACTCGCTTTCTAAATACTATGTTCAACTGCACGGGTATGACTTCAGTAACTTTTCAGCAGTGACTTTTGGGGATGGAGCATTGATAGGTCAAAGTTTACAACGATTTAGAGAAGGTCAAGTTCCCCTGCACGGGCGCCAGTGGCACCAAATACCTGTGCTTTTCAGGTGATCACTGAACAAACCTCCATACAGAGATTTGATGAAAATCCACAACCCAAACCATGAAATGTGAGAAGAGGTACTTGTTGTCTGCTGGTAGGCAGAGACTTCAGTTTAGGGCGGGACTTTGGAGCCTGGGCCGTTCTTTAGAAGAAGTGTGCCAGGGTACAGGTGGTCCATGACAGCGACTGGCTCTTGAGGATGGTAGGGCGCGGTTGGGCAGAGCCCTCTGGGAGGTTGCCTTTTGCCTCCAGCAGCCTTGATTCCTTTTACCTCTGTGTGTTATACAGATGTTACTATTTTATGTGTGCCACTGAGTGAAAAAGGGAGGGAGATGTTGCCTTAAATTGTCCTCGAAGGGGAGCTGGTGTAGTGGACTTAAGTGCTTGTTTCAGGTCACTCCTCTGCAGAGGCTGAGATAGACAGAAGTGTAGGAGAGCTTTCGAACCACATTCAAAAATGAAAGTTACAAAAGTTTAAAGTGACGCCTAAGCCAATGAAAAATACGATCCAAGCTTCCAGGCTCTTCACACAGAGACAGAATTAACCAAACGCCTCATTTTCCTGCTGATGCATGCCACAGTATGATCGAGAGCTGGGAGAGGCCGCACAGGCTAACTTCCCTCATATTTCAGGTGAGGAAGGACGCAGGGAGGGCCCTGACGTGCTCAAGGGACACAGTAGTTAGCGGGTGAGCTGGAGTGAGGCTCGGGCTTGCATAGGGCATTTTTCATTTAGTTTAAATCTCCTGGATTAGGGCAAGACTGTAGAAACCTTGGCATTTGATTTTAATTTGTACCAAGTTCAAATGACTATCCAGGGGCTGCACGGTCAGTGGGGTGAGTTTTGGTGGGAAAAATCCTAACCTGCTTGTTCCTATTTATTTAATCCTCTTTAGAGAAGTATACTTAAAAATGTCATAAAAGCCCTATTGGATAGGCTTTTGAATCTCTAGAATAACTTAATTTCCAGGGCCTATGGACATCATCATTCGAGAAAGTCACCAGGACATTGTATCAAAGGTGACTAACTCCTTCCTACAACATCAGATCGCAGTAGGCCTGCAGAAAACCAACAGTGAGCGAGTCTGTACTCCAGCCTGTGCCAGGACAGTACACACATGGAAACACATTTTTCAGCCCCAGCATAGAGTTAAAAGATTAAGAAGCCAGCAGAGTGCTGGCCGGTGATGCGCCCAGATCATTTTTTTTCCTTCCTCTTTTTGCTCCTCCGCAGGCCGGGAGTGGCTGAAGGTCGTGCAGACCTCCTGAAGTACAAGGTATGACCAATGGCCAGAGGGTGTGGGGAAGGGGCTCCTCCTCTCCACTCCCCTTTCTAGGATGGGGACTACAGCCTGCTGAGGGGTGTTCTTGAGGCCCCAGCCCTCACCAGCCAGTCAGATGGCTGGTGGCAGTTTCTGTCCACCAATCAGCACTCCGGACAGGTGAGGGCCCCCCCCCCCCCCCCCGTCCAACAGCCACACCTGGAATCATCCCGGAATCCTCCTCCCAGCCTCAGTCTCCATTCAGTCATTTCACATCCCTTCTCACCTACCCCAGTGTCTGGTGCTGACTTCACACCCACCCTCCTCCTGCAGAAAGGCCTGGCCCTGGTTCTGGGTCCAGTTTTAAGGTCTGAAAAAAGTATTTAATATTCTTGAAAATGGGCCCGAAATGCTCAGGAAGCTTGTCTACTCTCACTTTGAATCAAGAATGATATTCCTGTACCTAAGATAGAAGGCTTCTAAGACTTGTGTCCTGCCAAACAATATTTGACCTCCTGGGTCACTGGCTTTGGAAGGAAGCAGTGTGCTCCTTAAGTACATTAACTGATATAAAGACTTTCTTCTTTATTTTGGGGGGAAATAATATTTTGAAAAAAGAAACGAAAATCTTTGGTTAAGAGCTCCACTAAATGCAATAAATTAAGTAAGCCAGGCATTCCACTTCCCAAGTTCTCAGCTGGTTAAACATCTGACCTCCCTGGCAAAGTTGCTGCTTGGACTAAGATACTGCAGGAGGTAATACTCCTCTGCAGGGTGGAGAAGTTGTGTTTGGCCTCTCCATCTCTCTTCTCTTCTCTGGTATATTCAGTGGAGACACAACTTTGGCAGGAGATTCTAAAAGGCACAGCTTCAAGTCTGCAATTTGGTGTTTTGCAGGACTTCTCTAGTTTATTGGCTAGTGAATTCTGGGGACACTTCCAGCCTGCAGCCTCAGCAGAGGCACACTCAGTGGGACTGGCATGGCTGCCCCCACTCGGATGGCCTCCCTGGCTGCTGCAGGCTGCCACCAATGGCTGATGGGGAGGGCTGTGCTCCCAGCTCAGATGTGGGGCCAGGGAGCTGCCCTCAGAGATGCTTCCCTGCTGCCCAGATTTAGCAGCTCTGACGAGTGGGAGGCCCTAGTGGCTGAGGGCACTGACAGTCTGTGTGCTGAGAGGAGTGGGCTGATGGAAGGGAAAGATAATTCCTAGCAGGGATGGTGGCTTAGACAGCAGCAACGACGTATTTGGTGCTTACATTGAGCCAGCGCTGTTCTAAGCACTTCCACTTACTCATTTAACTGTCAGAGCAACCCCAGGACACAGGTATTAAAATTATCCTCTCTTTTCAGCCAAGGAAACTGAGGCTCAGAGAAGGCATGTAACTTCCTTAAGGTCACGCAGCTAGTAAATGGTGGCGACAGTCCTCAAATCCAGGCAGTATGACTGTAGCACCAGGTGTTAACCATGCCACTCCCTTGCCTAAAGGTGACAGTGTACCTGCCGAAAGCATAGCCGGGTGCATCTGCCTGCGGAAAGGCACCAGCAGCCACGAGGAGGACCACGCAGGTGTTCATGATCCTTGGGCTCAGGTAAGACAGGAGGCGAAAAATAACACTAGCCCTGGGAATGACTGTGACTCTCAAGCACCTGTTAGTATCTGGCTCTCCCAATCTCCCGGGCCCAAGGACCCTTGATATCCTGACCATGGGTACACGCCCGGCACAAGGATGGCTCTCAGCATCCACGAGATGCTGAACATTTCTCTTCAGTTAGAGTGCAGAATTATTACAGAAGTTAAGTGAGAAACAGCATCAGACCTGGGAACCTTTCCAGTGCACGTGGCAAATTATATACTGCAAACACTAAGTGCCACCAGAATAATAGCTGCTCTTCCCAGAGAACGTGGGGGCAACCTGCATTTCAAACTCCTTAAATTGAAGAGAAATAAATATGTGAAAAAAAAGAAGCCAGGATGCATCATGCACTTTAGAATATATTTCCACTTTCTAGGTTGATGTAAAATAATGCCGTTCTGAAAATGGTGAGGATTATTTTTTTGAGGTTAGTCTAATGTCACTTGATGGAAAGAAAAGTTCACATTAATTGTAAGCATTTGCACATGCTGTTTTGAAAATCTACCTATGCATGGATTTTATGTGCAACAGGAAAAGCATTTGTGGGTTCATTTCACACACATGTGTGTGCATGCAACCCCCATCCCACACTCTCCTATACATTCAGCAATAATGCTGTCAACACTTCAAATAAAGCTGATACTTTAAATACATGCTTAATCTTTTCATTGTGGTAATATAATTTTTATTTTTATTCCATAGGACTGGAATAAATTGTATGCTACCTCAGCAAACAATATGAATGACTGGAATAGCTATAAACTCTCTGTGTACATTTTCCCCAGGTGTAAATTATTGGAAGGCAGTTTATATAATTCACGAAAATCTTTAGTCTTGTGTCCCTTTAATCTTGGTGAATCTATTATAGTGACAGAATCCTGATTTTACTCTATGCTTAAGGATTGGATTTATGTCTTCAGCTTATCATGAAGAAAAAGAGAAAGTGGACTTTCAGATGTATGTAATTTAGCTTATGCACATATTTACTGAGGTTTAACATTCGCATAGTTTTCACTCTTAAGTCTTTAAAAGGTAAAGTTACACAGAACAATTCTCTCCATTTAGTTCTGGTGGTGTTTTGATAACTTTAGCTTTATCATAAAAAGTTCTTACTCATTCTCAAAAATTTGATTTCTTGAGTATTGTTTGACATATGCCTCCCCCATGTGCTGTAAACTGCCACTATTTATAACAATTTTAGGACCACAACATGACATAATTATTTTTTCTCTCGGTGTTCTCTATTCTAGTGTTTCTATTCACATTTTGGGCTAAGTCACTTCAACACAAAAAATGAACACGTTTCCCTGTTGCTCGCTGGCTGTTGAGCCACTTCTAGGATAGTGTTGCTAAAGGAAAGCCACCAGGGAAGCCTGAGAATGTACACAGGTGACAGATTGTAAGAGAAACGCGCCCTCTGACTGTCACCTATTGTACAGACTCACAGAGCCTTAATGTGGAAGAATCTAGAAGGTGGGGTCATCGACTTCTCCCCCTCCAGTCTACCGCTCTGGGGGAAGGCGCAGTATCCCCGGACTCACTGAGCTGTTTTAATGGCCTCCTAACTGTGTCTCGTGCACTGTTGCTCTCTTTTCTGATTTTATGTTCCACAAGCAGCTGGACGCACCTTTTAAAAGTACAGGTCAGATTTCTATACACTGCAATCCAGACCTCTTCCTGTGGGTGCGGGAAGCCCTGCGCAGCCGGCTGCCGCCTAGCTCCCTGTCTTGACCTCGGGCCGCTCGTGCTGAGCTCCTTCCACCGACAGCTCCTGCCTGGGCTGCTTTTCCCCAGATCCTTTGCACTTTCCGTTTTTTTTTCTATTGGGCAGGAGCACCCCTCCCCTCATGCCGACACTCCTACATCGCGGTTTAATTTTCTTCCCAGTTTAAAGTGAATAAAGAGCTTTTATGGGAGTTGTGGGGATGGGGGGACATTAGCTGTGTGTGGCCTTGCATTTTTCCTGGGCCAGAGGAACGTTCGGCCAATCAAGTGTTAGGGTGCCTGATCTGCGCCCACAGCCTGGGACCTCCAGGCTCCACGGTCCGTCTACCGCAGTCCTCCGTCCTCTGATCTGCTTGTCCAGGGTCCCGCCACGGGACGAATTAAACGACCTGTTTGGAGGTAGGAGAAGCAGTCACTTACTGATAGCGGATCCGGACTCGGGCCTGTTGAGGGAGCTGATGATGACGAAGCCGAAGCCCTCGTTCTCCTTGCGGTGGATGATCACGTCGCTGGTCTGCGGGCTGTGGGGGGCGAAGCCTTCGGGGGGAGACGCGTCACTCCCGGGGGCGGCGTGGCTGCTGTTAGCGTAGGCAGCGTAGTCGCTGCGCGGGGAGCTGTGCTGCGTGGACACGGAGCCCGGACTCCTCCCGTTCTCCGGGCAGGGCTCCCCTGGAACACACATGGCACAGGCACTCGGTCACCCGGCAAGGGTCCGGTGAGGGCCCGGGCTCGGCGTGGGCGGCTACAGCTCTGCTGGCTGGTCGCCCCCCGCCACGGGTGGACACCCAACCCGGGACGCCCTGGGCTTGGCACTCTGGGAGCAAACACGGGCAACCCCTCATCAGCTTCCTCGGGCGCCGCTGCTTGTCTGTGCCTTCGCTTGTTAAAACGGCAATGCCCCAGGGCAACGCCTCATTTTGGATATCCAGCTTAACTGAATGATAATCACGTTTCAAAGAAGATCATTGGACAAGTTGACAGTATCTTAAACTGTCCTGGGCATAAGAATTACTTAAAAGACTTGTAAAAATACGCATCCTCAGGGTCCACCATGGCCAGTTTTTCAGCGGACCCAGGGATGCAGATGAGGGGTCGAGGCCCCCGCTTGGAGCACTGCTGCCGCAGAGGTGTTTTAAGGGGCGCTAACAGCCCAAGGCATGTCCGTGTAAAATGACCTATCGTACTTCTACTGAGAAGCCCATGGTTTTATTTAATTTTATGATATTGTTAGCCTAGAAGTGTTAATTCACTTCGTGTAGCTGGGAAACATCCTCCTTAAACGAGTTCGCTTACTCTGGCATCAAATCTAACAATGATACCAAGCTAAGGCATGATGGGTTTTGAATCTCTAAGGCAGGCATTGGAGGCCTCAATCATTTACATTCTGTATTGTTACAAAATATACTGTATTATCATCCAGATAGACCAAACCAGTATTTCATGAGAAAGCAAGCATATTTACAGGGAGAAATGAAAGTTGAATGTTGGCAGCCAAGAAAGGCTAGTTTTTAAAATGAAAGTTGATTCGTCATCAGAATTCTGTCATTTAAATTTAATACCTAGGCTTTGGTATTCTGCTTAAAAGAACGGAAATAGACACCTAGAATACTGTAATTAGAAATAGCACTGTTTCATCTCCATCTTACAATTTGATTAGTGTACTCAAAAGATGTTTATGGCACAGAGGAATAATAAGGTGGGAAATAATCACAATGATTCCTTTTTCTTCTCAGAAATGGTCTCCTGTTTAGAACTTGGGTAGCTGTCTCATGGTAACAAATAATTGGCAAAAGTTGCAATGAAAGCTCTTTAAAAGCTGCAATTCCATTCTGAAATGAAAAATTATTTCATTTCAAAAACCAAAATCATAAAAAAAATCAGGGAGAAAGCATTCAGACTAAAGAGGTAAATACACCTGTTAGACTGATACCTAAAGAAAAAGGAGTTGTATCTATTCCTATGTTTAGATTAAAAAATGGCCTTACAAAAATGTTTTCATTTCTTGTTTGTAATCACAGAATTCATAAGACTCAGGCTGCTGTTTATTAGCATTTGATAAATTTGAATTTTTTCTGTAAGATTTAATTAATCAGGTTTTAATAAAAGAAAATAGATGGATGCTTTTCATCTGTAAAAAATGTACTGAGGTGATAAAAGAACAATATCAACGTCAAAACCCTTCCTTCTTTTCTGCCAGAATTTAAGATTGCGTGTAAAATGTACCCTGCCCGCTAGAAAACACCGTCCAAAGACGAGCTGTTATTGTCTTGCTGAAACACATGTCCTTTATCAGTCCTTGTGCAAGTTGGAAACAAAGTGATTAGAGATAGTCAGGAAGAAGGGAAACAAACAATTATTATGCTGCAACATTAAATTGAAAATCTCCCTGAGTTATTGGACCAAATCAGCACCTGAATTCTAGAGGCCCTGACAAGAGACATCTCATTTTCTGGCTGTCATATTTTAGGGGGTTGAGAGCTGTGGTTGTCCGTGAAGTGGCAACAAAGGAAAATGATCTGTCTTTGCAGCAAATGGCTGGGAGTGGCTGTGTCCGTGTTCTACAAGGGGAAAGAAAATCACTTCATGCCAGGTAAGTGAGTCAAATACATTACCAGAATACTTTTCTATTGCTTTCGGACTTCTCTTTCAACCTCTAGAACAAAGTTCTTTATCTTTAACAACACAAGCACATTTAAAACCAGAGTTAAGAAGATTTCTAATGATTGACTTGGAGGGACAGCGCTGACTCCATGTCATTTTTCCACTTGGCTGGGTCTACATGCAAGTGAGACTTTCTTGTTAACCACCCTTCTGGCATAGCACACGAACAGTGTTGTTTTAGAATGATAGAGTAAAATGTTATAAAGTAACTAAATGCCTTGTGCAATTTTTTTAAAATTCACTAATTTCCAGCACCCATCTCTTCCTCTGGCTCACACCAAAATGGTGTGCAGAATTTAGTCACTTAGTATCTATGCAAGTCAAATAATTAATTTTTAGCTTAAGCTTCTGTTTTGTCCTCAACAGTCATACTGGAAATCCTCACTGTGCTGACTGGGAGAGGGTCTGTCTCCATTTGGGAAGGCAGGAGTCATTGATAATGGCGTCTAGGTGAGATGGATTTGACTACAGCAGCCAGTTACTGGCCAGCGCTGCTCCTGGCCCACAGACCCCTTTATTGTTCCTGCACAGTGCTGGCCTATGCTTTATTTAAAAATTGTTAACATTATTTGCCAATGTTTTGCAATAGGGAGGTTTTACAGAAATACAGATTTCCAGTTTCTCTTGAAATCAGTGGTAATAAACAGCAAGATCTGGGCAGAGGCTGCTCCCTTGACGAGTATGCAGTTTGCAAGGCACCAAGGTCCTCGGGGTCTCTTGCAAATTCCTGATTTGCTCATTTACCTGCAGAGTGAGTATGCAGGGCCAAATGGCTTGCTCAGTCGGAGCCCTCGTTTCCCTTCTAGATCACACACTGCCAGAACCCTAGGATTCTGCATCTGAACAGACCTTGCCTGCTTCTGGGGGGTGCCTGGTCCTCTTCTCAGGACTCTACCCTGAAGGATGAAGGCACAGCAGATGCACGTCTTGTCTGGAAGCTTGCTGAGGCAATGGGGTGTGTGCGTGGGCAGAGCTTGGGCACGTGAGCTGGAGGGTCCACATGCACGTGCCCCCTCGTGGTGCCTGATGGCGTGGGGGTAGCCCACAGGGGCTGGCCTGCCTGTGGCATTTGAGTTGGTGAACTGCTGGTTTATACTCACCAAGATGGACAGCTTATTTAAATGTGTGACATATTCATAGATGAACAACAAGGGAATGCATTTAGAGTTGTCAAAAAAGTGTAGTGACCTGGACCAGGAAGTCCATCGGCACTGTAAAGATTGGCTCAACTTTTCACCAGCTGCTAAGAAAACTTTCCCTTTCTCAGCATTAGGCTAAGAATTAGACTTTCCCTTAAGTTTTAGAGAAAAGAAATGCATAGCTTTAAGACAGACTCTAACATGTTTTGACTAAGTAATACAACTTTATTGCACATCAACTCTAGATTTACACTTTAGGAAGTTCTTCAGAGACACCCTTCTCTCAGATGTGTAGTGTGTATTCCAAATAATGTGTCATTAGGTTTAGTGTCTCAAAGCTGAGCTACTTACAAAACATATAAATATTTGTTTAGTAGTAATAATTAAAGCCACTCTTCTACTTTCCTTGGGAAAAAACAGCTAAATATTGGAGCTGGTATAGCATAGATAAGACATCTTTCAAAACTACTATAAGGAGCAAAATCTGCGCTAAAATTATCTGGGAAATAAAATTGGATGCATTGCTGGATGTTGTCTTCCTTTACCTCATAATTTCCCATGTTGGAGGATCTAGCCTGCCGTGCTTGATTGAAAATTTTGCTTTTCTATCTTTAGTGTGTACTCTTTTTTATATTTCATGATGTACAGCAGGTTTTCGTGTTATTTTAATTTCTGCCCACTGTAACTAACCAGTCTGTATCTCTCCTAATGGATGTGTTTTTTTCCCTCAAACATGGACTAGAAAGCCAGGGCCCAGTGTCTTCTGAGATGGGGCAGGACAGTTGTACAAGCCAAGGCAGGCATAAGGCCAGAGGGTGTAATCTCTATGACCCCCCTTTTTCCCAGGTCCTTCTCCATAATATGACTCCTCCAAGCAGGAGGGTGGCGACACCGCCCCACTTCTCGCTCATCTCGCCTCTTCACAAGCTGATGGCTCACTTCCCTTCAGTTTTGAACCATCTGATGAGATGCCAAGCTTGTACCTCCCACTGCCTCCCACTGCATTTGCTTAGGAAGCAAATGATGATGATAACAACATGCCTTGAAAAGTCACCTCCACTGTTATATCCATTTGTAGTTGTCCCTTCTCACGATTGGAGAAATGGTGGCTGTAAAAAGGCTGTCTTCCCATGCCTTTTAAGAAATATTCTGTTGCATCCCATGTCTAAGCATTTACTTTACTATCAAAGTATCCTTTGCTGAACTTAATCATTTTCAATACTGATGAAGCTTTCAAGGAAGAGTGCGCTGAATTAACTTGGACACTCTCCTGGTGTGAATGAGCAGTCTGCAGTGGAACATTTTCAAAAATTAAATGCACTTGAAATGCACTCAAAAGCCTAAATGAGTAAAGCTGTAAGAACTGCAGCAAAGAGCATCTTCACAGAAGTTACATGATGCACAAGATGAAAGAATACATTTTTGCAGTGACTCCCAATAGCTTGGGTTGATTAGAACAAAATTTAATTTGCAATAATCAGGTGGTGGCAGGGGAGCATGGAATTATATTGGTGCACTGGTTTTACACTTTGTGGTGTATTTCTTTGTAAATCAGGTATCTTTTTAATTTATTTTTGGGTTACATAACATATAGCACAGCCAACTTTTTATTAAAAATCACTCTATAGGGAGAAAGACTGCTAAATGTTAACCAAGCAAACACTGTCTTCCTCCTGGTGTCTTGCCCAAGGATAAAGCATAGTTCAAGGTGTTTTACTTCTTTGGGTCAAGTGGTATGCTATGAATTTCTGAAGACAAATGGCACCTTTTAGCAAAACCTCCGTATGAGATATATAGCAGTCTCTACTGGTGAGGGCTGACAATTCTTCTGACTTGCCCTTTTAAATGACTGCCTTTGATCAAAGTCTGGTTTCTAGAAGGTCAAACAGAAGAGGACTTTTAGTTCGACTAATAAACCTTATCCTTTCTAGGCATTCATAGCGTGTGATTAGCCTGTGGCCCCGTTTTTCATTCAAATGTGTTATAATAATGACACATATGGAAGACTCCTTATGTTAAGGAGTGGTATTTGCTAAAGGCTGGTCTGACGCCTTTGAATTCAGTGGAGGTAGGGATGGTGGGGCAGTGGGGACAGGGACCGCGAGTGGCATTAGGAAGTAAGTACAGGCTGGGGAGATAGGAGTCTTGGAATCAGCACCGACTCACTGCAGCGATTACTGGGCGAGGGGGTGAGCTGCTGAACCACAGTTTCCTCATCTGCAATACGACGGAGGTCATGCCACTAAGGTCCCTCCTAACTCTAGCATTGTTCTGTCTGAGGAGCAGTCAGGAGGATGAGCGGAGAGGCCAGCAGGCCGCTGGGGCAGAAAGCGACGACAGAATAAACCGCATTGGTGGTGCTGCTCCCGAGGTCCACAGGGCAGAGCGCGGGTGGTGTTGGGGCTGCATTTCCAATGTTACTGAGTGCTCAGGCCATGAGAAATCGTGTGATGCTCGTAACATCCATATTCTTTAATCTTTTCTGGGGGGTTGAGATTGTGAAGAGGGACACATTGAATTATATTATGACTATTAGGGCTGACTTTTGAAAGTATGTCTTTGGCAAGTTCTTTTATGAAGCTGGGAAAATGGCTGTAAAGGGAATAATTACTTTTAATTTAGCTGTTTCATAAGTTTAGAGTTACACGAATTGTGTTTCCTCAGAGTGACATACAACTGTATTTTTCTAAATCAGGTTAATAGCTTTATTGTCACCTTTTTGGTATCAATTAGCCCAGGCTTTGCTAGAATTTTTAATGAGTGCATTGAAAACATATACATCAAAGACAGCTTGGAACTGTACTAGTGGAGTGAAAATCTGCACTTCCAAAACTTCCAAAATCATAGTTACATTTGGAATACCTAGGTTGGAGTGTTTCCTCAAGTAGTATAGAAATGGATTTAAAATTTTATGTCAAGTGCCTACCATGTTTCACATAAGCATCTCACCATGAAACCCCCACTTCTTGCTGCAAGCTCGAGTTACCTACCTCCACAGAGCACCTTTCTTCTCACAGTGAGGTTGACCTGCCCATTCCGGGCTGCGTGGTGCATAAGGTCGATGACATAGCGGTGGGTCTTGCCGGCCACGGGAATCCCATCCACGTAGACCAGCTCGTCTCCTGGGTGTAGGCGGCCGTCTCTGTCGGCTGAGCCCATGGCAATGACGGCTCCAATCAAAATCTAGAGAAGCAGTGAGAAGAAAAAAACCCTTTTTTTCTATATATGTATGTCTATAACTTGGTGGGAGATTTCGTTCCCACATTCTGGCCCTTGCTACAAACCTGAGTGTGCACTTGAAAAGTGAAAAACAAGAGGCTGAAGGTGCCCTTCCAACTCTTCCAGGTTGCTAACTCCCTCTAGAGAAATACATGTTTTGAACTCGCTGCTGATGGCTATGAAGTTTGGGGGACACTTACTGCCTGGCTCACAAATGATCACCCTTAAGAAAAGTTCTAACCCCAACTAATCTGATACTGCTGGCCACCATGCATGGTTTCTGAATGGAAACAAGTTGGCCTCTGAACCTTGGCTCTACATCCTATTTGTGCAGCCTTGGGCAAGGCTTCTTAGCCTCTGTGAGCTTCTGTTTCCTCACCTGCAATATGGGAAAACAGAGCAATAGACAGTACTTTATGGAGTTGTTGGGAGAAATGAATGAAACAATTCACGTGAAGCATTCAACTTTGCTTATGGCACGTAGTGAGTGCTCAAAAAAACGTCAGGGGGAACTAGCTGTCCCACATTATTAAACTCTGATGAAGGTTCAAAGCTTTTGTCTTCATTTTTGTTTGTTTGCTTTGCTTTGAAAGGCTGGAAGTAAGGAGAAAACAAAATAAGGCAAAGCTCATAGCTGGTTTTGCTGGCCAGCTGACTGAAAGGAAAATCTCAGACTTCCTCCAGTGTTTTGCTCCATTCCTTCAGGTCCTTCTGTAGAGCACTGTCCTCTGCGTGAAAGCCTCTCCCAGTTCTGTCCCCTGCGGTGCTTCTGCTGTGTAGGTGGTTATCATACCAGGAAATGGGGAGATACACATCTGGGAAACGTGAATCGTTACAGTTCCCTGAGCCAGGGACTATGATGAGGCACAACGTAAGGTTTCCCACTTCCCACTAGAAACACTCCACTTGGTGTCCATTAGCAGGTGTCTTTTCTTTCTCATAGGAAAGACGACAGGACTAAGTATTTAAGTTTTGCAGTTTAACCTACAAACAATATTTCCAACTCATGACCAACAGATAACCTTCTTCTGTCGCCAAGTGGCTTAGCCACATGGCATCTGAAGGCAGTGGTTACCATTAGCCTGATAATATTACAGAGGCTATAGTCTAGGTTTTATTTTAAGTCTTTACAAAATGAACCTTTGTTCATGGATTGACTTCTTTCAGGCACAGTAATTCCTTTCAAATGGATTCCAGTTCATTTGCTCTGGTGTGACCTGCAGGCTCGCATGTCTCCAGATTTGGCAGCAGACCGGGTCCTTCTGACTTGGCCACACTGCTCACGGGGCTCATGAACATGGCAACCAGATCTGAATGACCAGGACTTCTCAGGTGGATGCAAAATCATCGTGAGAAGAGTCTTCTTTCTTCCTGAGAACTTCATCGACTTGCTTCACTGGCTAGCTCTCTTTATCCAGAGCAGGGAGAGCTCCCCACTACTGCAGCAGGGGGCTGGGTGTGGGGTGGGGAGTAGATTTGCTTCCATGTTTACTCTTAGTGCTCTGACGGGTGACTCATCACTGTTTCCCCAGGAAGGACCTCCACACAGCACGGTTCTTTCCCTGTGACGTTCTGCCCCCATTTGCCACAGCCCAGCAGTGGGATTTGCTTCTGATAGTCTCCTTTTCCCTTATTGTCATGCCAACTTGAATTTATGAGCCTCTTTCTAAAGATGTTCCAATCTATTCTTCAAAAGACTTGGCCCACCAAGGAGTGCTTCAGATATTTGGTTAACTGCTTCGTGCCAAAGCCAGTTAAAACGATTGTTTATGTTTCTCCACTGCCCCATGAAAAGCTGCATTTAGCTGGATTAGCCCAAAGAAAATGCTTCCACCTTTAGGTTTCCTGCATGCTTTTGTGGGAGAGTTTATAGCTAGTTTCAGAGAAAAAAAGGCTTATGTACCCCTTGGCTGGTTAATTACCAACTTTAAGCTGTAAGTCTGATTCTAACTTATGAAAGTAAACAAAAAAACCAGGTTACAGCTGAGAGAACCACAGCTGCAATTGAGCCCTGTGCAAAAATTGTAAAAATGAAATTTCACAGTGGAAAATTCCCATTCCTTTGGTGATAAAGGAAAACAGCAAAGATAGACAGATACTTCTGAAGTTATCTTCTGTGCTAGTAGTTCAATGTCATCCACCAAAAGGAAAATCCCAGTAAAACATCTGGTTTTCTGCTCTATTGCTGTGATAATAACAAACTGTCCTCACTAATGGATTCATTTATCCAGAAAATTTTCTTTGAGCCTGGATAACCTTCTAGGTGCTAAGAATCCATAAGTGAATAATAAACAAAAATCTTTGCCCTAGGGACCTTCCATTCTAGTGGCCAGACAGTCATAAACGTAATAAATGTGTCAGTCCTGTTGTATGCTAGCAGGCACATACTGTGGAACAAACAGAGCAAGGTGAGGTGGCGGATGGGTGTCAGTCATGTGGCTGACAGTCATGAGGCAGTGTTAGAGCTGCTGGTTAGAGCAGGCCTTGTGGAGAAGCTGACACTGAGCAAAGACTTAAGTTTACCAGACACATACTTTTTTAAACTTGAAGATTTCATCTTCATACTTTACTTCATTCTATCAAATCTTACATGTTTATTCCTAACTGATATATTCAGTATAATACATCATGAAGTATTATATAATTATATGTATACATATTATTATATAATACATTCTCTATCTTGTTTCAAAAAAAGGTTGTCGTAGCTATACAAACTTGAATTGAGTTGAGGGCGGTGTACTGGAGCAGGCATTAGAGCTGCTCGTCCATTAGCTATATATATTCTTTACATTTGCTCCATCCATCAGGAACTGCTACCTTTGTGGGGAACAGGCTGACCGTGCCCACTGTCACTGCTTCTGGCTCACCCACTGGCCATACTGCACCTTTGTGCTTTATATTTCACTGCTGACACAGAGCTAGTTCTATGTGTCTTTCTGTTCAAGAAAAATACCCCACAACGTTTTTTTCCTTTGGTTCAAATATGCTTTGTATACCTGACACATTCTATTTATTTCCTGTCTGCCACAGTAACTGCAGGGACTAGATAATCTATGATTCCTTCTTATGCTGTAACTCATACTGGCTTCCCTATGTAAATATATATTCTATGTTTGCTTAAGCTCTTGAGAACAGGCCTCAGGATATCTGATCCTTCAATTCAGTAGTTCTAAAACTTCAGAGAGCATGTGAGTCACCTGGTGAGCTTGTTAAAAGATAGTGTTCTGACTCTACTCCCAAGAGTCAGATTCTGCAGGACCGGTGTGGAACCTGACGTCCTGCTTGCTTAATTAGCTCCCAAAAGATGTTGGCTGCTTCTGACCTGTAGATCTATCCCACTTTGAATAGCAAGATTCTGCATATTCCCACTTGGTCCAGTGGCCACAGGAACGTGGTCTCACTGACCACATTCCAAGTGTGCTGAAGGACTCTCCCTCTGGCTCCTGGCCTGAGCAACCTGCCTGTCACACTTGTCCCTTTCCAGGTCTCTGAAGGACACCCCTTGAGTGCATGCGTGGGTGCCCCAGCCCAGCAGCCTACATTTTCCTTCTGGTCCTACTGACCCCTGGCTACACTGGCCTCCCTCTGCTGACATGTCCATTTGGCCTCACTGAATTCTTCAGCCTCTGGGGGCCCTTTGGTCCCAAGTATCAGTTTTTTTCAGTGCTCTTGGATGAGTTCTTTATCCTGCCCCTTTTGCTTTGGCCCTGAAGAAGGACCTCTGTGGCAAAACAGATCAAGAGAGACTGTCCCCTGATGCCATGAACTACTGGTCCCCATGGCCTTATCTTCCCAACCGTCTTCTTAAAAACAAAAGCATCAAAACAATGCCACAACTCCTCTGTGAGGGCATGAAACAAAGCAGAATGTTTGATATGAAGAACAGCCACTCACATTCACAGGGCTGATAGCCCAGGAAGCCAGAGGGAAAATTAACACAAGAACACAAAAGCAAACCAAAACCACCTCGGCAGGCCTTTACTCCTCAGCTCTTTCCTGCCTTGCCTAATGGCAGTCCAGCCCAGTGGAGCCCATGTGCAGTAATTATAGCCTGGGACAACTCGACAGCGGGGAGCAGATTTCGGGCCCTTGCCTTCTGAAATCGCCACGAGTTTGCACCAGGTTCCTGTGCCAAGGAGTATGTCTGTCATTAACTTTCTCTTTCTTTGGACAGCTTTGCTTCTCACAGGCCTTTCTCCACTGCTATGTTTTCCAAATCTTTCCATCTTGGTGCCTTCCCATCTCTTTTCAGCTCACAGCTGGAAACCCCATTTTTGTTCCTTTCTGGCAATTTTCCATTTCTTTCTATTTCTATTATTATTTAACTGTGAAAAGTATTTCCTCTTGCAGGAAAAATGCCCATATGCTTTGTTGGAGCTGGGGCCCTGTTGTTTATTATTTGCTGAAAACCGCATGTCGTGTTTAATGTGCACCCTGAGAGTCAATACCGTTTCATATATATGGAAGCAGAAACCCATTTGATGTAATTTATTAGACCTCTTGTGGTTGGGGACCAAGGTGCCTCAAGCGCCTCTCCCTCTGTAGCACGTCGGCAATTAAATGAGGCTAGTGCATTTGTTTGTAGATGATCTGCGGACTTACAAGGAGGAGGGCAGAAAGGAAAGGCTTGGGGGAGAGCTCCACAGCGGATCTCCTCCAGACGCGGCCTTTCCGGTGCAAGACACTCAGCTCTTCAGGACAGTACCTTCTGGCTCTGCTTGCTTCCACTTCCTGGCTTCAATGTCAGAACCGTAACCTGCTGCCTGAGTGTGTCTTAAACCATTCAAATGAAAGAATGAAACAGAATAAATCTAAATAACCCAATGCAGAAAGCCAGCCATCCACGGACTCTGAGGAGGCTTCTCAGGAAGCCCGGATGCCTGCCGACCAGAGCGGGAAGAGAGCTCAGGCATGCGGGGCCAGCGCTCAGAAAGGCCGGGCACCGGTGTGTCCACCAGGCGGATGGCTGTCCTGAGGCTGGGTGACAACTCCGTTGCACTGACGTGCCTGAGCTGATGTGAGCAACGTGTTCCGTTTGGGTAACAATCCCATTGCTTCTGTGCCAAAGCTCGGCCAGACCTCTCCTTTCTTGAGCCAGCTCCCTAGGCCCTTCCTGCGACTCAGTCAGGCAACCCCTCCTGCCTCCGGGGTGGGGGAGACCTGTGAAGATGTTTCCTGAAGGTGATGCTAGTTTTGCTAGTTTATCTCCAAGGCAGACAAAGCATAACTCCTGGGGAGGTTCCAGCAAAGCACGAATTTTGTATTTCAGAGACCATATTGAAGTATCAGGGGAAGAACTGGAACTTTGTTTCCCTTACATTTATTTTATAGTATAATCTTTTATTTGTATGTGTATATAAGGGAAGGGACTTAATATTTCAGTGCTAGGCCCTATAAAAACCATGATCTGATTCTGGTTGAAGATTCCTTTAATGGAAAATGTTCATCTTTCCAATTTCTTTCAATCCAGTCCTCTGGGATGGGAGTCTCCAAGATAGTAGACTAAATGCGGGGCATAAGCATAAGGGAGTCTTGGAAATTGCAGTCATGCTCAGTCTAGATGGGGACGTCTGTTAGGGTCCAGCCGGTTAGCGCGGAGAAAGGCAAGCTCGACGCTGCTTCATCTGTTTTTCAAGAGGCGATGGAAATCTGAATTTTTCAAAATGTGAAATTCATTAATATTAAGTGACTTTAAAACACTGGGTGAGTGGACCAAGGTATGTTGTAGAGCTGCCAGGAAACCATCCCTGCTTCTGGGACAAGGCCATTTTCATTGTATAAAGCTTATAGGATTTAGAGGTCTAAGAAAACTCCAGGTAATTACTTGTTCTGAGAAGCTCAGGTGACTGTTTTGGCTTGACGAGGACTTTCTTAACTTCCATTTAACAAATAGCTATTATGCCAGGCTCTATATTAGGCTTGGAAGACACAGACACCATGAAAACATGGCCCAAAACATGGCCCTTGCCTTCGAGGAACTCCCAGATTGATAAAGGGAGGAAGGCGTGTCAGTCGTTACCTTCTGGAATAAACAGACCCTTGTCTTTCTGGTGGGGACTCCTTAGGCTGGTATATTTGAAGCATTATATTACTATAATATATGTTAGTATAATATAACAGTGCAATGGATTCTAATGGATTTACCCTCAACTGCCCTACAAAAATCTCAGTATCCCACAAAATGCTATAAAGATCACCTTGAAGTGTCACTTCATTTTTGACAGAGTTTTGTTTTGTGTCCTTCACTTGATATCTTTTATGCATATAGCCATACAATAAATACTGTGGTCTCAGCCCAAAGAGAGGTCTGCACTTTTCTGGAAGGTGACCTCTACAACCTTGGAACAGGATTGTCTTCACTGTTCATAGTGAGCCCCTTGGATGAGACCTGAGAGTTGATACTACAAAAGAGATTTTCTTGGTGGGTAGCTAATAATTTATGCTAAAAGAGATGGCTCAGGGTGGAGTCAGGTACACCAGCAGCCTTAGGAGGAGGGCTGCCCATGTCAGAATGACAAACCACGTCATTGGCGGACTGGGCCTTTGAGCCGTGTGACATCAGCTCAATCACCTCAATGCCTACGTAATGAAATCCCAATAAAAACTCTGGACACCAAAACTTGGGTGAGCATTCCTGGCTGGTAACACTCTGCACACTCTGCACTGACGCTGGGAGGGTCATGCATCCCTGAGGACGATGGAAGCTTTGCATGTGGAACCCTAGGTACCTCTTCTTTTAGCTGGTTCCACTTTGTACTCTTTCACCATAATAAAACTGTAATCCTAAGTATAGCACTTTCCTGGGCTCCATGAGTTGTTCTAGGGAATTATTGAGTGTGAGGGAGGCCACGGGGACTGGTGTCCAAAGTGAGAGAGGTCATGTGGAGACTCTTTCCATTGACTTTGCGGCTTTGCAAACTCATTGCAGCTGGTGTCCAGAAGTTGGAATGGCGTCAAGAACCATGGCAGTCTGGGGCCTTAATGTCAGGTTTGGCTAAACTCCTGGTCCTGGCAGACTTTTCATTATGGGGCACTGATGGAGAACAGAAAGGGGAAGCTGGAGTCCCTGCTTAGAAGAGATTTTAAAATCTCACTGATCACACTAAATAGGAGATTAATGAGTAGGTCAGAGAACAATCCTGAAGGAAGCTAAGTCAGACAAGTATACTGTAGGAGGTCAGTGTTTACATATGCGAAGGGACTGGCATTTCTTCAGTCCCCAATATGATACAGGAGGAGTTATCAAGAGGGGCGAGCTGGAGGGTTCGCCAGGCAGCTGAGATCCCTGGGAAACTCAGGATCAGGTGACAGAGAGGGGACCCACTTGGTGAAGGGAGCAAAATGTAACTGAGATTTGCTCCACCTACCTGTATCACAAGATCCTTAATTTAGTGTCTGAATAAATTTAAGCCCTAGATTTTACCTCAGGACCCTCTTTCCTCCCAAAGCACAAGTAAGAAAATCCAGATAATCTTCCTTGGTAAATGCACGTTTATATCCTCTCTCGCAGCTGGGCAGTTAGTGACATTCTGGTTGACTATTGCCAAATATTATCCCTAGGAATTAGGAAATAAGTGATTCTTTCCCCTGGAGCGCCCTCCTCCTCGGAGCCTGAGCCCAGCCCCTGGGATCCCCCTGGTAAGGGACCCCTCAGTAATGTGGTCGGCCTCCTGCTGCAAGGCAGGGGAGACCTGGGGCTCCAGGCAGACTCGCATCAGCGGCCCGAGCACCTCTCCTGGAAAAGAGCTCACTGTCTCACCAAGGCAATCTGCTTCACTTTGGGACACGTTTAATTTTTATAGGTTCTTTTGGTTCATTAGATTAACTTTTTTTCTTCTTGAAAATTTCTGCCCATCAGTGGTTCTAGTTTTATTTTCTGGAACAAGAGAAATGATGATGATGAACATTTATTCAACACCTAATGTGATCCAGGCACGATGCCAAGAGCCTTACATAAGTTATCTTCTTTGGTTCTTAAAGTAACTCTATGAGAGAGTATTATTGTTACCCCCACCTTACAGATGAGGAAACTGAGGCTTACAGCTTAAGTCCCTTGCATGAGCTAGGATGGGATACAGGCAGGCCAGCTGGGATGGGATGTCATTTTTTCAAACCTATTATGGGCCTGACTTAGTCACATCGGATACTATTTAGGGCATATCTTTTACAATGAGTGGTTTATGGGTGATATTTTAATATGTACTCATAAGTATAGCTTTGCTGTATTTTCTATATTATTAATGAATATTTGTATTTCTATGCTTTCATTCTGATGTATAATGTATGTGTGTATATATATATATATATATAATATACACATATTGAGCTTGATTTTACTTCTGTTTATGTCTGTGTTTCTCTCCCCTATAGTTTTGATTGAAAACATACATAATTTTGCTGTTCCAAGTCACCTCTTCACATGTGTCTTCTGTCATACTGTCTGCTTACCTGTGAGCTGCTGCCCACAGAGATCAGGGGTTCAATGCAATTAAATAATTGAGATGTTCAAAAGGAATCCAATCCATTCTAAGAAAGTGTGATGTCCCTCTCTTTACGTGCATTGATTTAGGGTGACATTGGCAGGGGAACACTGGTGTGTTTTGAGAACTTAAATAGCAAGGGAAAACAAACCTCAAACTTTTTAATGTGAGTCCTGAAAGATTTCCTTTTATATGTCATACTGAATTTTTCCCTTATGTGTACACACACAGGGTGGAAAGAAAGAGGATTCAACTTACAGGCTGTCCAGGCTCATCTCCCCCGAGGATTCTGAAGCCAAATCCAGACTCCATCCTGCGAAGGTGAACGTCCAGCTCCTTATAATCTGGACCTGGCACAAAGGAGATCCCATTGAGTGATGAATCCTGCCTCCTCCCCACCCCTGAGGAAATGAACACACCAATGATAAATTAATTCTGTGGATGTGATTAATGAGAGTGCTGTCAGAGTCAGTGGAGAGCACAGAGGATAAAAAAAAAAGGTAACAAAAAAGTAGGTATTCCAACTTTCGGCAGTCTCTGGATCAACAGTAACCAGCCAAGGGCATTGCCAGCATAACACCGCAGGCAGTAAGGCACACGGATTTTCAGAGTGGAGAAAAGAGATGACCCTATAGTTTGTTTTCCTGAGAGTATTCACACTGTCCTCAAGAAGACTGGCTTTCACTTTGAGGGTGTTTACTCTGCTGGAATGGTTGTTTTAAAAGTATAAGAGAATAGATGGCAACATCCTGGAACTCCCTGGGAAAGGACTACCTAGCAAATTACTGGTATCTGTTTATGACTTGATGCATCCAGGTTAGAGTGGGAGTGGGGTGGAGTGGCGGGGATGTAAACTTACACCGAGCAGAAGTTATCTCTTTTGAAATAGTAAAATTAGGAAATACGGAGGTTAAATTTTTCTCTGTTGGGGTTGGAGTGAAGTTTTTATTTTCTGACAAACTCCTTTAGGTTCTTCATAACTTAGGGATAGAGATTCACCTGGGTGTAAGTGATTTCTTTATCTCCCAAACATTTTAAAATGTGGAAGCCACTAGGAGATTTACTATTGACTTCACTAGTGTACTAAGAACACACTAGAAGGGGGATATTTCCTACAGTTCGCAGAAGGAACAGAGATGTACTTAAAGATAAGCTGGGAAACTCTTCTGAATGTCATCTTCTTCCAACTCCAGAATAAATATACTAAAGCTGTAATACACCTTTTGACTTTTTAAGGAGAATATGAGTTATGCTTACTCCCTGCCCCTGGCCCTTCGAACTGTTCTCAGGGGAAATGTCTCAATCACAACTTTCATGATCACTGTTAGGATGTCAATGGGTGATCAACAACTTTGGGGAGTACTTCCTAATGCCATCCTTTGCTTAAGAAGTATTTGGCGATCTTTGGGCCTTAATGGCTTAAGGGCGGTATTAGAACTGACAGAGCAGGTATTAAGTTAAATTCTTCTTGCTTAAACAGGATGGTTATAGAAATTAGGATGGGATTTCAGAGGAGAACCCTCGTGGGACAGGAAGCTATGCCTGAGCCTCCGGGATACGTGGCAGTATTCATCTATGTACAGACAGCTGAGAGAGAGACTCAGTGACTGACGGGCAGGTGGGTCTTTTCCAGGCTCCACAGTCAGCGGGGCTGCTCGGGCGACGCAGTAAACGAGGCACCACGATACTGGGCTTGTCTTGGTGTCCTCCAACCTGGGCCGTGCATTCCCCGTGACACACAAAAAGCACGTCACTCACTTCTGGAATGCCGCATAAGATGATTATGTGTCTAGTGCTCTAAAAAAAAAGCTGAATCAGGCACATAAGTACACGTATAAACTGTGCAAGACCCCACGACCATGCACGCCCTTTGCTGATCAGAAGCACATATGACCCGTCTTTTCCAGTCAATGACTAAATGTAAAATTGAAAGAGGACTAACCAATTGCATCTCCACACCCCTTAGTCAACCTTCATGACTTGCATACTCATTCATATTTTAAAGAGGAGAGAACTTAGAGGAACTCAGCTCCTATTAAATAGTTAATTAGAGTTGGGTGGTAAAAGGAAAATGAAAACTTCACCCTATACAGGTCACAATGACTTCTGAATTCAGTTTATTATGGGGTCTAAAAAAATCATACATGAAATCACTTATTGGGGGTGTGCTAAGCCTTTGGGACTGTGGGGGCAGGTATTCCAACCCTATAAAATCACAGCAGGTACCTGCAATCATCCAAAGGGAGGCAGGAAGTCATGGGGAGATGGAAATGGTAAATGATGCCCTATCACTGTTCAAGCCTCTGAAACTTGCTTGCGATATAAGTGCTTACTGCAATTTTTTCTCTAGGTTACTTTAAGCTTGGAGGACTCTAGACCATATGCATAGAAAAAAATACAAAGACAACATGATACATTTTTGACACTTAAAATAATAGAGTAAGCATATGTTTAACCAGAACTTTCCATCTATTCTTATTGTCTCATTTTTGCACCACTGGTGAGGATGGTTAGGTGGGAAGTTGCTCCTTCAATGCTTCAGCACCAATCCATACTGCATGAAGAACTCTAAAAGGGATTTACTGTTTGATCCATTTTACTTGTTAAGTAAAACTTTGCCCCAAAGAATTGTTGGAATTACGACAGTCCCAGTAATGGAATTTTGAGATGGGCTAAGGCACCAGGGGGTCGTCTTGTGTCAGAGAATACTATGACTCCTCGGGGGACTGGAAGGCCTACTCTTCATGAATGATTCAGAACTCCATTTTCTTTTCTTTTCTTTTTTAGTAGAAAAATATAGATTTAGCTGGTTGGTTTTATTTAACTCTGAAGAGCAGATGTGAGTGGGTTCTCACACATCCTCCTCCCCTGTCCTTTGCGGGCACCGCGGTGACATCACGCTCTCCCGCCTGTTCGTGTGGCCACGCGGATCCCAGCTCTCCTGGGCCTGCGCCCTGGCGCCATCCTCGCCCCGCATTTCCCAGACGGCAACGGCGGGGGAGCGTGCCCCAGTGGAGAGGGGCAGAGAGGCCCATTAGAGAAGTGGGCCGGCATACGGCATTTATTTTTTATATCTTTGTTAATTTTGAGCACAGACTCAGGCTGCAGGGCATGGAAACTTTAGAGAAATATAGTCAACTGGAAAAAAAAGTTTAAATGATAGATTGTGCCTCAAGGCAGTACTACTTCCTTTCTTTTAGGGAAAACAGAGCTTTTAGAAAGATGATTTGTCTTTGGTTTCTTCTCTCCCCCACTGGCCCCATTTGAGCCTGGCTTTAGAAAATAACTAAAATGATATGCACATCACTCTTTTTCCTTCCTGCTTTGTTAACTCTCTGGAAAGATGATGATGCTCCTGATACTTTCCTTTGGCTGCTCTTCTGGCCTGGTGACACATTTAAGATTATTCTGTCATGGTTTATCTCTTCCCCTGTTAATTCAAGAACTTAAAGCAAAAAAAAAAAAAATTCCCAGAGCCAACTCTTCACCCCATTGCAACTGAATTTAGCAACCACCTCCCTCTCTCCTGTTGGTATGCAAGCCATGCAGCTGGAAAGCTGTTAGATGGAGGGGTTTGGTGGACACCTCGTGGAACCTGAGTCACTTTGGATGTCACTCAACCATGCCCCCACCAACACCCTATTTTTCTCTTCTGCTTTCTGGTTTATGTTCTTTCTGCACTCTCCTATAATCTTCCCCCTCAGCCCTCCCTGCAGGACCGTCAGGTACGCTCAGGCATCGCTTAGTGCAGATCAAGGTGAGGAAGTGGTCGCGAAGAAATGCACTGAGGGGAAGCAGGCCACCTTTTGGACAGGGCTGTGCAGTGGCCAGCCATGGCCAGTGTTGCTTCTGCCTTACAAGTTGGGTCCTGGCTTCCTTAGGTATTATGAAAATAAACCATCTTAAATTGTTGTCCCAGATGGGATTTTACATGACTACCGTGGCACGGCAAGCCACCCAAATGGCATTTACAAGTCCCGATTTACCCTGGGCTCCCACTAGTATTGAAAATCTAACATGTTTAAAGTAGCAAATGGTGGCCACATTCAGGTATCAGGACAACCTCCCTCATAATAAAGAAAAGCTGAATTTCAAAAGCTGATTTTTATTTCTTATTAAGACTCTGGGAAGGCTTCACATGCTCCATGTATCCTTGGTCTAGCTCTTCAAAGACATGGCTCTGTGCACTTTTAGGGACAAGGATGGGTGACTGAACACAACTGATTAATTTTATGAATGGATTCAAGCTTCAAAAATGCAAAGAACGGCGTTTTTGTGGATTAATTTGGCACATGGATGCTGTTCTAAATACGTCAATTAAGTTTTGGTACTTGAATCCTTTTTCATGTTTTAATTAAAACATAAGTGCCATGGGCTTATTATCACAGTTTGGCACAGAGAATGAATTCATTCAACTTTTCGTGATGAAAAGAGCATTAATTTTTTGGCTCTTCCTTGTAAAGAGACCTAGGAAAGAGACTGAGGAAGGAATCAGGAATCAAAGGTGTTTGTTAAATATGACCCTGGCTTCTGGACTTCCTCTTTGTTCCAGATACAGAATGAGTTAAACAGGAATTAAATAGTTTCTATCATTCAAATCTGACATTAGTAGATAAGTAGCTAATACATTTTTGCCTTAAAAGAATCCCTTCACTTTATTTTCTTCCTTTAAGCCTTGGGTAATATGAATGTCGCCACAGTTCAAGTGTAGTAGAAGACACCTTCCGTTCTCTGTTTGTTTCTCTCCTTCAGCCTTCAGATAAACTCAGACTTCCCCAGCCTAACACCCCGCACCCTC
This sequence comes from Phataginus tricuspis, assembly GCA_029783875.1. Classification (NCBI taxonomy): domain Eukaryota; kingdom Metazoa; phylum Chordata; class Mammalia; order Pholidota; family Manidae; genus Phataginus; species Phataginus tricuspis. The sequence goes on from JAQQAC010008880.1 coordinate 2,676,316, forward strand.
CCTGTCTGTTTCTCCTTGAATGAGGCGTCCCTAGTGGAATCTTCACCCCTCCATCTCCGATTTCCTCCTGCCAGTCTGGTTTCTGCTCTCTTGGTATGACTCAATTACTTTCTTTAAGGTCATTGGTGACATCGTAATGACCCAATCAAACAGCCATTAACTCTTTCCTCATTGTGATTGATTTCTGAGACTCATTTGATACTCTGATGCACCTGTTATGGCCCCTGATTTCTTTTGTTTTTAAACAAGGAAGATTCTCCTTCTGGAAGTGATTTGTCCCTGGGTTTCTGAGATACTCCATGTCTCTCTTGTCATTGGGTGGCCCTTTGTCTTTGGGTGGAGTTATTTATTCAAAGGTCTCTGCTATGGATTCATTGTTTCTCATTAACATTCTGCCTTGCTGATGGCAGACTTGTCTTTGTCTGTCTACAGTATTCCATTAAACAATGCCTGTAGGAGTTGCTAAATTATTTCTTGGATTTAATTATTTTAAGATACTCACCAATCTAGTAGACCTGATAAATCACAGCATTATTCTACGATAGAGTTTATACTTAGCTTCATAATTACATTTTTAGAATTTCCTACTACCAATTTTGCCTCTGTACCTAAGCATCTTATGTAGCTGTAGTCAATAAAATGCCTTACAGTTATGATAATATATCTGAGTGAGAAGTCATGACACATAATTTGATAAAGAACATTTTTAAACATGAGTAGTGTGGGAAATCTATTTATTTTGGATACAGTCATGATTTTCAGAATATCCTGATAACTTGTGTTAACATTTAACAAAATATTTGGGTTGGTTCTTTTCCTGACAATCTGGATTGCATAGCAGTATAATGCACTCAAACTATTTTATAACTTTTCTCTTTTAAGTAATATATATATATACATTTTAAGGAATATATATATGAAATGTACAAGTATATTTTGCACAAATATCAAGGTAATCTAAGCTATTAGGTGGTTGCTCTCCTTTTGTTTTTAAATAAAATTCACTCAGAAGCTGAGATTTTCAAGAAATGTGCTTTCTGTGGCTAATAAGCTTCGATTTAGAATCTCAAATTAAATCTTGCTTTCATTTTGCATCTGTAATTACTAGGTCCCATTTTCCCTGTAGGCATAAGAAATTCTTTAAAATTACAAGGACTTTACGGTCAGTATATAAGAATGATTGTTCTTTAAAATTCTTCTTACCAAGCTAAACAAATATGTTAGACATTATTTGTGGACAAAATGTTAAGCAATATCTTTCATATTTTCTACATATCCAAAAAAATGACATGGAAGCTTACAGAATGAAATGATCTCAATCACATATATTCTCCAAGGGGTGTTAGAACATGCCGAGATGGATAATGAGCTGTCATCATGGAAACACTCTAGAGATGTGTGCTGTGAGCCCACAGCCCTGAAATAGTACTCTTATTATGAAACACTCTTTCCTGCAGGTGTTTCAGTGCTTGGGCCTTCAATTCTGTGGTCTAAGCAGCCGTTCAGAGCACTTCCTAAGAACAAAACACATCTGGATCTTCCTTCTCCTCCTTCATTTCCATAACATTAAATATTTTAGCTTAATCTAAAGTTGGTAAGTATTTTTACAATGGTTAGGTCAAATTTTTTTTTCCTGTTAAGTAAATTAATTGATTATTACTAAAATCTCTTAAACTTCAAACTATGACATTCGAACTTAATATACTATTGAAACGTAGCATTTTGTAATTGGCATGGTTTAAAAAATTAAATTGATATAGGTGTTTAAGACTTTGAAAATTTCATTCTATATTAGCAAAATTTTAGGAAGTTCTTTGGAAATGTCTACATTGCCAATCTCTTGAGATACCCTAGCTTTCAATTTCTATTTTTCTAGTCCAGTGTTGTCCAATAGAAATAAAATGTAAGCCACATAAGTGATTTACAATTTTCTAGTAGCCACATTTTAAAAAGCAAAATGTGACAGGTACAAACCATTTTAATAAAGTATCTTTTAACCTAATATATCCAAAATATTATTTAAGTATTAACCTAAAAAATAATGAGATATCATACATTATTAATTTTTTTTTTAGGTACTAAGTCTTTGAAATCCAGTGTGGATTTCACACATGTCTTACAGCGCGTTCGAGTTCAGAATAGCCCCATTTCAGGCGCTTCAGAGCCACGTGTGCTGGGAGTTCCCATCTGTGCACCAAGGATCTGATTGGTCTGCTGGCTTTCTTTGGTACCTGGTTTTTAATCTAGTCTTTTACTAAAGCATTTTATGAAAGAAATCAATGACTATGACTGTTTTCCTCTGTCTTTTGTTTGTTTCCTCGGCAGCCAGGGAGGCTCACCTTGGTGCACTGCACACCTCTTTAAATGCATGCTTATGTGCGTGAATGAAATGAGCACAGGGATTACATACTAAGAAACTACTACTACTTAGAAGAATGATTTGTTACACAAAATGGAGGATGTTTCAGTCGCAGGACCGTGAGTGCTGAAGAATACTTGCCAGAGGAATCCATTCGAAAACTGGTCCTTGGTGGCACTTGTTCTGGATGGGAAAATGGGGAATTAAAATTGAGATTCATTTATGGCATTTTAAAATCCATCTTCACTTTTCTTTGTTGCTATTAAAACTCACCCCAAGCCTGTGCTCACGCTTAACGATTTTTTTCTTCTCTAAACTCCATGGAAGGTAGTGGACAGGACATACCCTGTTTTGTGTATATGGATATGTCTCCAAATGTGTATTCTTTCATATGCACCCAAATTGGAAAAACATGAATTCTTTTAGATCTGAATGGAACAAAGATAATCATTTCCAAATATTAAGTTTTGAGTCTCATTGTAAGAATATTATTTGAAAGGAAAGTCAATCCAGAACACAAAATATACACTCAGCAAATATAGGTCTTTTAAAATCATGTTATGATATTGTGTCATCAAATATTGGAATGAATGGTGGAAAATACAGTCAACAATTGTGTTGATTTATGTACACCAGTCCAAATATTTTGATATTTACAATTATTTGCATAGGTGAAGTTAAGTATAAGGAGTTGAATTAAATTGGTTTATTTTAGCAATAGAGATCCTTCATGAAAATTACAATGCAATCTGTTATATATAATAAAAATTCATAGCTATGAGTGTAAGATATTATAAATATACTATGATATAGATATGAAGCACTATTAAAAAGTGAACGTTTTATCACTAAAATAAAAAAATTAAAATAAGACTGAATTTTGATTGCTTTCTTATTGAGCTTTGTTTGTTTCAAATAAAGAGTTCTGTGCTACTCAACAGTGAAAATGAAATGGAAACCTGCCGCGGGCGATGATGAGACACAGTACAGCCAGCCTTCTGTGCCTGGGCAGGTGTTACCCGCCCCGCCAGCCTCCCCCCACTTCCCCGAATAGCCAGTCTCGATCCTCTCAGGCAGTATGACATGATCATCCCACCAGGCAATCTGCGTGGTCACAGGAAAGGCAATTTAATTTTCTAGAAGAATTGTTATTTTTAAAAAAAAATCTCCATGTCTGGTTCTTAGGATTATGAATTGAGAAATATCTTTTCATCAGAAAGACAGAACTACATCAGGGATGGAAGACTGCTACCTTCTAAATACTTCCATTAGTTGTAAAACTGACATTTTGTACCATCATAATCTCACCAGGACCTATTTGCCACCCAGCAATTACACTCAGTTTACTGTAGCCCTGATGGTCCCAGATTTTTTCATGAAATTACGCAGGTTACACTATCAATTTGTGCTCCTAACAAAATGCTTTGTCATACTAAGTAACTTTCAATCAACAACTGAGTTTAGAGTTTATTTCTCACATCCCTCACCCATCCATGCCTTTTATCCTCTGTCTGATTCCAGGTGCATTAAGTTTTAAATCACTGAATTAAATAGATTTATAAGCTATTGGACTGGGTCTAATTTCTAAAATACATGGGAAAAATGTGCCTCCCAACCTAACTTTCATTTCACTGTCTTTATAATTTAGCTAGTATCATGGTAACTTTATTAAAAGGAGCCTGTTAGAAATATAAATATTACAATGGTTACTTACAAAGCTACCTAAAAATATTGATTTTGAAATGAGATTTCCAAATTAAAACCTACATATTAAAAATAGCAGTCACAGTGTAACTGGATTTACTGATCTCCTTAATCAATATATTATAACTACAAAGTGACTCATAATGTGATATATTAGAAATTCCAACTGAAAGGCCAATTTTTTTTCACAGATCAAACCATAACATACATTATACTAAGGATAATAATGGTTTTCCCATGGGAAAAAGATACAGGAAATTAACCTTTATAGTATAGCCAAGGACGTTTTAAATGATAATGTTACCAAAATTTTCTTTTAGTCTTTTATGATTTTAATGCTTAAGTCACTGGTAAAGTGTCTTAACATTTACATGTCATTTTAATATTTCCCTAAAATAAAGGAGTGCTCCAGACATCTGTGGGTGGTACTTTAAGGCTACTGGACACCAGCAAAGGCCAAGCAAATGAGTCCAGGGCTTGACCTGCACTGTTGCACATGCCAATGTTCTCTAGGGGGCAAGGCAGCCTTTCATGATCGCTAACAGCTGCCTGCAGCTATGGCATTCGTGAGGTGGCCAAACCTTTCTTAAACCTCTTGATGTTTCCAGCTTGCCTGTATCAGGGATTAAGTCCCATGGACCAAGGAGACTGGAGGCAGGAAAGTTCCAGCAGAAGTACTTGCACAGGCTCTGGAGCTCTGGTTCTGGGCACTTGGACCTTGTATGAAATGTGCTCCTCCATCAGTTTCTACTTAGAGCCCCAAAGTGCTGTGCTGTGGTAGATAACATTTTTATACTGCCCCAAATTTCCAAGTGGCTCTGCTGTTAGGATTGGAGACAGTGCAAACTACAACCCTTGCTAAAAACAAGGAAAAAAGTCTCAGAGAAACTCAGAGCTTAGAAATACAATCACCCATTTGTGATCATCCCTGAATTACATGTGCATTACAATACTGAACAACAAAAGAATTCCACAATGAACAAGAGAGCAGAATAAAAGCCATTGATGCAACTGTCCATTTCGATCAGCTACAAATTATAATTCCATTTCAAGTATAGTACTAAATAACAGTCAGCCCTTGATTATGCTTTTTAGCTGGCCTGTGGTTTTGATTGCTGTCTTTGGTGGAACACTCACTGCTTATTATGGGTTAATGCCTCCTAATTTCTGGAGAGAAAAATTGATTGCATGAGTTCCTTTTGAAGAAATTCCAGAGGAGTTTCTGCTCTAAAGAGGTTCTACCATAAGGCACATTACACCATATGGTGATCCTGACATTTTTATGACCTTATATTTGATTGATGTCTTATTGCCAAGGAGTATGGACATGCTGCACCTCATAAATTGTTTATTTATAATAACCAAGGTTCAATGTGAAGAGAACAAAGTTGGGACAACTTCAGTCATAATTCAACTTGGGCTCACACCAAGGGACAGAACTGTGAAGGAGGAGTTTCAGAGAAAAAGGATTTTTCTTCTCTGTTTCTTGCTGTGTTTATGTGCTTATCAGCGGCAGTTTCTAAGGCTGCGGTGCGGGAGTGTGTCCTGGGAATGGCCCCGCGAGCTGGGGCTGCGGTGCGGGAGTGTGTCCTGGGAATGGCCCCGCGAGCTGGGGCTGCGGTGTGGGAGTGTGTCCTGGGAATGGCCCCGTGAGCTGGGGCTGCTAAGACAGATCTTTTGAGTAAGTCTGGTTTAAAGAAAAGTGAAGCGACAGGACAGGGCTGTCATTCCTAAATCACTAAGTTCATTATCATGATCAAAACTTTATTTTGCGAGAATCCAAAGGGACCCATTCTCATTTCTTCAGCAAGCTCTTTGTACCACTGTGCTTAGCATTAAGAAGAGGAGTCATGATAGCCGTTTTTCTGCAGCTCTGTTAGTATTATCTAGTAAGATTTCTAATAAGACAGAATAAATGAACTGTCTTTTGGTCCTGTGATTATTGCAATGTAGAACCTGATTTCTTCTCTGGGGTGAGAAGGAGAACTCCACGGCGTAGCACTTAACGTGAGTGTAGCCTCGCTACCTAGTCGCCCCTCAGTTTGCCATGCTCTGGATTTGTACATAACATACAATTTTCTGGGTGTAGAGGGAGCTCACTGGGAGGCTACCTGACAAGCCACTACCTAGGTTTCTTCCTTAAATTGGGATAAAACGTGTGGGCAAACATTCAGTCAGCCACATGAACTAGAAAGAATATGATTTATCTGGGTAGGTATTAACGTTTTTGTTCATGCTGTATACCTCTAGATACACGCTTAGACAGTAATGTTTCTTTCTTTAATAGATGATGTACTAAGGGAAACCACTGATCATTGAAATGAGAACAATCTAGAGAGGGAAAAGAGAGCTATTAATAATCATGGCAGGACAACTCAGAGGAGGACTGTCCCAGGCTAACCGGCACGTGCAGTCACCCGAGGCAGGCTCGTGGGAAGCAGGCCTTTGTACGCGGCTTCTTATCATGTCAGGAATACTTGGTTGAAGCGCTGACACAATCTCATGTGGAGGAAGAATGGCAGCAAGAGGTAGAAGGGGGGAAAGCAGGGAGGATCCTTAGAAATTATGTTTTTTTTTCAAGGTTAGAATGGTGTACATAGTCCAACATTTGGAATGTTAGTATACAAACTGAGAAAATTCAAGCCCTCCCTCTTGTGATTGCAAAGAAAATTAAAGACCTTCTTTCATGAGATTCATGGGAAAAGGACAGAGAGGGGAGAAGTAAAAACACAGCACAGCTTATCTCACTATGCAAATGTGGGAGCTCATCCTGCTATGCGAAGGTGGGTAATTTTCTTCTTTTTTTAAGTATTCAAGTTGTTGAAAGTTATTGTTTTTTTATTAAGATATCATTGACATACACTCTTATCAAGGTTTCACAAGAAAAAGAATGTGCATTTTACTTTGCTTTTAATTAAAAAAATGCAAGTAATGGGAACAGCAAGAAGTCTATTATCAACAGAGGCTATCACATAAAGGTAAGAGGGACGTCTATGCAAAAGTCTTGGGTAGAGACGGGGCTGGGGAGAGTTTTCCTCTTTTCTGTAAATTGTTGGTAATGACAGAGGGTTAATGCTTAAATAATTAACATGAAAACCCAGAAGCCCCATTGGTCAAAACTTCCTTTGGAGTTTTTTTTTTTTGGCATGGTTCTTCTTATAGGTATACAAGCTCTAAGTTTAAGTGGAATTAAGTTAGAAAAACATTTCTTTTTGCACAGAATTCTCCAATAGGGACTAGTGATATTTTTGATAATTAAGATATTTAACATATGACATTCTCTTGATAAACATCAATTTTGCACATGGAATGCAAAACTATTGCCCCGATTGTCTAATTATATTTAAATTATCGTCTATATTTACCTTACAATTTTGCATGTGAAAATGCTGATATCGTTATTATTTGCTGGGTTGTGTGACACAGTCTCATTCAGGCAATGTTTTCCTCTGTGTTTGTGTCTCTAATCTCACTGTAAATTTTGTATAAGCAAAGATTATTTCTTGGGATTTTTCTCTTGTGGAGCATCCAGCAAAGTTCTAGAAACATACTGAGTGTTTCATACATTCTTGCTGGTGGATGTGGACCCTGGAGGGCCTAACTCTGGGCACCCTGCCTGAGGCTTTGAAATCAGAGGCATCACGTTGGTGCTGGGTGGAAGATTCTCCCTTCTCTCTTTGTTCAGTTCCTCCTCATGGTGAGATCTCATAAAGCCGAGAGGTGTTTCTAGCTTTCCTCTCATAAGCATGTACCTGTCATGTTCTGTTTCCTGTGGCTCTAGTATCCCACGGTTGTCTTTGTTTGTTTAAAATCACCACATTTTTTATTTTCAGGAATACATCTTTATTAAGATGTCCTGTGCGTGCACATTAAAGTGTCCGTATAATCGATTATGAGCCAAATGAGGCACAGCAGCACTTACATCATTTGATGAATTCCTATCATCTGCAGGGGACTGGGGAGTTGGACCCAAACACTTCCTGACAGCCTTGATAGAGCGAACATTCAGTAGCTCTGTGCAGTGGACGCTCATGAGTGGAGGTACATCCCTGGGTTACTGCCACCTGGTTTTGAATGTGAATGCAAAAATACACCACTTCAGCTTTAGACCTGGGTGTACGGGAAGAGATCCCATGAGATGGATGTTGGCCAGGGACGATGCCACAGGACTTGGTTTAACAGCTGTGGTTAGATTCCCTTCTACACTTCCCTTGGTCCCACTGGGTTTCCTCCCAGGAAAAAGCTCTAGGACACAAGAATGAATGAAGCCCAACCTAAATGTTATGTGTGTGATTCAACGGAGTCAGAATAGGAGTGGTTCACAGCTAAAATGTCAAATATGGGTCTTTTGTTTGGATGCATACATTTCATGGTTCTTTTTAAAAAACCTATTTGAAGATGATGAGAAGTAGACTGACCTTTCCCCCCCATCACTGAAACAAAATTTTCTTTTGGTATTGTTCTAAAAATTTAATGACAGAAAGAAACTCCTTCATACTTGGAAACAGGACATGTATAGAGGGCAAAGGGCTGTTTTGTTTTTTCAAGCCACACACACACACACACACACACACACACACACAACCACCAGCAGGGCGAGCTGACTGGCCATCCAGAGACCAGAGAAAGCGGCATCATTTTTGGCTCCCTTAATCTTCAGGGTAGAGCCTTTCTTTCCTCAGCATGACTTCTGTGTTTCATTCACACTCCATTTAGTGTTATGAAATACCATGACAGAAAGGAGGAGGATGGGAAAAAGAAAGAGCTCACCCCTTCTTGGCTTCCTAAGACTTGTGACCCTGAAAACATTACTGTGACCTCAGAAACACTAGCGAGAGCTGATGAGAACAGGAAGGGGGGACGGGATTAGAGCCATGGCAGCGAAGGCATATTTGGGGCGCCGGTGGGGGTGGAGGAGGATGGGTGGGGAGCCGGGATGTTTGTTGTTCCCGTGGCTGTGGAGGGCAAGGGGGTAAAGAGCTCCCAGGGGAGGGCTGAAGAAGTTGTGGGGGGTAAAGGCAGATCAGTGCGCTGGATTGTTCCAGGTGGGCAGCGGAAAGGTGATGTACAGAAACTGCACTGCAGAGGCTGGGTAAAGAAATCAGAATTCTTGTAGCGTTGAAAAGAAGGTCATGAACAATTCCTGCTCAGAAACTGAGGGTCAGAGACCAGGAAGAGAGGGTGGAATAAATACCAACTTCGCCTTTGTCCCAAACAACAAAGCCTTGCATTGGCCAGGAAAATGCGAAAGGCTGGAAGCAAATGACTAATGAAGGGACAAAAGCAGGGAGGCATCTCCTGATGCTCCCTAAATGTAACCAAAAAATTAAACAAGGACATGAGGGTGATATTTTAATCCTGCAGTGCGTTTCTACCTTCCCAGTTAGAAAGTCTGTCTCTTGGTCTCCACTTGTCCCCCCTTCTTCTTATTTCCCCAGGGAAGTTTGTGCGACAGGATGGCGTACTCATCTCTGTATCTCCCCACTATACTGAGAGTAAAGTGGGTATTCCATAAATACGTGGTTTTTAAAGCAGAAAAGGTATTAAGAACTGTGCCAAAATCTTTTCCATTTTGTTTTGTTTCATGAGCATTAGTACCCTGAATCATACCCTATTTTACATAGTTTAAAATGCCTACTTTACTTATTCTACCACAGCAAAGGCATCCTAACTCTACAGCCCTTTAAAGACATGTCAGTTGTTCATCCAGCAGGGAAGAATGAAATCCAATAGCCCTGACCTAGTTGATTGGCTAAAAAAGACGTGTGGGAGGGGATCATTGTGTCGGAAAGGACTTCTCCATGGCCTGCTGTGATAACTATTTTTTCAACCAAAACCGCTTTTACTGAAAATTGTAGAGGATGGGGAAAAGGCGCTGTGTCTACTTCTGCCCATGCATAATTCTCAGCCCCTGAGCTCGTCAAAGAGGTAGCAGATAGGAGAGCCTTTGAGACCACACACGACTTAAAACTTGCTATCCATGCCTCAGATGATAAAGGTGGGCAGAAGGCACTGGTGGGACCCTGAAACAAAGGACGTCTGCAGTCCGTAAGTGGGAGGGCTGGGGACCAAAGCCTTCCCACTAGGCTCAGTTTCTTGATCCATTCACTCGGTTCATATTATACTGTGCATTTCCCTCATAGATTATGCATTCATGCCATTCACATTCCTGTCCTCTAACATTCGGAAGAGATGACCTGGTAGATGGTGGAAAGAGGTACAATGAATATATATATAATATTAAAAACCTTTGTTTTCTAATATTTATAAAGTGCAATGAAATAATTTTAGAGGACCTTCAAATAGGATGACAAGTGCATTCACGATATGTCATTTTATGGCTGAACTTTCAAAGGGGCCCTGCTGCATTCAAAGAGAAACAGAAGTTTCAGGTAGATGTGATTGGCGCCTGGCCCTGGGCTGCTTGCAGAACCACTGCATTCATGATTGTGAGTCCGGACTTGACTAACATTGACTCATGGCCCTAAATTCGGTGACTGCATTCAAGGCTCTATGAAAAATCTGAGCTTCAGACTCAAGATCAGCTTAAACGTAAAAACCCTCAACATTTCTTTTTATCATTTGGTGACTTAAAACTGGCAACTTTCTTGGCCCTGACTTCCCACCCCCAACGCCAATACAGTCCTGATTTTCCCCAGGGCTTAGGGGAAAAAAATAGAAAAGAGTAAGATTGAAAACCAACAGATAAGCTTTTTAGAGTCAACAGGCTTTTTTTTTTAAAGTAGCTTAGATCAGCTGGTTTTACTTCTGAGTCCTTTTGAGCCTCAGAATATAAACTCATGCCAGATCATTTCAGCCTCAATCTGTCTCCTGGCAGGGCTTCAGTTATTATTAATGTAACCTTGTTTTACGAGGCTTCCACTTACGCCTACTTTCATAAATGGCTCTCGATTTCTCGTAGAGCTCATATGGGTCAGGCTTCCTTGGGTCAAAGGCCTCTGTTGAGTCGGGAAAGGAGCTCCTGTGCAGGGCGGGCGGGAAGGGCAAGCTCTGCGGCACGGCGGGGGCCGAGAGGCTGGTCTGAGGGCTGCCTTGACTCTCCCATCGGTCCGTCACCTAGAAAACGCAAGAGAGCAGAGGACGTGACTGACGGCGGATTCTTTCTTCTATTTCCTTTGCCACATACCACAACCCTCACCTTTTAACTTAGGCTTCTTCGCCCCGCAGACTTTTCTTCCAGGAAACATTTACAACTTTGGGATAAGAGTCTTGAGAGAAAAGATTCTACTTCCATAGAATAATACACCATATACTGTTATAAATACAAGTGGTGTCTGACTTTTGAAGGCAAACTTACACAACTTGTCACCTATTAGCTGGTAAAATCTTCAGCAAATCATTTGATTTTTTTCCTGCAAAATAAATACTAACATGCACCTGAAGATAATTTAGGTGTAAGTGCTTAGCAACATACAGTATTTTTCCTTTTCCACGATGGCCCTGATACATGACCCCATTTTTACTAAAACAGAAGGAGATAAAGTAGTCTGCACATATTCACTTGAAACCTGCACCTGTCCCAACAATCTCCTCTATAGGACCATTCAGTCACCTCCCTGTGGTTTACAGGGGATAATGCAGCCCTCTGGGATTCATGAATTGTTCAGTGTCTTCTGTGACGACATTGCTGAGCTGACACTTCTTCCCCCAAACTCGGCTGCTGCTGCTCTTTCTACCACAGTAATTTATCAAATATTTACAGAACACCTCCCAGTTTACCATGTTCTTTCACGTACATGAGATTCTTTGATTCTCACCAGGCCCCAGGAGGCACGTAAAGGAGGGAGTAACATCCTTGTATTAAGGAGAAAGCCAGGTTCACCAGGATCACCTATTTGCACCACCAACTTTACCTTCGTTCAACAATCAACTGATTCCTCGTTCAAACTCAGCTTCCACTTTTCTGCTTTGAATAAGCCTGTTTTGTATAAAAGTTAGGCTACCCTCTTGCCTGAAATTCTGCTTTGAGTCAGCACGGTCCTCAGGAAAAAGGCCCAAGTATTAGTGGGACATTGACGGTTTCTGGTGACCCAGTTTCTGCTCACATTTCTCATGCTCACTCACGGTCTCCTCGCTCATTTCCTTGCATCCATCAGGTTCTTTTCTGCCTCTGGACCTTCGCATAGTTCTTAACTTCTCCTCCTATCTGCAGAGTTTACCCATTTTCCACTCTTCTGTCTCCATTCCTCATTACCTGATGACTCGGGTCAGATGAGCTGTCTCTTCTAGAAGGCCTCTGCCGGCCGTTCCCACTGGGTGCTCTGCCCCTTGACCCCTGCAGTTACAGGTCTTACCCGTGTCTCTTCAGGTAGACGCTGGGGACGGGGACAGAGCCTGCAGGGGACACAGTCTTTCTCATTGTTGTATCACATTGTTGTATATACAGTAAGTGCTCAGAAAATGTTGATTTAGTGAATGAATGAAATCATCAATAAAATACGGTCACCTGTTTTTTTTCAAATCTGGCTGACTCATAACTGTTCTTTTTAAAAAAAACTAGTTTTGATATATACCATTTTGAACGTGGCAGGGTTATAACTTCCTGCCCCTTCCTGCACTGTCCCTTTTTTGTTTCGTACTGGCTATATGTTGGCCAGGGCTCTAATGCCAGCGTGGACATATCAATCATAAGTATTTTAAAGTTGGAAGGGCTGTGAGGTACCGTGCATGTCTCTGTGCAACAGAAAGTTCCCTGAGGCCTGCTTACCCATGTGGGACTGTGGCAGGGACTGGGTGAGCCAGCAAAGTAGGAGAGAAATGGGTCACTGACCCACATCTCAGGAAGGCTGGCACTATTGCCTGAATGTGTGAGTCCCCCACAGATTCATGTATTAAAGTTCTGACACCGAAGGCGATGGTACTAGGAGGCGGGGTCTTTGGGAGGTGATTTGGCCTCGGGGCTGGAGCCCTCCTTTGTAGGACCAGCACACTTATAAAGGGGGCCTCAGAAACTCCCTTGTCCTCTCCGCTGGGTGAGGTTATAGAGAAAAGATGGCCACCTAAGAAGTGGGGTCTCACAAGCACAGACTGCCCTGTGCCGTGAGCTTGGACTTCCAGCCTCCAGAACCGGGAGAAATAAATTTCTGTGGTTTATAAGCCACCCAGTTAATGGTATTTTGTTATAGCAGCCCAAACAGACTAACCAAATTGGCTTTATTTTTCATCTGGGATACTGACCAAGATTTCATTTGAATAAGGGATGGAAAACCCCTAGCTGAGTCCAATTCCCTGATATTAAACATAACCTCCAGGAGCCCAGAGAGGCCCTGTGGCTGTCAGCAGACCGTGGGTCAGAACCAAGCTATGTAACAGGAGTGGTTTTTTACATAATAATACATGGAGGGGAATAATTGGTAAATTTGCTTATTGTTTTTGGTAATTTTCTGTTTAGTGGGCCTTTTGCTCCCATTGAGAAAACATCTTTAAATATGCACTTGATAATTCATTTGATGGCAAAATTCCAGGAAGCCATCCTGGGTCCTGTTGGTCAGCTATTCTCTGTGTCTTTGCTATGATGGGAAGGCCCACATTTGTGACTAAAGTAATGTTCTTTCTTGGTTTTCACTTTAACCAACTTTAGATACCTAACATGTAGGTGCATTCTAGCTCCAAACATAAGATATTAAATTGTAAAAAGTGAATAAATTAGAAATATGGTCTGGGTGGCTGTAGTAACCCACTTGTCTCCATAGGGTTTCAGCAAATGTGGGTATCTCTCGCCCACCGCCGACTGAGGGTATCTGACACTCACATGGGTCTCGCTAGTGTAGTGTGCATGTTACAGCCACTGGAGCAACCATGCCTCGGGTGGAATATTAGTATTTCTAAGAAACAGTCTTAAAACTACAGAACCAATAATGCTTTGGGCATTGCTGTTAAAGATGCTATGGCAGACTGACAAGTTCTACGATTTCTGTAGCACAGAGATGGCGGAGTTAGTCAAGAGTCCAGTTCATGCTTAATAAAGTGTTCACCACGTCTTGCTGGGACATTCCTCAACCCTTGAGTCACTCTGTCAGGGTTTCTTAAAAGACGGTAGAGCAGAAAATCACTGCGCCTTGGAAAATACTAGAAAAGCAGACTCACAGTCCTACATGTTACCACCCCAAAAAGAATTATTCATTGGCTCCAGCCTAGAAGACCCTCGGGCAAATCTTCCCTGAGGTCAGAGGTCACCCTGCTCCCTGGGGCAGGCGTGCTGGTCTGACAGTGCCTTTTGAGGGGTGCACACTGTTGCTTCTTACTTTCTTAGACAACTTGGTTTCCTGACTTTGCTTTCTAGCCGGGATAGTCTGTGCTCACCTGTTGCTCTCAACATTCATGAGCCCTGTAGATTCCTATCCTGTCCCCTGGCCCAGGGCCCTGGGCCTCACTTGCTCTCCACCCAGTGTTTTCCTGGACTTGACTTGTCTAGAGTTGTGCTACCTGTCAGGTCTCGTCCTGTCCCAATGGTGTCCATACCCAGGCAGATATTTATAAACATCTCACTTGAGTAAGGTAAAACGGAAACAAAGTCATTTTCTATACCTGGGAGAAGGCTTGTATTTCTGCAGGCCTTGGTGAATGAATGCCTGCCTGCCTGTATGAAAGGACAATCGCTGGTGTCAGGCATGGGACATCAGTGGACAGAATGGATGCACAGTCCACAGGAGGGGATCAAAAAGTGAGACAGAAAACCCAATCATGCTGTGGCTAATGCATTTTGCCCTACCTTCTGGTTCTAAGGCACACACTGGGAGCAGAGAGGGCTTGTGAATAAGGCAAGTCCTTCCCCCTCCTCCCATGAAATACTCTGTCTAGAAAGTGTTTGCTTCCTAGAGAAGCTGTGGTAGTCTAAACACACCCCCTCACTATTTTAGGTCAGGGCTGGGAGAAGAAGGCATTTGGCTTGATTCTATACTTGAAGAATGAATTTGGACCCCCCCACAAACACACACGCCCACTGAGACAGAAGGAATGAGACCTCACTATAATTACTGTATTACTTGGTAAACAGGAAGTGACTGTCTTAACCTGGATTAGCTTGAGATGTGGTTCAGCAGGACGGAAGAAGGTCAGGAAGTGACTCAGGACCAGGAGGAGGAGGCATCTCACTAAGGATAGCATTTCCTTATTCTGACTAAGCTGACTAAGGAGGCCACCAATTCTCCTCTGAGGAGAGAGTGTATAAATTTATGTACAGTGAGTATATATTTCTGTATTTGTTTAAATGAGTTTAGCAAACTATGCTCATTTCAGAGAGTGATTAATTTATTAAGGTTTTATGCATGGAGGTTCTCCTTCTAGGATGACAATAGTTGATGTTTTTGAACTCAACATGTGGAGGCACTGTTTTGAGCACCTTACATGGATTAACTCATATACACTTAACCATATTAGTTAATGATAACTAATAACCATTAATGATGCTAGGAGCATCATTATGTACTAATTTTACAGATGTAGAACTTGAGATACTGGGAACTTACGCAGCTAGTTGAAGGTCACATAACTTGTAAGGAGAAGAGGCAGAGTTTGCGCCCGGGTTGAATGTCTTCAGAGCTTGCGCCCTGAACCTTTTTGCCATGCTGCCTCTCGTAGTCCTTAGTCTGAAGAGTTTCTGATAGACACAGGAGGACATTAAATCAACAGTCCCTGTGTTCACTAAACCAGTGATCTGGAAGTCCAAGCCTTAGCTTTTCTAGGGATGTATGGGCTAGCAATTAATTGTAAATTGAATTCTATGAAATCTTTTTTTGGAATTATTGACTATAGATGTAATTACTATAATGACAGCAAATGCTGTAATTATGTCAAATGGCATAATCGGTGTAAATGTGGTACATATAAGGAAATCACTAGATTGCATAATTGTAGAACCACAATGAGGTTGCCAGTTTCCTTGTTAAATTAGATAAAGATGTATATAACCACAGAGCACAGATCTAACTTTAGTGATGAAAGAAAAGAATTATTTAGATTTGGCTAAATAAAGTGAATTTCATTTGAAACATTTTTTAAATACCTCTTTTCAAAATCACATACTTCACAACCATGAGTGGTCCACTAGGCCCGTGTAGGTGCAGTTTTCCCGTCAGATGTGCCCTGTGGACCAGATGAGCTTTTAAATCCGACCTAAGCTAAGCTACGTGAGAAAGTTTGGGAGTGCTGACATCAGTTTCCCATCTCCAGCTCACGGCTTCTTCGTCTCTCTTTGAGAGGAACCCGGAGCTCAGGCATATTATGGGGCTCATCACCCTTTATTTTCATGTCATCAAACCATCTTCAAGGCATGGCATTTAATTAAATCAGTTATAGCACTTGAAAAGTATGCAAAATTATCTTATCTCCATTTCTAAAATGAGAAAACCAAGTAGTTAAATATTCCTGCAGTAAAGGAAATAAGAGAGGTATAAAATTAACTCAGTTCCCTACTCACTGGCCACACGAGGGGCCACCTTGGTCTGAGCTGCTCACTGTGAGAGGAAAGAAAAAATTAGGTAGGAGATTTGAGTCCCTGAGTTTTTTGGACCCAGATCACTTTGTTACAGTTCTCTTTCAGCCGTGGGTTTAGACATGTAGTGTGTTCTGACACACTAGGAAATGGGATCCTGGAACACCAGCTCCAGCTCTTGGGACTTGGACAATTTTTCACTTCATTCTAATGCCGAAAAGCAAAGACCATCTCTAACTGGGAAGCCAACTTGGCTGACCCAGCCTCCCAGAGAGATGATGAAAGTCCATCAGCCTCCTGCATCAGCATCAGATGGCAAGACGATTCATTAAGGGACTTGGCCCAGAGAGATTAGGTGACGGCCGAGATCCCATTTCTGGGAAGGTTCGGGAGCCCCACCTGGAGTGACTGTCAGGTCTGAGAGAATATGTATATCTCTGAGTGTGACTATTCTACATGTAGTGCTGTAGACATTAAAATGTGAACATAAATATATACGGAGCTATATTTCTTGTGGACCAGGTTTAATGTACTGGTCAAGCCCTCCAGGCCTATAATGTGCACTGTTTCTAAAAATTCTGTTATAAAGACTAGTGTTTCTGATAGGGGAAGAACAAACAGTTTTGGAAATATTTTCAGTATGCCATGCTGAGGAGTGTTAATGCTCATTTTCTAAGTATATTAAAAACCAGGCAGAATTGCCTTTGCAGGAGAGTAAGATGAGTTATTCTCGTATTTGTGGGACAAATACAAGACAAAGGGACTCAGAGAATTTGTTTTTTGATATCACAGAATCTCAGAGGGAGAAGAGATTTTGAGGTCACCCAAGTCAACCTTTATTTAATGGGACTGTAATAATAACTAGAAATAAAGAAAGAAGCATAATAATTCCAACTTACAGGCTTTGGAGTTTTCCATGGAGAAAAGAAACCTGTAATAAAGAAAACAATATTTGAACTTTGAAAATATACCCCACTCCCATTTATGGGTGGCATGATATGAAGATAATTTCAAGTTACTTCGAATTAATTAATTGCAAACAATAGCCAAAAATTCTGTCAGGCTGTATAGTTTTCTTCAAGGAGCCCAAACAGTCTCATCTGGGATTGTATGAATGATTCTAGGAACGCTTCCCTATCAGGCAGCTGAGGAGGCACAGAGAAGGCGAATAACTATATGGCAAATGGTTAGCTGCTTCCCAGAAGGTAAGCCTGAGTCATCCTTAGGGCTTTCTGTGGTGTAGCTAGAGCGGGAGGTGGCAGGCAGGGAATATAGATAGAAGTTCAGATTTGTAAAGGTAAATACCTTTGCTTCGTATGAGAAGTAACAGTGCTTTATGTGGTTAAAAAATATCAATCAATAAGCTTTTATTAGTCCTACATTTAAAACTAATGTATACAGATATATCATGAATCAGATTCTTTTACAACTTTTTATAGGACTATTTCCCACTGAGATCTCTACAGTAGATAACTGTTTATTATCCTTCTGTTGTGGTGTTAGCACAATGTTTTGCATGAAGAAGCAGCTCAAAGTATTTAACGGAATGGCTCATGTACCATCAAAGCCATGTTTTTTTCAACTTCTTGAACTCTTTCTATATGGCTCCGTGCTCTGATGACCGCTGTGATCCAAATGACCATTAAGATAGTTAAAAGTAAAGGGTAAGTTAATTCCCTTTCCTTTTTCCCCTTTATTGTTATCATTTATTATATAAGATGGTACCAGGTTTTCAAAAAAGGCAGTGAAAACAAACTTAAAACGAATGGGGAGCTGGGGGTGGGAAGAGGCTGCCGTATACTGGCCCTGGCAAGCCAAAGCATAATCTAGTGTGTAAAGCAAAATGACTTCCTTTTCATATCAGATCTCTCCTCTTTCAAAAATTTTAGTCATGTTAATGTTAGGTGGTACCTTGATAAAAAGCTCAAAAAAGAAAGAAATATTGGAAATATGCCACCTACTATGTTTATCACCTTTGCAACTGGGACTTGTACAAAATGGGAATAGTTGAACACCATAACCCATTTATAGGAAATATCTACTGAAACCTGAACACACAATTCTCTAGATGCTTAAGCAATCCAGCTCAGGACGGCATAAATGCTGATGGCACCTCAATGCACTGTTGTGAAGAGCTGATGCTTCATTTTATGAAGAGACTGGAAGTATATAATCCATCACACTTCTCAGCTTTCCTTGGAACCTGAGTCAAGCTGAATGTTCAAGGGTAATGACCGTCTTACCTAAGGAGATGGGTAGAATCAGCTCACTTTCTCACATGCTCCGTACAGTCTTATCTCTCATTCCAACTTACAAAAAAATTCTGTTCAATGTGTGGCTTGGTTATAGTTTATGAGGATTTAATCCCATCCTTTTTGGAAATAGTGGAGAGTAAATATTACAGATAAGTACATACACTGATATTAACTTAGTCTGTAAAATGTCAATGAAAACAACTTGACTACTAATTATAAGGTGAAAAAATTTGTGAAGTTTTGGCCAATTAATCATTATTTTCAGTGAAGGATAAAATTTATTTGCTGTTTTATGGAATTACCAGCAGTAGCTCTTTTGAGAGAAGATGTCATTTATGAATTCTCATAATGTCAAATATTCAATTATCTGCTCTACTTTCTGGAGTACCAGAGTAGATTTTGAGTATTTGTGGTTTTGCATTTGTTTTGGCGCTGAGGGTTTCTTAGACTTTGATACAGATGTATTGAAAATGGTTCCTCCATTATGGAGCACTCATCTCCACATGGGACATCATCTTAAGAGATGATTATGTCTCTGACAGAAAATGTGTAATCTTCTGACCTCTCAGCAGTTACGGTGCAGAAATAAATTGGTATAAGAGGGACACTGGTCAAGATCAGACAGGGAGAGAGGGATGTTGAATGTGACCCCCTTTCATCAGAGTCACTTTGGCTTCTCATTTTTTTCAGGCTGTTTCATTCAGTCTGACCTCAGGCCATTGGCACTGCCCAGGATGTCTTTCTTGCTTCTATCATGGCTGTTTCTGGAACACTCCTGCTACTGAGCTGTGCTGCATGGCTTTCAGTCTCTGAAGCAATGCGTACCCTTCCTGAGTCATGGTCAAGAAGAAGCTACTTGCTGCAGAGTAATTTTATGTAGTAAGAAATAGCATCAGATAGATTTCCTTAAATATAAATAACTCCTGTGGCCCTTTGTGTTTTTTTTTTGGCAAATTATCAACCATGCTACAAACATTTAAATTAAGGTGACTAGAAAACATTTATTTCAGATATACTCAATTTGGCCCAATTAAACCAGAAGGTCATTTTCTACATGATTAAATTATTTTTTACTCAACTTCATTGAAAGAGCTACAGAAATAGTTTAATGGTGTGGGTCAAGCTATTATATATTATAAATGTCTGAAAGTTATTTGTAGAGATGGCCCCTCTTAGAAAACTAGCTTAATCCAATTATCATTAAAAAAAACAAAATAAAACTTTAAAATCCTGGTTTCTGCAATGTTTCCTTTCCTAAAATCATCCTGGTTGGAGATAGATCACAAAAGCAAGATAGGCTTGGTTTCCTGAGACTATGACTTTGGGCCTCTCACAACCGTCTTCACAGGGAAACAGCAAAAGGGATACAGGTAAATTTTTCTTAAGCCTTTCAGAGCACAGTCCTCTTTACAAAACCAAGGTAAAAAGAAAAAAGCCTTTAAAAAATAATAGTAACTATTTACTATTAAAATTAATAGTAATAATAATAATTAATTAAAAATAATCTTTATGTTTTAGTTTATATCTGGACTTTATTTCCCCTACTTCTATAGAAATCAGTGTATTATCATTCTTTGTGGAATTAAAATTTCTTTATAATGGCCCATGTTTTCATAGTGATCATTTATTGGTGTATATGTATGTGTGTGTGTGTGTGTGTGTGTGTGTACAAATGCAAACATATTAATTAATCCTGACTGTTAAGACAACAAACCAAAAGATGTTAACGAAGAGTTATAAGCTAACTGAACATGAGTAGGAACATAAAAGGAAAAAAATAAAAGAATAAATGGGAATATTTAGATGTAGCTAATAAGGAAATTAAGATGCATTTAATTTAAAGTGCAAAACTGAATTAGATCCCTGAAATCTGTCTTTAGTGCCAGAAAGAAAACTAAAGTATATTTTAAATTCTGCACATAAAAGTACGATGAGATGGGCATAGAAACAGAAGCATGGTACAAATAGTTTAGAAGGAAATTCTGGTACTTAAAAATGGAGGAGGAGAGAAGTCAACACTGACTTCATATTGGAGTTTAAATTAAATTATACATGTCAACTAAATATAACTTTTAATAAATTATAATAATATGGTTGCCAGGTAAAATACGATATGTCCAGTTAAATTTGAATTTCAGATAAACAATTAATAGATCTTTAGTAAAGGTATGTCCTGTACACTTCATGGGATACATTGTACAAGACACACTTATACTAAAAAATTACTTGCTCCTTATCTGAAATTAAATTTAGCTGAGAATTCTGTACTTTTATTTGCTAACTCCCAACACCCTACATAGGCAACATATATATGTCCTGGGTAACCATTTAAAAATAAAAATGCAATAGTAATGTCTACTGCAGGTAATATCTGCTCAGTGAAGTGAAAAACCCAGAAAATACTTAACATTTCCTTTTCCTGAACCTCCTCCAGCATTCAGTGTGAGGACCTTTGCTTGAGGAGGTACCTGAAGACCTCCCACTGGCTGTGCAGCTCCGCAGAGCACTGGGGTGTGTTTGATGCCTGACTGTCAGTAGCTTGGCTGCGGTCTCACCTCCTGTGCCACAGAATCTACGTGGCCAGCGTTCGTGTCACGAAGGACCATTTTCAAAATGATTGATGACTGGTCAGCAGTGCTGCTGTACCCCCAAGAGGAAGTTTCCACAGAATGGCTCTTTTCAGGACCTACTTCTCCTGACACATGGAACCCGAAATGAAAGAAGATCAATATATTTCCAGGAGCTCTGAAGGGAGAGCCTCTTTTCAGCATGCATTTGTGAGTTTTTCGGTAAGAGTTATGTTTTTATTGTTGTTATTTATTTTCCACAGGTCACCAAGATGATAAACTTTCTTTAAATCTTCCCAATTCAAGTCGGGCATCAAAATACAATGAAAGGCAACTTCATCAGAGAGTCCCGTGATGGTATCTTCAATTTGGAATAACACCAAGGAGATATTGCGAGATTGCTAGAAATTTTTCCAAACAGAACTAAGTCTTTCAATATGCCTCTCTGCTCCATTAGATATATTGAACTGCTATTTGCGGAATGTGAAATGGTTTCTTCTTCAACTGAAGTATTTGCTACAACATATGACTCTGGTTTTGAAGATTATCAGCGCAGTTTCATGTATTTTATAGGAGATTCCACTGTTACTAAAACTGATAGAGATGCAGGGGAAACATTTTCCATTTCTCTTTCTTTAAGTAATGGAAAAGGAGTGGAACCACACTGAAATAAAGACCTGTTTCACTGCAGATGTCCATGCTCTGAGTTACTAAAAGCTATGTATTCTGTTTGCTTAAAAAAGAAGAGACACAACAAGGTGAACATAAGTAACACTACTAATCTGTACACTTCAGTATAGTTAATGTGGCAAATTTTCTTTATATATTTTACCATAACTTAAAAAATAAAAAATGGAAGAGGAAAAAGAAGTAAGAACGAGAACTTTTTTTCGCAGTTCCTGTGGCATCCTGCTGGAAGGACAGGAAACTTACTTGGACACCCACCCAGATCCTTCCACCTCTTGTTATTCTTTCTCAAAAAGGATTGTAGGCAAAAGAAAAAAAACCCTCTCATGTTCCCACTGCATTTCTGAAAATATTTCAGAGACTGTGAGAAAGTTCCAATAGGGGCAATCATTTTTAATTTTCCCAAAGGGGGAAAAAAGCTCCAGGGTCTTTAGAATCTGCAGTTAGGGCTAATTGAGGGAGAAAAAAAATCACTAATAAAGTTAATCTTTAATTTAAAGATCCTTCCATTTTCCCACAGCCTAGCAAAATTTTCATCAGAAATCCAGCCTTTCATAAATATAAGCCAGCATGGTAATGAGCTAATTTCCATTAAAACTAGTGCAATGTTATTCAGTTTTTTCTGGCTTTTAACTGATTCATGTACTTCTTATTAAAATTCATTAAATGGGTTAAACCCTGCAGTTCCTTTAGATAATTTGTTAATGCTAGTTGAAGTCAGTAAAAGGGCAATTTTTCTTAATGAAAGTGACCTAGGCTAAAAAATGACCTTTCCATTAAGCAAGCACGGAAGATACACTGCTGGTGCTACGCAAACCTCCTAACGCCATGTTTCAGCCAAGTAAAGTATTCAGGTTGCAAAGAAAATTTGTGATTGGCTGCCATCTTGTGCCTGGAGAATCTGCTTTTAGGTTGTGAGCTGAGGTTTTCTCTGCAATGCTTTAAAAATGATCCTGTCTTTAAAAAATCCTTTTAAATAAAAGTGATTTTGTACAAACTTTTTATTATAAAGCTGTTTTCAAATGGCCATTTTCCCCCTGGCTTTGTTCCTTATGAAGAGAGCAATCCAACCATTTCAAGTAATCCCAATGAGTATCTAGAAAGAATAAGCCTGCACATCTTGTCTTCTGATAAAGTCAGCTACATAAAGGCCATGTTCAAAATAAAGCAGGTGGGGTGAAGAGCCTTGAACAGGAATAAAGGAATGGACTGGAGGAGGAAGAATGGTGTCAGGGAGGCTAAAACTCAGAGTGAGGTGAGCCCTGCAGAAAATACTAACAACTGCAAAGGGCTTTTCCTTTATGTTCTGAACAAGACCAAGGGCAATGAAGAGACATACAGCTCCGTATGTTTATGGCACGCTGTAAACTCTTGGCGAGGAAAATATGGAAGCATAGCAGTATTTGAAATAGAAAAGTCCCAATTCTGAGAGTAGGATTTTTTACAATGATGAATGTATAGTACTAAATATATATATTTTTGAGAAACAATCTAGAAACAGCTTTAAGTGATTTAAGACAGATTAAATGTCTGTTTGGGTACTGTACATCAACATTAAGTAAATATTTATCTAGTTGTGGGTGTCTTACAAGTACCATAAATTCAACACAGCAAAAGTGGAACCTTTGATATTTTCTCCTGAATCTTCTCTCCTGTGTTTCCTATTTTGGTAAATTTCACTTGTTCCTCCAGGTTTTAAGACAGGAACCTGAAAGTTATTCTTAATATCTCCCTCTCCCTCACTTCCTTTCACTAAATTTTATCTTTTACCTCCACAATCTATTTAAAATTGACTTCTCTCCGTCTCCACAGCCACCATTGTAATCTACAGCCACCATCATCTCTTGCCTGACCAAAGGCAACAGAAAATTTGCTTAAAGTTCTTCAATGGGTCACCACTGCATGTAGAATAAAACACAAAACCTACAAGGCCCTACATAAACTAGTTCCTACTTACTCCCTAGACTCCTTATGGGTCACTACCCTTCACTCACCAAAGTTCCTTGAATAAGCCCAGCTTTTCTAGCCACAGGACCTTTGTACAAGATCCTTCATTCGCTCACCCTTTCTCACTCTTCATATAGCTACCTCCGACTCATTCTTTATGTGTCAGCTTAAATATCACCGCCTCAGTGAAGATGTCCCTGACCTTTCATTATAAATCAAAGTTCTCTATTACAATTGTCCAGTGCAACCTGTATTTTCCTTTTATGTGTAGTTGTAATTGTAACTTATAACTCTTTGTAATTATAGTTATGAAATCATATTTACATAATTGTATCTGTGCAATTTTTAGCTTAATGCCCATCTCCCCAACTAGAATATACATTTCATCAGGGGAGGGATATAAAATCTATTTCACTTACATGGTATTCCCAGTACTTAGCACAATGCCTGACAAATAGTAGATACTTCAACAGACATGTGAATGGGTTGATAGTGATTGTGAAGAGTGAGGAGGATAGAAAGAGACAGTCATACTTAGGAGAACCGAGGAGGCACGGTGATTTGCTGGGGTGGAGGAGTGGGACAAGGGAGAAGATGGAATCCACAATGGCTTCTAGCTTGGGAAGCTGGATGGATGTGGTGTCCTTAGCTGAGGTAAGAATTATAGGAAATGAGGCTCCTTTGAGTGGAAGATAGTGTGTTCTGGGTGAAATGAGTTTGAGGTGTTTTGGAGAGTTTGGGTTCAAATGTAGTTTGATCTATGTTTACAAGTCGGAACCCCCGCGAGTCTGGCTGCAGGCGAGGAAGCCGTGCAGTCGTCAGCACTCCTGTCTGGCAGAAGATCAGTGCAAGATTTAGGATTAGAGATATAGTGTGCCAGGTCACATCTAAAATAATGCAACAAAACTGTGTAGTGTGAAAAGAGAACTGTTTAGGGTGTGGAGAAGAATGAATGAGGCATCTGAGAAGTAAGAGAGAGCCATGTAAGGAGGAAATTTCAAGAAGTAGTAAATGGAAATGCGCATCAAACAAGGCTTTTACGTGATTTGTCAAATAGGAGGGTTATTGGTGGACTCAGGGGAATCAGTTTAATTGCTCTGAGAGAGGCAGAAGCCTGATTTCAGTGGGTTTGAATGAATGGGAAGTGAGGACTTGGAACCCAGAGATGGCTGTGGGACTGAAGAGACTGCCATAGTGGCTGTGGGGGAATATAGCCCCCACTGAAGGAGGATTTCTTTTGAGATAAGCTTGTTTACATTCCAATGAGAAGGTACCTGAACAAAAACAGAATCTGAAGATTCAGAAGGAAAGGGAAAATTGGTGGAACTGTTTCATGAAGAGACAAGAGAGGATGTGATCTAGAACACAAAGGGAGGAATTGATCTTGACTGAGAAAGAAGGAGCACCCCAGTCCTTACCAAGAGTCTGGAGCAGATTTACAGGGGAAACCCCCACCCCACAGTCTACACTCTGGGCTGGAAGGGACGGGACAGAATTTACTTATAGTGGCTGAAGTGGCAAAATCAGTGGGGAGTTTGTTGGGGTTCTGATTATGCAGCGAAACTGGAGGACAGAACAAAAATAACCTGTGTCAAAATGTTTGGTTCAGGGGGAAAAGGCAAAGATATAAACAGAAAAACAACTTCTGAGACAGTATGGCGGAGAGCTTATGCACACAGAACATGGGGTGATACTGACTTGGGTTCCAGTGCCAGCCCCATCCCTCACCAGTTACGTGGTCTCACGTGTGTGTGGGAAGGCACATACTACCAGGATTCACTCTCAGGCTCTGAGTGAGACCCTGGGTTTGCTTTGTGCCCACACCTGGGTGACTGTGAGCAAGTCCCCTAATTCTAAAAGGCTCAGATTCCTTATCTGTAATAAAGTAAAGATAATAATAGGAATTATTTTAGTGAGAACTGAATAATAACACACTTTACATTTCATCAATATAATATGGTGCACTGTTCCATTTAATGCTTTTGACACACTTTGAATTCTTTCTACAAAAGAGAGGTCTGCTTTTCAGAAAGGTGTGCAACAACTTCCTTTATTATCACAACAGATACACATTATTTTCTTAGCTGTTTTAGGCTTTTTTCTCTTTTAAGCTGCCTTTTGCTATGTGGAGTATGGCTTGCTTTGATCTGCTTTAGAAAAAAAGCAAACCATTGTTTTCATCCTATCGGAGTTTCCCATTAAGTTCCTTCTGATCCTGGTTAGAGGAGTAACCCACCTTAAGGTAGCCCACCCTAACTTCACTCAGTAGTCCTGTAATATAGTAGAAACTGTTCCTTAGTTTATAATGACTGTAACTCTACTTGTACAAATTGTTTCCAACTTTGCATTTTCCTGTAATTATTTATACAGTGATTACTTAGATTTAGCCAACGGCCCTGGTTTGAGTGCTCACCACAGTTCCCTTTATACCACCCTTTCCCTATTTTTGGATTTTGAATTCTGGTCCTCTGTTAGCATACATATCCTCAAGTTTTTCCTCACAGTATATGTTTGATGTCACAGGCAGAATAGTGGCCTCCTAAAGAGGTTTACACCCAAACCACTGAAACCTGGCCATCTGTTACTTTATATGGTAAAAAGGGTTTTTTGCAGGTGTGCTTAAGGTTAAGGGCCTTGAGATGGGGAGAGCATCTTGGGTCATCCAGGTTGGCCCAATCCCACCACATAAATTCTTGAAGGTGGAGATCCTCTCCTGGCTACAGGTAGAGATGGCAGATGACGAGGATGCAACTTGCCATTGCTGGCTTTGAAGACAGAGGAGAAAGATCACAAGTTGTGCAGTTCAGAAGGCCTCCAGATACTGGAAAAGGCAAGTAATTGAGTCCTCCTCTAGAGACTCCAGGAAGGAATGCGGCTGTGCTTTAGCCCAGGGAGGAATGTTGGCTTCAGCCCAGGGAGGCCTGTGCTGGATTTCTGATGAATGCTGCTGTGAGATAACATCTATGTTATTTTAAGCCACAACATTTGTAGTAAGTTATTATGGTAGCAATAGAAAACCAAAATATGTAGTATCTCTTCTAAGCACTTGCATAGGAATTCTAGTTTCATTAATGAATTCTTAGATCTCAATTTCTTTCTTTCAAATTCCCTGAGATTTTTCTGTTCTCCTCGGACATTTAGTAATGATGAGGACAAGCCTGGATCCACTCAATTTTTTTTTATTTGCAAGTAACCTTTCATTTTCTTCCCCAAATGATTGTATATTATTTTCTTTATCCTTTTAAATGCTTTATAAATTTGTTAGAATGTGCTGAGATACTAATTTGTTTTGATTAATTCTCCCTGGGATACAGTGAGTGCATTTGCTTCGGGTTTTCTCTATAGTCCTACTACTCCAGGTTTGGGGTGAGCACGTATGCAGCATCAGTTTCACCTGGGGATTGACAGAAATCCAGAATCTCAGACCCCAGACCTACTGAATCAGATCTGTAATTTAACAAGATCCCCAGATGATTCACACGCACAGTTGAGAAGTATTGCTCAAAGGATATTTTATTATTTGTAGATTTGATCTTGACTGTTTCTTTTATTTTTCAATTTCTTTTAAATTTCTTTGCACATCAATATTTAAGAGAAGCAGGCCATGCCTCTCCCTCCCTTCCAGGCGATTATAATCAAGACTCTTGGTTCACCCTGCCTTTCTATCCCCCCTCCCCTGGTAACGTGGACATCCCGGCCCTGCATCCCCCAGGCCTGGCCTCAGATTTGAGATTCTGCATCCAGAGCGACATTACTGGTAGCTGAGTGGTGTGTATGCCTTTGCTGTTAAGATGGAACAAGGCTTGAGACCTGTTGCTCTGTACTGGAGGCTCTTCAAGTTACAGGGTTTTCAGTGGACCCTGATCTGTACATCATTAATTTCTTGAAGTATCAGCTCTACCTCTTACTGACTCTACTGAAAGTTTTCAGTTTCTGATCAAGCCCCCAGATGTGTTTATTATGGCCTTTTTTACTTTGTCAAACACCAGTTTGCTTGGTTTTTCCATTTTAGCCTGCTCTGCCCATTATTCATTTATTTATTTATTTATTTATTTATTTATTTAATTTATTCCAGGGACAAAAACATGACAAATTCTTTATTACACTAAAGGCAGTTTATGAGATATTGAATGAAAACACATCTTTGTGGTAAGAGAAAGTAAACATGAAACTAAAGCATTTGAAGACTAAGTTTTATGATTATACTGTTAGCACAGTTGTCCCTCCCTTTTTTTTTTTTAAATTTTGGTATCATGAATATACAATCACATGAACAACACTGCGGTTACTAGATTCCCCCCATTATCAAGTCTCCACCACCATTATTGTTTTTAAATTTTCCTCTTCTAGAATCTGAGCATTCCAAGTATGCTTTCTCAGTTTCTTCTGTTTCTTACAGTAAGTCTGTTTTGGTGTCATACTCTTCCTCCTAATCTTCAAGGCTAATTATAACTATCCCTTTCTCACATGCTATTTTGTTATATGGTTCACACTGACCTTTAATTATTTTTCATTCATTTACAAAGGGAAGACTCCTCCAGATGCGGGCTCATGGCCTCCATTTCTAACCACTTGAGTGATTATGTGAAATAATACCCATTCTGGATTTCATACAATAGTGACCATAAATGCACAGCCTGTAGCCACAACTCCATTGCCAACACTGTTGAAGAGCTTTGCTGGATTTTGGGGAGACCTCCTCTTGATACTGTTTCCTAACCTTGCTTGTTTAGGGGAGAAACAACTATGATTAAAAAAAGATGTTCTCTATCTACTGCCCGAGGCGTCTTACGGCTCCGCGCTATCCACACAGCGCTCAGTGTAACCGCGCCACTCCCCAGGGGCCTATCAGTCACCACCCTCTCCTCTCTGCTTTCTGCTGTGCTGTGTTCTGGGATTTGAGATTTCAGAATTGGCTTAAAGAGAGTAGTTGTGGAAAGGGAGTGACTAATTATTCAAGGGGAGGAGGTTTAAATACAAACTCTCACTGCCCTTTAAAGCAGTACCTAAGTAGTTTTCCATTGTTAGCATCAGTGCATCCCTGACATTTTTTTTCTATGTCTTCTTGGTACTTTACTGGGATGTTGGAAGAAAATATATAGGAGTTTCTTTGGCCTGATATCATTTTAAATAGGACTTCTTGGTGCCATAGCCAATGTAAAGAACAGTTTCATCTCTATTTGTCTGTATGTCATATATACATTATAGACACATTATTTGGAAACTAAGGTCTGAAATAGGCAGAACTGACATTTGTTTGTTTCCTGTTTTGATTAACTTAACCAGCTAAGGCTTGAAATAAACCTTCACTTTCCTGCTGTCCCTGATGAGCATCCCTTGGACACTGCTAGACAGATGAAGGACAAACCATGACAGGATTGCCCTCGGAGTGCATTTATCTTTAATCAAAATCACAAAACATGAAAGTAAATTTCTTTGCTCTGTAGTGGGAATTCTTGATGCAACTGAGTTTGTCCCCAGCACCTGCCGCCCAGCCCCACTTTATCCCCTAGGTTCCCCTGTGGGACTTCCTAAAGAGGAAAGAAAGATGGTTCTAAAGGGTCTGCTGTGCAGTGGAGAATCATAGTCCACATCTTAGTCCAGGGATCATTGGGAGGAACTTCACTGAGTTTGTAAATCAATGCTTCCCTTAACATGCAGATCAAAGATGCCATCTTAATTTGGATTCTCCCAAGAGCAGACCCTGCAATGAGGACTTGGGCAGCCTTAGGAAGCAAAAATGAGTAATGAGGAAAGTGAATCAGGGAGTGAAACACGTTGATGAGCAGGTAGTCACTGAGCACGTGGGACTCAGTCCCCCTGTTGGTCGTCTTAGGGGCCACAGGGGCCGCACATCAGAACCTTCCTGCTGCAGGACGGTGAGGCCGGAGCATTCCGCCTCTGATTCTCTGCTCTCTCTGGGGCGTAAGGGTTGCTCCTCATTGAGTATTGCTCTCCTAGAGTGTTAACTCTCCTAGGTTTCTGGGTTGTCCCTGCTTAACGCTGAGGAAGCACCCCTGGTGCCAGAGAAACTTCTCAGGCAGAGAATGAGACTCTGGGGATTGAGACAGGGCTCTGCCAGTTTGCTGGAGATGCCCACAGCTGCCTGTGAACTCAGGAGGGCTGAGAAGGGGCAGAGGGGCAGACCTCGATGACAAAAACAGGCAGACATATCTGTGGTGGGAGGAAAGCCTAAGTAAATATGCAGTAAGGGTGATTATCTGGGGCGACAAAGGGTTTACATAGTGTTAAAATGGGGATGATGAGTGCGTTTCCGCTCTCTTGCCAGCTCGGATTACCTGGTTGCCTGGAGTGCTGTGGTGACGAGATTCTCAGAAGGCACAGTAGGAAACTGTATCTTTATCAATTAGCATCCCAGACATGGAAATGAGGGGACAGAGGGGTGGCATGAGGGCCATGTATTCGCCAACCTGCTTTAAAGTGGAGACTTTTTTCATTAGTGTAAGTGCTGAGTGAGACATCTTTAATGATGTAATAAATTCTTCCCAGATTTAACCTTTCAAATAGCATAGTGTGTGGAGTGTCTTTGGTTGATGGGAGAATTGTCCAATTAATGTCACGAGTAAGACTGAGGTAAGCTTCAAAAACACAGCACTTACAATAGGTGTCGGCTTTGCCATTTTGCTCCGTTTCAAGTATACACGTTAATGTGTTTTCTCACATACGTAAAACATGAAATAGTAACAGCATTAACTGGAGAATGATAAAGGCTGGCCGCAGCATCAATGCTGAGACAAGTACAATTCCTTTTCTGGGGGGAGGTGAGAACACTTAGGTTCTTTTCTAGTAGCAAACATCAATTACACAAAACAGTGTTAATGACGACGGATGTGTTAATTAACTAGATGGGAGGAATCCTTTCACTCTGTGTATCGAATCATGATGTGCAGTTTAATTTGTCAATTATACATCAATAAAACTGAAAAAAATCTGAAAGAAAAAATAAAGTCATTAAATCAAGTGGGGGGGGGGAGTATAATTCACCTGTCCTGATGTGTTAAGGAGGAAAGCGTCACCATTTACCCTGGGGCATGATTCGAACTGCTGAGTCCAAGAATAAGGACTGTATGAAATACATCTCAATAATGTGTACCATTTCAATTCAAATTGCTTTTAAGTGCTATGTTTACTATCTCATAAATATTCAGGTTTTATCTCCAGTGATGCATTTGAGTCCACACACTGCCATCAGGTCGTGCCGCAGCCACTGCAGTCGGTCCCCTGCAGCCCCTTCCATTTGTCCTGCACACTGGAGTCAGTCATCTTTCCAAAGCGCAAATCTGATCACGCTGCTCCTATACTAAAAACCCTGCGTTCAGCTGCCCAGTGCTTGTAAGCACAGAGCGAAAACCCTTTGCAGAACCGTAGTCTGTTCCTTCTCCACCTGTCTCTGTGGCCTCACCTTGCTCTGGACCCCAGCCTATTTGCTTTCTCTACTCCGGTGTCGGTGTCGGGGGGCCTTCCTCAAACCCTCGGGCTTCCTCTCCTCAGGAGGTCTTTGAACCTTCTTTCCCTGCCCTCCTCTCCTACTTACCTCCTTTATTCCTTTGGTTTTGGCTCCAGGGTCACTTCTGCAGGGAGGCATCTGGACTTCTCTAAGCCAGATCCCAGGATTAGAGGCCCTCAGAACCCCACGGACCTCTCCTTGACGGTCCGAGATTACTAACTGGTAAGGGTATGACTTCTGTGGTGGCTTTTTGTCTCTTCCATGAATCTAAAAGTTCTCTGATGGCAGGGGTCTTATCTGTATTTTTGTTCATTACTGTTTCTCCAACTCCTAGCACAGTACCTAGTATCTGGCAGGTGCTCACTGAATTATTTGTTGAATGAATAAAGGAAATCAAAGAGCATTGTTACCAATACTCAAAATTTTCATTTCTCTCTGAGAAAAACCTCACATTTACTTAGCAGCTTATCATATATTGTCATATACTCCTTATGAAATTCCTGCGAAGGAGGTAGGGAAGGAGTGACCATCCACATCTCGTGGAAGACACGGAGGCTCTGCCAGTGTCCTGCCCAGAGGCGCGCGAGGGTCTAAAGTTCCTCTTTGACCCCAAGTCTAGACTTCTTTTCCCACCGACAGTGTCTCACAGCAGGATGACAGTTTATTAGGCCATCAGCAGACTAGTTAATGGCTGTGATCTTGCCCTAAGACTTTCCGAATCAGCATATAGACTCGCAAGAGCTGTTTGGATGTTGCTCGTTCACTGGGACAGACACAGCCAGCAGCAGGGCGACCCGGAGGCGCCCGAGACCAGGGACTTCAGTGGTGGGCTGTAGTTACAAGGGGTATCATGACCTGTTATGCATTTACCTGTTTCTTAGAGGTGTTATCAGAAGGAGCATCTCCCAAGATGTCATTCTACTTGGGAAGGAACGTTAACTCTTAGAGACCCTGTCAAGTCCCACAAGGGCAGAACTGGGTAATCAGAAAGGCAGGGTAGCCAAAGATGTCTGGGACTGAAGGAGCCAGAAGCGTTGGACAGAGGACGAAGCCATCTACAACTCTGAAGTTTCCCAAAATGTCATTGTACCATCCTATTTCACAGACGACAGAATGCAGGGAAGCCTCCTGGGCTGCCAGCAACATGCCGTGCCTGGGCCCCGACACACGTGTTGTAAGTTGATAACACAGAGGACCCTCAAGCCACCTGATTCCTTGTTTTACATATGTGGACACAGAGTGTGTCTCACCGGATAATCACAGAGCTGATGACTTAACCACTAGGTGTGCATGAGCATCAAAGAGATGTAAATCTCGCAGAGAAGGGAGTCAATCAGCGCTTACACTGTCCTCCCAGTGACTGACTGCTAAGCTCAATACCACCACATTTTGTTTGGGTTTTAATCTTAAGAAAAGTAGTGAAGGTAGGGACCACATTTAGCACTGGTAGACCTGCCTTTATTGTCGACGGTTAACTCTTAGTGAGCCCACCAGAAGCACGCTTCAGCTGAACTGAATTCCATTAAGTTGTCAGTTGACTTTTGAGTAATTTCCCATTATCTTAAAAGTCACTTAGAGAAAAGAAACCTACAAAAAACGGAGGCTGCAGGTTTCTAACAACCTCACTGACTCTTTGAAGATAAATGGGGTTTGAAAGGGAGCGTGGCCCACCTTCTGCTGCCTACACGTGACAAGCAGAGCGTGTTCGTGTCACCCGGACCCAGCAAGGCTCTCTGTGTCTGGTTTGCTCTCTGAAGCCACATGAGTGCTATGAGGTTCCCTCTCACCTCAGATTCTCCATACAGCCTGGGTGGGGACTGGATAGACCACGTCCAAATTTTTTTCCTACTGGAATTAACCAGTCGAGAACCATGCTTTACAGTAGGAGGCAGCGGCTTAAGTAACAGGTGTCTCTCCTCAGCTGGTACCCTGCTTGCACTGAATCTGGTGCTTCATCGCAGTGACATTTCATGCCTCCTCTGTCCTCACCCACCTCCCACATGAAGGAGAACTGGCACATTATCTCCTTCCTGGACGGCTGAAGGTCACGGCCGCCCCTGCAGTTGGGCTGCTCTGACTGATGACGACTAATGTTTCACAGAGGCGCGTGCACAACCTGCCGCGTCTGCCTTTTTAATGAGATCAGGGTTCACTCCTAAGTCCTTCTTTGCTCACTTTATACTTGTTCCCTTGGGGTCTCCTTCACTCTCATGGCTTTAGTCTCTGTCTGCACAGGAATGATTTGTGGTGTTTTCTTTCTAACCTGACCTCCACCATTCATACTCCTCAGCCCCACATGCACTTCCCTTCCCACTTGTTCATTGCCTTCCTCATCACTGAACAAGCATTACTGACTGACCACTGCAGGGCCAGCATTGTCCATCTGATGGCTTACTCTGTAAGGCAGAGAAGACTTGATTTTGCTGAATCTGCTACACCTGCTTTCCCTGTCCTCGTCCCCTTTTCTCTGCTCACTGACGCACTCCCCTGGGGGGGAGCTTATTTGTCTGCAGGGTTTTTCCTCATACATAAGACTTCCAAATCTGCAGCTAAATCAGCCCGTCATTCCCCTGAGGTCAAGCCCAAGTATCCATCTTTGTCTACACTGCCCGTTCTCCAGAGCTCATGTCCAATAACGAATGCAGTCCCTTTCCCTTCCGGCCTGCTCCACCTTTGACAGTCCCTGAATCTATAAATGGCACTAGCAACCACTCGGTCCTCTAAGTAGGGAAGCCCAGGTCTCATCCCAAATTTGTCCTCTCCGCCCCCACCATTCCATCAGTCCTGTGGGTCCATCTCCTCGATGCCTCCTGTACTGACATGACCTCTCCACACCTGTTTATGCCGTCGGACCCAGAACTGCAGAACCACATGACTTCTTGCCTACAGCACTGCAAGTGACCTCTGACTATCCACTCCTTCCCTCTAGTCTCTTCCTCTGCCACGATCCCTTCTTATTGATGCTAGAGAGACCGTTAAGGGCACACATTTGAGCACTTCATTCTCTTTCCTTCTACACCCGTGTCCCATTCGCCGAGGAATGAAGTGCAAACCGCTGAGCCGACAGCTGCCTGGGGCCTGGCTGCCCGCTTTGCCAGCCTCAGCCGGTGAGAAGGCCCCATGCACACCCCTCTCGCCGTCTATGCCCCTGCCCCGCACTTCTCAGGACACCAGGATGTTTGACAACTCAATCTTTGCCCCACCAGGCCCACTTCTACCAGGAATCCCCCTCCCGTCCTGTCTACCTGGCAACAAATAGCTTCTTTGAAGTCTCGGCTGTTCCCCACGACATGGTTTCACTAGTCTTTCTTTTCCACGTAAACCTGACCAGTCTTGCCACTGTGTCCCCCACGGTGACCCGGCCGCACCTGCGTCACAGCACCTGGAATACATCAGGGCACCTGTTTTTGTTTTTCTAACCTAAAGATTATAAAATTACTTTATTGTAAAAGAAATTCAAGAATATTCCATTAAAATATTACCCCAATGCTACATAACACAACCAATAAGCAGTTAAACACTTTTACTCTAGGAACAGGGACATAAAACAAGAAAGAGGACAAGGCTGTGACCCAGACTTAGAAGGAGGAAGGACTCAGTCCCCGGAGGCCACGACTGGGGGCCCGATGAGGTCAGAGCACTGTGTCCATCGGCACCGCGGTCCAGGCCGTGCCCACAGGAATGTGAGCATGTAAGGCTCCTGAGGTCTGTCTGTCTTTGCGTCCCCAGTGTCTACCAAAGCGACAGGCTTCTTTCAAGCATTTAGTGAATGCTTACCAAGTAAATAAATAACAGTGATATTTATTGTAAAAAAGAATTCTATAGTTTGATATTTGGTCTGTTTTAAAAAAATTACTTTGACTATGAGTATGGCTAATGCACTCCGTATTTTCCTTCAGTGGAAGATCAGAACAAGGGGAAGCCAGCTTGTATTTCAGCATGAGACATACATTAGCTTAAGTAACTTGACTATGAGATTTTAAAAGAATAGAATTGGAGAATTTTAGGACTAGAATGCACTGAAGCAAATATTTTCCCTAAATCTTTCATTTTACAGATGTGCCATCAGGTCATAACGCTAATAAATGATGGAAATGGGATAAGATGCTCATTCAGTGCCCTTCTCGCCGGCCATGCTAGAGAAGTAGCCTTTATTAAGCTTTGATTGTGTGCCAGGCACTGCCATGGGACACACAGAGATTTCTATGATCTCAGCAGATGGGTGGAGCTGCCGGTGTCATAACTCAGATCTTTCATGTGGTCCTCCCGCCTCTCTGGCGCCACCACACTTGTGCTGGGCACGCACATTTCTTCCTTGAGTCACTCACACGTTGCTTCTCTGATCTTGAGCATCTCCTGAATTGCCTAACATGCCTTTCCTGGGGCTTGACCTTGACTACATTAATTATCCTCAAAATTATCCTCTGCCCTTTCCCTTTCAATGGCTCCATCAGATTTAAATTCCTAAAACAGGTCACTAGGCCTCCGATTTATCCTTGGTCATCTATTCTTCTGGCCTCCCCCATGGCTTTGTCATGAGGCTGACTGGTCCCCACATAACTTGCTCTAAGCTCTACTCTCCCCATTATCCAATCCTCCATTTACTCACGAAGTACCAGTATGCTCCAGACACCTTTCTCCCTCTTGCAATCAACCAAAAAGTTTACCGTCTCAAATCTACTTAGGTTTGGAGATCTCAGAAGTGTTTAGTTAGGGAACTAGACTAAATTCATTGCTTAGAGTGAAAAGATATTAGCATGATGCTGTGGGAGGCTGAGTGTGGTCAAAATCATGATCAAAGATGAAATAAGATCGTGGTACCTAGATAGTAAAAGGGTACATTAAAGCAACGGACAATTTGATAATCATAAGCATGTGGGAAGAATATAGGGTATTGATATTATTCATACTCTAGCTTTCATAAGATATGAAAGCTAGAATATTATAACTGATTTAAATGACAGTTGATATAAACTTAATTAAAAAATTAAAAATGCAAAACATAACTCTTTTAAAAGCCCCAGATAGTTGGCAGAGGGAGAGGGTCAGGCTGCTGCTCCCATGCTGGGTATGCCCAGCCTGTGCCTCTAACACAAGTGTTTTTCTCTGAAATACGCCCTGATTCTGGACGGTTCAAGTGAGATATGCCACGTGTTTTATGGGTTGGCAAAAAATGCTTGTTGCTTTCTTTTTCTTATCAGCTGTTTCAGTGCATATACACAATCGACCGGGAAGTCTCCTAGCTTTCCAGCTACACTAGTTCTACAGAGAAATAACACAAAATAAGAAAAAAGCGGAAAACTACCAACAACAGTCAGGTACGTGTCCTGAGTCCTTACTTTGTGCTAGACAACGTGCTGAGCATCCCACATTACGCCATTCGATCTCCACCACAGTCCTGGGCGGTGGGCTCTTTACCATTCTGTTTTACAGATTAAGTAAAACTGAAGATTTAGAAAGATGAAAAATATAGTTACAGAGTCACTGAATGGCAGAGCCAGGATTTTAAACCTAGTTCTCACCCCAATCACTGTTTGTTTTATTGTCTACAGACACAGCATGGTTGAAAAGGCCAGTGTGGCCCTATGAATGCCACACTCCTGTTGGATGGTTGGAAGAAGCGGAGCAGTGGTTTGATGTGGAGTCCGAGTTCCACCACTTCACGCTTCCTTATACGTGAGGCGTCTTGTTTGTAGGGCACTTAGTGAGACAACAACTGAGAAGCAAGAAAGGGGGGTCTCCTCAGATTAAGTAGGATTTGATATCCAAAGCATGGATATCCCTCAGACCCTGAGGAAATCCAAATAATTAACATTGAGTGAAAAGTGCCTATGACATCAAGGAAAAATGAAACCCAACCAACCATAATGCTTACCCAGGGCTGAGGAAATAACCAGAAAGTAATCAGGAGAAAAAAAAGCCTACCTCATGAGACACAGTCATGGGGAGATACCCGGACCCACACAGATGTTGGTATTTCTGATCATAAATGACCTGGTCATCGCCTGGACAGGCAAGGAGGTGAGGCGGCCGGACCCTGCCTTCTCCGCGCCCCCGAGTCGGGGGCTTTCATCTTCTGGGACGCTTGAGTCCCAAGCCTGTATTGTTTTTCCCCACAGTCTCATTCTTCTTTCGGGAAGATCACGAAAGCATGTATGTCTTCTCACTCTGCTCCCTAGGCCATTCGTTCTTTCAGCGTTTGGTGACGCGCTCCCCACTTGCAAGAACCTTCCGCGCTAAAAACAATAAATGCCCTCACATACGTGACCTGTAAGTCTGGAGAACCATTCAGAGATGTTTTTTTTAAGAGTCAGCTTTGAGATTTCTGGAAATATGAATTATTTTCTGAAAGCACTTATAAAAGAGAGAAGTCATAAATAATGGTACTGCAATCCAATTTAGAGGAGAGGATAACTTTCAAAAGTTCTGAAAGTTTAAAAGGAATATTAACAGAGAGTTTAAAGAATGTATTATCAAATGGTTTAAGGAATTATTAACCAATACTTAAAAAAATTAAAATATTAATAAATATGCCAAATTTACTTCACCAAAACCACTGTGTTAGTGCCACAAGTCTATATGATTTATGACTGGCATTTTATTTCGGCTCTCCTTTTTTTTTTTTGCATTATGATGAGAATAGAGATATTTATGGTATAAAAGCCAATAAGAACCTAGCACAGAACTTGTATATTTTGGAATTCATAACTGGAAGGGGACCAGATGAGTATAAAATATCACTCTTATATTCGTCACCATTATTAAGTCTATTCTTCTCAGCGCCACTACTTTTTCCAGGCACTTAGGACACTATTTTAAAAAATTGCTCCCACATCTTTTAAGCTCACAAAGACAGTACAATCGACTTGCAAAAACAATTGCTCTCCCCTACATTTAACATCCCTTGGACTAAAATCATGGAAAGCCTAGAGTGTCCGACTCAGAGGCAAGTGTCAAACCGACACTTTCTCTTTCTCCGTCACTTCAGAGCACATACATCATGAAACAGAGACTTTGTTCAGTTGGTATTTTTATGGCTTGGATTGATCTGCTTTATCTTTTTATGCAGAAACAAAAGAAATGATTACTCTTTCCCTAGAAGGGTTGAAAGGAAAGTTTTTACTCATGACCTCTGAGGTGAATTATTAGGTTGCGTGGGCTAGAAAGATCTCCACTCATTATTCTCCATAATCATTTGCAGAGTGAGTCAAAAATGCTCTTTTGGGCTTTATTCATCCAACATATTTTTTTTGAGGAAGTATATCAGCAAACAATAGACATAGTTCTCCTAGTTTCCCTTATGACCAGAGTCTCGGTTCCCAAGAGGAAAAGCCTCCTGGTGAGGGAGAGTTTCTGGGAATCTACTGCCTGTCTGCCCATCACTCAGGTTCAAGTCCCCACAGCTGCCCCGCATGTTCTCCAGACCCCAGTCTGCTGCCTCTGGCTGGGTCATGGGCTCTGTGGGTCGGGCTCCTCCCAACCCCCTTCTCCCTGCCCACTTCCAACTTACTCGGAACCAGCTCAGCTGGCCCAGGCCCAGGAAATTCCTGGGAGAAATACAGGTTTGGTATTTGCCAGCTTGACTTCTGACCACTGCTTCCCTGGAGTCCCTTTTTGGGCTGTTGCACTATTACTGTAGGACCAAATGCTGGCTACTCATCCAGAGATCAGTCGCTCGGCCACAATAGCTTTTCAGCTTTAATTCTTACCTTCTTCTTCTCTGAGTGTCCTTTTCATTTACCTACATGAGCAGGCTTGCCGGCAGCCCTTGGTCCAGTCCCTCACACTATGCCTCTATCTGTCATCATCAACAGAATCATCCTCCATGGCCATCTATCTGGGAAAGGCCATTTCTCCACTGGATTTTCCTAGCATTTATAAAAACTGTACTCATTACAAAAAATTTTTTTGAGCCCTTACTATATGTCTGCCTCTAAGTGTTCATCTGTCTGCATCTCAGAATTTTAGAAGTAAAGCTGTTTTGGGGCACGATTCCAAAAGTGAAATAGCTTGAATATTGGTTGGGATAAGAACGTTTGAAATCAAATCCATATTTGATGAGGGCTGGCTAACGAGAGGCCAGTTTCTTCCTGTACATCCTGGTCTATGAAGCATTCTGTGTAAGGCTTCATTTCACCATAGTCCATTTCCCTTCATGTGATTAAAATATTGCCAGGCAAATCAAAATTCTTCCTTCCATCCCTTCAGTGTCCAGTGCAGATCTTGGTTTCCGTAGTTCTTTCCACCTGCAGTCACGCTGCACAACTCTAGGGGGCACTGTTCACATGACAGTTAACGACAAGATAGTTCTCAAATTATCTCTGGCAAAAAGCCAGTTAAAAAAAATCTCTAAACCATCAAGAGCCAATATTTTCGAAAAATTATTAGTAAACTAAAAAAGCCTTAATTTAAAAAATGTGATGCAATAGACATAAAATTACTCGAGGTCATTTGCTATAGGTTTCATGTTTGCTCTCAATAACCTACGCCATTTTTGAGCGCTGGTGACAACAGTTTCTGGGCGATCCTGGTCTGGGGGCTCCCCCAGTAGCACCCACACGTTTGGGACACAGGTTCTATGTAAATGGCGCCCTCTAGCGTTGGAGGTGCCACGGTCCTGCCTCAGCTCCGGGCATCCTGACAGTTTTAACTGTCTATCAGAGAATTGGAGGAAGGGTACCAATGCACGAAAAATGAGAACGTTGGTATACTAGACAAATTAATCAGTCATAGACAAAAATACAAGGCATCTCTGTCTTTATTTAAACGCTATGCCTGAGTCTTGCAGCAACCGGGAGCTGGGACTTCATTCACATCCATGCTCGTTAGTGGTCTGATGACACTGGCAGAGAATGAGAACTTTTCCAGTTACTCTGATTTTCTGGCCAAAGTCCAATTTGGTCAGTTGCCTCTGCCTAGATGAATGCTTCCCACCACTGAAATGACACTTCTGCTCTTAAACTACTGTGTAATATCACTGCCTGCCTTTGAATAGCTGCCATTATAAACTTCAGAGGTAACTCTTCTGCCACATGAAACAAAACAAAACAAAAGCTTCTGTGTGCATTTTCCTCTTTGAGGTTTATGAACATACAAATGGCTTCTTCAGGAACACAGTTAGCTAAATGTTCAGTCAGGATGGCACTTTTACCAAACAGGTATATCACTGGTTTTTGACACAACAAGACTGAAGGACAAGAGAACTGAATCTTCTGTAAATAAGTAGATGCAAATGCCAAGAATTGCAGAGCCTGGAAAGGCATGATTAAATGCATGGGTTTTAAAGTCAGACTTCTGTTTGATTATAGACATTTTGTGGGACAGCTTTATTAAAAGGAGAGTCTGAAAAGATCTGTAAGGAAAGTTTAGGGCATAAGCCTATTTAAGGCTTCCACCTCTCTGCACAATTTTGGTGTTCCAATTCTTTTCTTGTACAGTTGGTGTAGAAAGGACTATAAAAGTATAACTCTCTGAATATTCATTTAAAAATAAAAATAGACCTCTTAGCTACTCTTCCCCTTTTTCTGAATCTAATTCCACATTGTTGTCAGAGTCATTTTCTTAACACATGTTCATCATATAATTCCCCTGTGCAGCATGGACATCAGCTCATCATTTCCTATCAGAGCAAATCTTACTGTCCTGCTAGGCATGTAAGGACCATACAGATCTATTTCACTGACCCAACATTACCTCCAAATATTTTCCATCACAAAATGCCCTTGGAGTTGGGCTCCTCTCTAAAGAATCCCTCCAACTGGCCATGGGCTTTCTCACCCCTAGGCTCTCACGGCTCACAAAGCTATTCAATGTGGGAGGGTCTTTGCCCCTTTTTGTACCCTTTTAACCTGAACTCCTTGTTCATCTTGAGTTTCATTTTGAAGTAGTTCTTTCCTCAAGTCCTCCCATTTTTATTTGCATCACAGGACTTATACATTAAGTACAGCCTCTCTTCTACAAGTTCTTGACTGTTCCATGTGCATTAACTGCATCTCCTTAATGACACGGTGTACTCTCCACATGTGGGTATCATCTTATCCCTCATGTTGCCTGGAAAGCCTGGCTAGCCCTCCCTCCACCTCCCACTTGGAACCTTCCCTTCTCCCCTTTCTCCCCCATCACCCAGGGGAGGAGTGTCAAAGAACTGTAATACTTAAAAAGAAGCATCATCAGTCATTATGAATACCTAGATCAGGCTGGCCAGCTTTCTTAGAAAAGGGCCAGATAGTAAATATTTTAGGTTTTGCCGTCTGTTTGATCTATGTTGCCATGACTCAGCACTGCTGCTGAAGCACGCAAGCAGCCATAGATAAAAAAAGAATGGGTGTGACTGTGTTCCAATAATATTTTATGGGCATTGAAATTGGAATTTCATATAACTTTCACATTTAAAAAATGATATTCTTCTTTTGACATCTTAAAACCTTTAAAAATGCAAAATTTGAATGTTAACATTCCTATGGAAGCACTTTGCTGTATACACATAGAGGAAATAACGTCATACACGTTTAACTTACACAATGTTATTTGTCAATTATATCTCCATAAAGCAGGAAAACAACTCAGAAACTATTCTTAGCTCCAGAGGCCTACGAAAGCAGATGGGGGCTCAAATCTGGCTGGTGGGCCACAGTTTGCTGACTCCCGACCTAGATCATCGTTGCTAAAGTTGTGGTCCCTGGATCACCTGCACCAGATACACCCAGGGTCAGAAGTTTACAGAATATATAAATTCTGGACCTAGGGAAGCAGAATTTCTGAGCACACTGAGGATGCTAACAAAGAGCTGTGAATCCGCACCCCTAGAATGGCTATGATGTTTTAGCTTTTGGAGTTAGTACTGGGGAGTCTGTGAGCACGGCTCTGACAGAATGGAGCAGTGCCAGAGCACAGCAGGTCCCTTAGGAATCTGTTTTAAAAGACTTACAACCTAAAGGGGTCACTTCAATAACAAGGACTCCATGCTTTTAATCATCATTTAAAAATCTTTTTAGATGCAGAAAATTTAAAACCTGGGAATTCTGAGGGTTTGTATTTAAAATACATGTTATTCAGTATATCAGTAGATGTAGCAAATCTTTATTTAACTTAAACTCAGTAAAAATAGACACATAGTCATGGGGAAGGGAAGAAACTCACATTCCTCATGAAATGTAATTGTGTACTGAGAATAAAATGTAATAGGAAACAATCTTTATACTTCTGCCCCAAATGAAGCCTCTGCAACTGAGGTCTTTGTTATCCATGGCGAATTCAGGAGAGATGATTTATTTCATTATGAACAAACAGCTCTGTAATGTATTTCTCCAGACTTCATATACTCATACCTAATACACTGGATTATAAAACAGCACCTTCTAGGAAGAAGGACCTGGAGTGTTGTGCCCACTGGGGCCTTTGCACAGTGAGAATCAGTTGAGGCTGCAGTACGACCCATCTGAATAGAACAGGTCTGGTAGTTTCTGAGCCACTGGCCACCATCACCTCCCTGCATTTTGCAAATTATTCCCAAATGCTAAAGGAAAGAGTGGGAAAGGGACAAATGGGAGCTTGACTCTAACGTCCCAAACTAGCCACGATTTATTGAGCACCTTCTGTTTTACCACTTCATGTGGATTTTGTGTAACTCTCACAACCAACACATGAGTAGCTACATTTTATAGGTGAAGAAACTGAATTTTGGGGATCTTAAGGAACATGTCCAAAATCACCCAGGTCAAGTCCGGACCCAGATTTGAGCTCAGGGCCTATGCTCCTAACAACTATACTGGTTACTTTCCAACACTGAAGTAAGGAAAGGGAACACTTTGGTCCTCTGCACCTGCCCCCTCAACACCCCCCTGTCCCCTTCAGCTGGGGAAGAAACCAGAGATGGCTCTATATAGATCTGGACAAATGGGCAAAGCCTTACATCAAAGAGGCCAGCACTCTGGTGTGGCACTGTGGTAGGTCAAAAGGAGGAACCCCTATTGTCTCGCTAGGACACTAAGCCCACCACGGACAGTTCTGGATCACCCTGCCAAGGAGAGACATGGTATCTTTTCCTTCTATGCTAATATTTGTTTGGGAACCAGTGAGCCATGTTCCTAATAGTTAGAGACAATGACAGACCAGGCTCCTTAGGAATAAACCTATCTTACAAGACCTCCAACCAAAGAGGGGACATCTACAGGGCCACTGCAGACTCATTAGAGAGGATGCCTGGATTCCAGCAGAAGTGGGCAAGGTTGTCAGACGAAAGCTGAGATTACAGAAACAGAGGACATCCCACCAATCTGGGCTGAAGGATTCACCAATACCTAGTGAACAGGGATAAGTAATCCATAAAATAACATTCTTTGAACATGGCTATGTTTAATGTGCCTAAATTAACTGTTAGTAGACTACATTTATTTGAATCAACACATTTTTTTCCTTATTAATTTTCTAAGTTAAATAATGCTTTCAAGTATGGCTTGGGGAACAGCACTGGGACCAGTTAGACTGAACACTGTTCATCTCCTCACGCCCAGGGAGGTAGAGCAGATAAATTCTCCTTAACACTTGAGAGCACTGTTTTGAATTAAAGGACTTTCAGACATTTTGTAGTTACAGTAAATGCTACTTGTATGATATAACAATGACAATTTAAAGTCTGTGTGGTATATAAAGTCATTTTTATAGCATAATATAATATTTTTAAAGGGTGAGGATGATAGCACAATTTCTGATCATTCCTTTAGGAACAAGGGTTTACTTCTCTATTAGAATTAA
This sequence comes from Phataginus tricuspis, assembly GCA_029783875.1. Taxonomy (NCBI): domain Eukaryota; kingdom Metazoa; phylum Chordata; class Mammalia; order Pholidota; family Manidae; genus Phataginus; species Phataginus tricuspis. Next base: position 2,720,510 of record JAQQAC010008880.1, read on the forward strand.
CGTTGTTTAAGTATTTTACAAGGATGGATATGTTTTTAAAAAGTTTCTATTTTGAAGGGTACAAAATCAATATACAGAAATCTGTTGCATTTCTATATACTAATAAAGGACTAGTGGAAAGAGAGATTAAGAAAACAATTCAATTTACAATTGCATTAAAGAGAATAAAACAGCTAGGAATAAATTGGACCAAGGAGGTTAAAGGCCTGTATTCTGAAAACCATAAGATTGATGAAAGAAACTGAAGACTACACAAATAAATGGAAAGATATCCCATGCTCATGGATTGGAAGAATCAATATTGGTGAAATGTCCAAAGTACCCAAAGCAATCTAGGGATTCAGTGTAATCCCTATCAAAGTGCCAAAGGCATTTTTCACAGAACTAAAACAAATAATCCTAAAATTTGTATGGAACTACATAAGACACCAAATAGCTGAAGCAATCATGAGAAAGAAAACAAAACTGGAGGTATCATCCTCCCTGATTTCAAACATATTACAAATCTATAGTAATCAAAACAGTATGATATTGGCACAGAACAGATACATAGATCAATGGAACGGAATAGAGAGCCCAGAAATAAACCCTTGCTTAGGTGGTCAATTAATATATGACAAAGAAGGCAAGAATATACGATAGGGAAAAGACAGTCTCTTCAATCAATGGTGATGGGAAATGGGATAGTTAAATGCAAAAGAATGAAGCTGAACCACTTTCTTATATCATACACAAAAATAAACTTGAAAAGGATTAAAGACCTAAAGGTAAGACCTGAAACCATAAAACTCCTATAAAAAAGTAGCAAACTCTCAGACATAGGCCTCAGCAATTTTTTTCTCAATGTATCTCTTCAGGCAAGGGAAACAAGAGCAAAAATAAACAAGTGGGACTACATCAAACTAAGAAGCTTCTGCACAGCAAAGAAAACCATCAAACACAGCAAAAAGGCAACTACTGAATGGGAGAAGATATTTGAAAATGCTACATCTGATAAGGGGTTAATACCCAAGATATATAAAGAACTTGTATAACTCAACACCAAAAACACAAATATCATTAAAAAATGGGCAGACACCTGAACAGACATTTGTCAAAGAAGACATACAAATTGTCAACAGACATATGTAAAGATGCTCCACATCACTAATCATCAGGGAAAGGCAAATCAAAACCACAATGACATATTGCCTCACACTAATTAGAATGGCTAATATCAAAAAGACAAGAAATAACAAATATTGAAGATGATGTGGAGAAAGGGGGACCCTCGTGCACTATTAATGAGAATATAAAATGGTGCAATCACTATGGAAAGCAGCATGGAGTTTCCTCAAAAAGTTAAAAGTAGAAATACCATACACCCTAGTAATTCCACGTCTTAAAAACAAAAACACTAATTTGAAAACATATATGCATCCCTATGTTTATTGTAGCATTATTTACAATTGCCACGATAAAGAATCAACTGAAGTGTTCACTGACAGATGGATAAAGATACAGTATATACATAAAATGGAAAAACATTCAGCCATAGAAAAGAATGAAATCTTGTCATTTGTAACAACATGGATGGACCAGAAGGTAATATGCTAAAGAGTCAGACAAAGACAAATATCATGTGATTTCACTTATATGTGGAATCTAGAATACAAAACAGATGAACAAACAACCAAACAAAACAGAAATAAAATGGCGGTTGCCATTGGGGAGGGCATGAGGGGATGCGCGAAATAGGTGAAAGGGAATAAAGAGATACAAATTTCCAATTATAAAATGAATAAGTTACAGGGATGAAAAATACAACATAGGCAATATAGTCAATAATACTATAATAACTTTCATGATGGTTTCACCAGTAACTATGGTTATCCTGGTGAGCATTTTGTAATGTACATAATTATAAAACCACTATTATACACGTGAAACTAATACAATACTGTATGTCAACTATTCTTCAATAAAATGTTATAATTTTACATAGAAAAAAATTAGTGTTTTCTTTTGTGTACTTTTTAGTAAATATGGAATTTATAAACAACTTTTACATTACATATGTGAACTGAAGTTCCTATTTTCCATCTATCATTCAGATTACTGTTTTTAATCAGTAATTTTCCAAATTTATGATGAGTAAACTTAAATTCTAGGCTTTTAAGCAAAAATACAAAAAAATATCCTCCTTATTTGTTGAAACTTTCAGAGGGCAGCTTGGGTAATTCATTTTCCTGAGAAAAAAAACAAACGGAACAATTGGGAGGCCCCAATCCCTTTTTCTGATGTGAGCTCAGATTCTGGGCACCTTTCAGTTTCTGTGAAAACCTTGGAAGCATGACCTCCCTTCTATGTGCCTGGCTGTCTCTGAAGTTTACTTGCTACCTCTCTGTGTCTTCCCCAGGCAGCTTTTGAGTGTGTTAAGACACATGCCTCATAAGGGTCATTAACCGATTTTTATAAACTCCTGCAGTTTAGAGACATTTGTTGAAGTAAGCTTTCCTAGGAGCCTTAGGGGGAGGTCTTTACTAATTGGTATAAATCTCTTCCATTAAATTAGGAAATTCTGTCAGTAGGCCACAATCAACCATTCCACAGACTAAACTGCCTCTCTGAATATGCAAACATTAATTTGAATGTGAATCGCCTTGGAGATGTTGTTAAAATCCAGATCATGGCTCAGTAGTTCTGAGGTGGGATGCAAAATTACCTGGCTTCAGAGCTAGTGAGGAGCAAGGTGCTGCTAGAAGGTGATCTGCGAAGTCAAGATTTGCCAGAGGCAAAAAGAAAAGAAACCGAGGCAGCAGGTGCAGAGAAGATCCCTGGTTATGGGAGTCAGAATATTCTTCCATTACTACTTGGAATTACAGATGGGACTCTTTTGGGCATATGTGCCTGTCCCTCAAAGTAGGATGTTTTACCATTCCTGGGCCCTGGGCACTAAATACCAGTAGGATTCCAGCCATCATGACAACTGATGAAGAAAAGTAGTTTACTTTTTTTAAAAAGCAAACAGAAATTCAAGTCATGCATTCTTGAATTAAAGAATTATAACTGAGAAACAGATTGCTAATAATTTATTCCATTGGACAAGAGCTGTGACACTTTTATGTATCCATGAAAGTTTACTGGACAAATATGGTGACATCTTTCACTGTGTGCTTCTGGCACGCTCTTCAACTAGCCTCCCGCCCGTTTGTGGACTTAGGATGGAAGAGTCCTCCCTCCTTCCGCTCCCCTGTAGGCATCACAGGGTCTCCTTCCTTATACTTGGTCTTTGCCCTTTGTTGAATACAGAGCGATTCTTTGAAGGATCCTCAGGTGAGGAAAGCCTGTCACCTGGATTATGTTGAGGACCAGAGTCTGGAAGGAGTCCTGCTGTTGACTGAGAAGCAGGCACTCACCTTCTTTGAGCTTGCAATGCAGTTCTTATAAATAAAAATTTAAAAGAGTTTTATTTCAAACTGTGATCCTGAGCTCTTTTTTTTTCCCCCAGAATGGAACCTGAAAATGACCCTGTACAGTCATTTTCAATTACAAATACCCCCTGGAATAGGGGGAGGATGAGATGGACTTTAGTCAGGAACCCTTGTTGGAAGGTGATCCGCAGGAGAAAATCCACAGAGAAGAAAAGGAGGGAAAAAGAAATCACATATTTTTAAGGTATATTATTGGAAAGTACGTAGCTTCAAACAAAACTGGCAAGCAAATCCATGAATTCAATAGGTCTTTCTGACAAGAACAAACAGCTAAACACTATTTGCTAAATGCTAAAAGATATAGATGTAGAAGTAATATAATCTTGCTTGCGTCTTCTGTTAAAAGATCCTTAGTTTATGGACAAACAGAAGTTTAAAGTGTGATTATGTTGCTGCATTTGTACCCTTATTTAGAACTGTATTACTCTTAGTCGAATAGCATAGTTTTAATACATAAGAACAGTATACCAAATTTATTCACTTTCCACAATATATATAAGTAAGCTGTTTGGGACAATACATTGTCCTCTCAACTATGCCAGGAAATTGTTGCATGGACTTAACAGTCAGAGATCCCCTGACCAGTTGGTGGGCTAGCAGTCCATTTATAATTTATTACAGGGTCAGGGATCTTTCAGTGTGAAAGGTGAAATGTGTCTTTTAGGGATTTTCCTGATAAATTCTGAAGGGGGATAATGGTAACTGCAGGACTATGACTTAACAGAACATCTTGACCTGAATATTTACTGGGCTTCCTGGAGCATGTGGGAAGCTGGGGGGCCCTTCCTGTGAGAAGTGAGATCTGACCTGAATTTTCAAGGGTGACTAGGAATTTTCCAAATTTTGGAACAGAAAGGATTTTTCATGTAGGAAGAAATAATTTGCTATGACAAAGAGGTCTAAAACAATAGTTGTGTGTTGTTAGAGTAAGTTCCATGAAGGCAGGGTTAATCTGTTTTGTTCACTGCTGTATTATAGAATTTCAAATGGTGTCTCAAACAAAGTAGATGCTCAATAACTGTCTGCAGAATGAAGATGGTGACATGAGTCTAAAGAGGTTGATATGGACCAGCGGATGAAAGGTCAGCTGATGAAGGACCACATGATGAAGGATGTGGATGTAAGATAAAGAGTTTGTGTTGGCTCTCCAGAGGCCATGAAGCGCAGGACATAAAGAGGGGAAATAAACCATAAACGTTGATTAAGATCATGTGGGTAGCCATGGCGGTGGCAGCAAGTCTATAGAGCCATAAAACAAGAATTATAAGCAATGATATCTGGGAAATCTCAGTTTTTGAGGAATGGACAAAGAAATAGGATTCATTAAAGTAGTTGAGAACAAACAGACATGGAAGACTGCTAGAAGAGACCTGTGTCCTGGAAGCCCAGGGGGAGAGATTCTGGAAGAAACGAGGAACATTCATTTGACAAAGAGGAAAAGCCATTGTTAATAATAGAATATTTTCCACAGTGTGATGGGGACAGAGACCAGACAGCAGTAGGTGGAGTTCTGCAAGGCAGGTAAGAAGGTGCAGATGTTAAGTGAAGACTATTCCTCTGAGAGTAACAGTCTTAAATGGCTTATGGAAGAAGGTGGGATATACACAGGCACCTACATGGATGATATTTCGAGAAAGCTGTCCGAAATGGAAGAATGAAATGAAAGAATGAAAGAAAAGAGAAAGAGCCATGGCTGGGTGGTAATGTAGAATCAAGAAAAGGTCCCTAATGTACGGGATAAATTCCAGCAGGATTATAGGCTAAGGGTAAGGTGTTCACAGAGAAATTAAGTTATAGTAGTGTCCAGGATAAAGAAGATACTGATGAAGCAGTTCCCTGAGTGGACAGAACAGCCTCTTTCCAGAGCAAGGTGAGGTTGCTGCCTTTTAATAGAGGACCTGCAAGTTTTCCCTTGAACCCAAAGGTAACGAAAGAGGATGGGCCATACAAGCTAGTTTCTAAGGCATGACAGAGAGGAACTTATCTATAAGCATGTGGGATAATGTACATTAGATTAGCTTCAGCTAAATGTGGATCTAATCAATGTATTTAGTGGTATGAATGTTTTCATTTTCATTTTGACTTTTATTTTAATATAGGAATGGGGATTTACATGCCATGTGGCAAAGTAGTCTATGTGGAACTTTGCAGGCTTCCAAACTCACTTTAGATTGCTGGCATATGAGGTTTGGGAGTTTTTTAACATAAGAAAAATATACATAGCTAAAGCACAAGATTCTTTCCCAAATTTTAGCCATCTACCTGAAATGGATTCAACTATGCTTCCCTCGCTGATTTTATTCCAAATATTAAAGTGTCACTTTGGTGCAACTTTTTCCAATCTACCAGTAAAAGATGCTTTGTAACATAAAACTGTTTCTGAACAGAAATGTATTATAATACTCATTAAAACCCACTTTCTTGGAAATGTAAAACTGATTTATCTAATGCACTACAAAATTCCCCATAAATGTACCACACATCATGAAATAATGTTAATTAGAAGGAGAGGCAAAACAATACATTTTCTTTAAATTTTATGGCAATTAGCATAAATTTCATTAATATAGTATAAAAACTGTAATTATTTTCATTTGCCCTTCTGGTAGAATTTATATTCATTAAAAGTATGGTTTTGTATTCTGCAATATGAAAAAAATGGACACAACCTTATAATGTTTTATAGCAAGATAATGTTGTAGGTGATTTTATTCATTTATTCAGTAAGTAAGAGCCTACATATACGTGCTGTGATTCAACACTGTTCATGGCAAGATGTTCTAAGTTCACCATCTGGAATTCTCCTGCCTGTAACTTTAAGTGCACTCGGTCCACTTAACTTCCTGGTCTCGTGCACAAGCGACAAGCAATCAGGAGGCAGAGCACATTTCTGGCCTGACGAGCAGGGTTTCCTGAGTATAACATGTGACACGATAGGGCAGACAGTGAGGAATGTGGATTTTTTTTTTGGCAACTTAAGTTTTAAGACTTATATAACCAGATGAGTTTGAAACTTAACTTTGTAAATTTATTGCATAGTGGCCATTTTTAGATTTGCGTCTATAATCTTTTGGAAGTCTTAGAGACACTAAGATTTTCCGCCCCCACATAAAAATAATTTGCATGAACTGATGGAACCCAGTTAATGACCATCACTTTTTTCCTTTTACCCTTTGACACTTGATTCTGCTACTGCCAAATTTTGTATAAGGTTGGTAAACACTGGGGTTGTGAGCTCAAGAAAATTACCACTGTGGATTACAAAGAGGCAGGAAATACGTTTATAGACAATACATGAAAAACAAACTACTATTTACAACTCCTTTCTCCTGGGGTCCCCAACTAATGAATGCATAATTATAACTAAATAAGCCAATTATTCAGAAACATTGAGAATCTTCAAGTTTTTGAGATGATATGGACATCACAGACTATTTTAAATTCACAAATGGGGAGTGTGGCCAGAGAACTTAAGTAGCAAGCTCAGAATAGCCATGGGAATTGGTGGCACAGACTATCTAGAAGCCTGGTGTACCGATTCTAGTTATAGGAGTATTTCATTTAGTGCCAATCAGCCTGTATGTTTTTTCTGACTGAAGACATCATGTGGCAGGTTTTACAGCCATATAATTAGCAGACTTAGTGGATTAATTTACAAGATTAATCTGTTATTAGCAGTACATTTAAAGGAAGCTACATAAGAACAATGACTTGTTTTGTTTCCTGGGTGTCCCCATATTTAGAATAGCACCCAGGACGTTTGTGAAATGAACAAAGGAGAGAAAGAAAGACAACTTAGGCATAAATTTGGTACATGATAAAGACACAGGAGGGATGCTGAGTTTGTTTTAAAAGTCCAGACAGAAGAAAATCAGCAGAAGAATGGTTTTGCCCAGTTTTGCATGCTCAGCTGCACTGACTGACGGATGCGTCTTCCGGATTTTGTTTTGTGACTGTCCTGTCCTTCCTAGCGTCATAACAGAATAAAATAATTTAACAAGTACACATGCCAAGCTCTGGAGAAAAAAATGGTAAAATAAGATAGAGTTCTTGCTCTTGAGGGAATTTGGCTAGTATTTTAAAATCCAGTCTTTTCTCTGAATTGGCATTTCTCTATATCTCCACAAAAGCAATTATTTATTTTTATCCTGTGGGTGACTGTGGGAATCTTAAAACTTGGACAGGCAAAGTTCGAAAAAGGCAGACAAGGGAGTTGGCCTTTGCAGCAACGAAACGAGAGATGAAACGAGATAGAGGAAGGAGAGTAGGAGTGGAGGTGGCAAGAAACGGATTCTAAATACACTTCAAAGGAAGAGCGGCAGGACTCGCTGACGCATCAGAGGGGTGTGAGCTGTAAGAGGAGGAGAGTAAGCAAAGTGCAGTTTTTTTTAACGTAAGCAACTGGAAGAACGGAGTTGCCATTTATGGACACTGTGACTATGATGTCCAGTCTGGGACATCCCAAGCTCGAGGTGCCTTCAGCTATCTGAGTGGTGATGGCTGGTATGTGGAGGGTATTTAAAGCTACAGACAGGATGGAAACACCTAGGAAGTAAGTGTAAGTAAAGAAGAGAAATACTCTGAGGACCAGGAACCCCCAACTTTAACAGTCAGAAGAGGGAGAGAGATCAGCAAAAGGTTAAGGAAGCACAATTTGTGAGGAAGGAGAAGAAATAAGAGAAAGGGGTTCTTGTAGTCGCCTGAAGGAAAATGTCATAAATTATCCATCCTTCTGCCTAGACACACATTCACTGAACCTGAGCCAATTACATAACTCTGATTCTAAGTTTCCTTATCTGTGAAAATTGGGTTGAGCAGGGAAATGCGAGAGGAACTTGTTAATTTTAAAACATACCAGTGGTTGGGAAAACTGAACAGCTACATGCAAAGAACGAAACTGAATCACTGTTTTACACTGTACACAAAAATAAACTCAAAGTGGATTAAAGACCTAAATATAAGACCCAAAACCACAAAACTCCTAGAAGGAAACATAGGCAGTAAATTCTTGAATATCAACATTAGAAATTTTTTCTGAATGTCTTCCAAGGCAAGGGAAACAAAAGCTAAAATAAACAAGTGGGATTATATCAAAATAAAAGGCTTCCATACAGCAAAGGACTCCATCAACAAAATGAAAAGACAACCCACTGTATGTGGGAAGGAATTTTCAAATTATTTATCTGACAAGGGGCTAATATCCAAATTATATAAAGAACTCACAAAACTCAACACCAAAAAGCCAAATATTCTGATTAAGAAATGGGCAGAGGACCTGAATATTTTTTTCAGAAGACACACAGATGGCCAGCAACACATGAAAAGATGCTCCACATCACAAATCATCAGGGAAATGCACATCAAAACCACAATGAGATACCACCTCACACCAGTCAGAAGGGCTAGTAACAATAAAACAAGAAATAAATGTTGGTGAGGTTGTGAAGGAAAGGGAACAATTGTGCACTGCTGGTGGGATTACAAAGTGGTGTAGCTACTGTGGAAAGCAGTATAGAGGTTTCTCAAAAAACTAAAAATAGAAATACCATATGACCCAGAAATCCTACTTCTGGGAATCTACCTGAAGAAAACAAAATAATTAATTTGAAAAGATATATGCACCCTATATTTATTGTAGAATTATTTACAGTAGCCAAGATATGGAAGCAACTGAAGTGTCCCTCACACCTCAACAGATGAATAGATAAAGATGTGGTACATATATATATATAATGGAATATTATTCAGCCATTAAAAAGAAAGAAATCTTGCCATTTGCAACATGGATGTACCTAGAGGGTATTATGCTCAGTGAAGTAAGTCAGTCAGAGAAAGGTGAATACCATATGGTTTCACTTATATATGGAATCTGGAAAACAAAACAGATGAATGAACAAAATGGAAGTAGACTAATAAACACAGAGATCAGATGGTTGGTTACCATGGGGGGTGGGCAGGTGAAATGGGTGAAGGGGACAAAGAGGTGAAAATGTCAAAGTATAAAATGATTTAGTCACAGGGATGGAAGTATAATATAGGGAATATAGCTCATAATATTGTATGTGATATCTTTGTATGGTGACAGATGGTAACTACACTTATCATGGTAAGCATTTTTAGTAATGTACATAATTGATGAATCATTAAGTTTATCTGAAATCAATATACTGTATGTAAACTATATTTCAATAAAAAACAAAAATGAAACAAAAAATATACAAGTGGCCTGAGTATACCTCAAAAGTTTAAAATGAATCACATTACAATATCACGTTACACAAAAGACTTCATCTTAGACTTTGACATAATCAGTAGTTATAAGTCCCCAATGTGCAGGTCAAGGAACAGAAGGCATATAAAATATATCGAGGACAGAGTACCTACTACATGTGTGACCTCAAACTATCCCCTTATTCCTGAGCACACAGGAACACTACATTTCTGAGCCTCTTATGGTTCAGTGGACCTACAGCCGAGTTCCAGCCAATGGTATGTGGAAGGACATGATATACAATTGTCCCAGGGATGGCCCTTAAAAGTCTCTTGCATGATCCCCTACTCTTTGCTTGCCTTTTATCTGCCAGCTGGCTTGAGAAGACCCAGTGGGTGACTTCAAGGCCTTAAGGCATAGAGATCCACCAGGGAGAAGAAGCCTGTTACCCTGAGCTACTGTGTGGAGGAGAGTTTCCCAGGAAACCTGCTATCCAGGAATACATGTGCTGGAAATCATCTGAGTGAGAAATAGACTTTTATTGTGCTAAGCCTTTGAGACTTCAAGGTATATTTGTTAATACAGCAGCCAGTACACCAAGGTCACTCACACCTCATGGTGTGGATTTGGTATTTGGTTTGCTTTGTCATCTACATTCTTTTCTGCTGACATCAAGGGTAAAGTTGGATTACATTCTATTGACTGTGGAATATCCACTTTGATTTTCACTTAATCTCTCTGGGGAGCATTCTTTTCAAATAACCAGTGCTTTTCTCTCTCTCAGAAATATTCCTGTATCAGATCCTTATTACTGGTGAGTACTGACTGCCTTATTTTTAGCTAAAATCCCTTTTGATGATTTTTTGTCTTTTGTTGTTTTTGTGGTAATGGTAATTTTAAAACTTGAAGTGCTTCTTTAGGAGTATGATATGCTGACAATATGCTTTTTGAAATTTTAAAGCAGGCATTTTCTACATAGACATAATTCCCTGTGTCCATAATTTTTGTGTTTTGCCCTCAAACATATCTCTGATGTCCCTCAAATACTCTGAATTCTGTGTAAGTGTAAAAGGAGGAGAAGATGAGCATCATTGATATTAGTTATTCTAGTGTCAGCACAAGAACAGGATATTCTGATCAAGTGAAAACGTTTGGGATCATGTTTTCTAGAAGTGGGAAGGAAAATTTTCAAACACTTATCAACTGTAATTTATGGGAGGCTCACAAATTAACTAGGGACTTAGTTACATTTTAATATAAATAAGAGTACAATACATGACAAAGACTGATCGCAGTAATCCCTCTGGGGTTGCTCTAGTCAAGACGTCAAGTAACCGCCTTCTTGGGCAGAAAGTGTAATGAGTCCCGTGCCACGCTAGGCTGAGCGTCAGCCAACAAATTAGTCATAAATAAACTAGTACGTTTCCTGAGCCATTAAAATAGGAAAACAATTAGCCAACCTAATCAAGAAAATAGCACTAATAAGAAATGAGAATAATAGAAATACTCTTAGGAAAAGTGGAAAGTGGAAGAAAAACATTAGAGAATACTAAATTCAATTCTATTTAAATACACTTGAAAACATGAATGAAAGAGGCAATTTTGTAAGATAATATAAATTATAAAAACTGAGTCCAGACAAGACCAACACTCTAAGATTAATTTCTATGGAAGAATTTGAGAAAGTTATAAATGGGTATCACTCCCCCACCTAACTCAAGCAAACCAAACGAAAAACAAACCCAGCCTACCAGAACAAGACAAATTCAAAGGTATGTTAAAGTATATCTTCAAGGAATAGAGAACTTCCATGTTACTACATTGTTTTAGAGCAGAGAGAGGAAAGCTGTTGACTGCTTTTATGATATCAGTATAGCTCTGATAGTCAAATCTGATAGTAAAAAGCAAATCCCAAACAGAAAACTTTAGTCCAATCTCACTTCTTAATGTTGATACAAAATTATATATAAACAAAGAACCTAGGGGCACATTATAAGTATAATACAGTTTATTTCAGGAATGAAAGGATAGTTCAGGACTAATAAAGGTCTTAGTGCAATTTATCATAATGATAAATTAAAGGAGAAAATAATGACCATTTCCATAGATGCCTTGTTTTGGCTTTTGATAAAATTTGTTATTCATTTTTGATAAAAATTCTTAATGACTCAGGGGTATTTCCTTAATATGGTAAATACTAATCTCAAATCGAAAGCTAACATTGTGTTAAAGTGTAACATAAGAGTTTCCATTTAAGCTGGAAATAAGAAAAGAATTTCCATAGTCTCTACTATAATCAACTGTTCAAGAAATAACAGTCAAATGGATTAAATAAGACAAATTAGAGGTATGCAAATAGGAAAGGAGAAGGCAAAATGATTGATATTTGAGGTGGTGTGATTATATTCCCCCCCCATAAAATGAACTGAAAAAAATGTGAAAATCAATGAGATGACTCAGTAACTGGTTATAAAATTAATATTCAAGAATAAGACTTCATGGAGATAGGAGGTATGTAACAAATAAAAGATGTACTTTCGTTGGTATTTATTTTTTATTTATATTCTTCCCGTGGGATGCCAAGACCATGAGAGAAAAGGATGTGATCGGTTTTGGATATTGCTTAGTGTCCAGTGCCAAAAAAATGCCTAGGATGTATTAGGCACTCAAGAAATATTTTTTAAAAGAAAGAATGAATCTCTATTGTAGATTTGCTCTCTTGTGCAGAAAGAGGTGTGCAAAGATACATCATTTTTTCCATAATAGAAAAAGAATGAAAGCAACCAAAATATCCATTAGTGGGTGTTTGCTTAGATAATCTATTAAAAACAAAAGTTTCAGAACTAATGTATAAAGCCCTCTAAGATAAATTGTTAAGTCAAAAAAGCAAGACACTAGGCCAAAATACAAATCTCAAGACATTTAAAAATATCAAAGTCATATAAAACATGTTCTCCTCCAAAGAGAAACTATTAGAAATCAATAGAAGTGAACTGGCTAATCTCAAATATCTGAAAAATAAACAACACATTTCTAAGCAACCTATGGGTCAAAGAAGAAATCACGAGGTAAATAAGAAAATGCCTTGAACTGAATGAAAAGGAAATCAAAATTTATGAAGTTCAGCTAAAGAAGTTCTTACAGTAAAATTTATAGCTTTAAGTGCTTTTATAGCGAGAACCAGATCATTAATTTAAGCTTCCACTTCAAGAAGACAGAAAAGACAAAGTAAATCAAACACAAAGTAAATAGAAGAGAGGAAAATATAAAGACCAGAGCGGAAAACATTGAAATAGAAAACAGAAAAATAATGAATCCAAAAGTTGGTTCTTAAAAGGAATTTTATAAAATGTTCTTAAAAACTTGGATGAATTGTAAAAATTCCTAGAAATACATAAATTACCAAAACTGCTTCAAGAAGAAATAGAAAATTGGAATAGACCAAAATTAAGAAAAGAAAATTAGTAATTGGAAATCTTTCTACAAATAAAAGCCCAGCCCAGATGGCTTTCTGGTGAATTCCATCAAACTTTCAAGGGAGAAATAATATCAACCCAACCTTACACAAACTCTGTCAGAAAATGGAGGGAGAGGGACTACTTTCCAACTCATTTTATAAGGCCAGTATTATCCTAGTATAAAAGCCAGACAAAAATATCATATGAAAGGAAAAACTACAGAAAATCTCCCCCCAAACAGGTTAGAATATTCTTAACAAAACATAAGCAAACAGAGCCTGTCAACATGCCAAAAGAATTACACACCATGACCAAGTGGGTTATCCCAGGAATGCAAAATCAGTTTCACATCTAAAAATCATGTAATATAAAACACTATGTTAATAAAGGACAGAAACTACATGATCATTTCAATAGCTGCAGAAAAACATTTTACGGAAGTCGGGACACATTACTAAGATTCCTAACAAAGAATGAAGGGAATTTTCTCAACCCAAAAAAGGACATATCAAAAGATCTACACCTAAAATCACACTTAATGGTGAAAGACTAATGCTTTCTCCCTAAAACTGGCGATGAGACAAGGATGTCTGCTCCTAATCACTTCTGGGTAATGTGACCAACATCACACTGGAGGTTCTAGCTAGTGTGATAAGCAAGGAAAAGGAATAAGAGGCATGCAAACTGGAAAAGAGGAAGTAAAAACCTTACTACCAGATGATATAATAATCTACGTAGGGAATCTTAAAGAATTTATAAAAAGCCTGCAGAACTAAGTGGTGTAACACGGTTGCACTGTACAAAAAAAAAAAAAAAAAAAAAGACAAATGTGTTTCCATATGACATTAAGAAAATTCCATTCACAATAACATCAAAAAGAATAAAACAACTAGGAATAAGTTTAAGAAAAGAATGACAATATCTGTACATTGAAAACTATAAACCACTAATGAGAGAAATTAGAGGAGATTCAAAAACGGGCAGAGGTATATCGTATTTATGAAATGAGAGATTCAATGATAAGTTGGCAATTCTCCACAGTAGCAAAATCTCAGCAGGCCTGTTATTGAAAAAAAATTAAAAAGTCAATCTTAAAATTTATATGGAAACGCAAAGGACCTAGAAGAGCCACAATAATTTTGAAAAAGGAGAAAAAAGTTGAAGGAGTCACACTACCTGATCTCAAAATGTAATATAAAGCGAAAGTAACCTATTAAGTGTGGTATGACCACAGGACAGACACACAGACCAACGGAACAGACACTAGGAATGAACCGTCACACTCACGCTCACTCGTTTTTGACAAAAGCACCAAGACAATCCAAGGGGAAAGTATAGTTTTTTCAACAAGTGGTGCTAGAACACTTAGGTATTGATACGCTACAAAATAGTTGTACCCTTACCCCAGACTATGCACAAAAATCACCTTAAAATGACTTATAGATCTAAATGTAAGATCTAAAATAATTCAACTTCTAGAAGAGAGCAGGCAAAACTTTGTGACCTTGGTTAGGCAAAGATTTCTTAGATATAACACCAAAAGAATGATCCATAGGTGAAAACACTGAAACACTGGACTTCATCAGAATTAAAATCTTTTGTGCCTCAAAGGAGCCATTAGGAAAATGAAAAGACAAGCTGCAGACTGGAAGAAAATATTTGCAAATCACATATCTCATCAAAGACTTAGAATATATAAAGAACTTTTACAACTTAAGACAAACAGACTGATAAATATACAAATGGACAAAATATTGAGTAGACATGTCACCAAGGAAGACATAAGAATGCTAATAAACACACAAAACCATGAAAAGATTAAATTAAAACCACAAATAGGTATCATTAGACAGTCACTAGAATGGCTATAATCAAAAAGACTGACTACACCAAGTATGTGTACAACAATAAACTGGAAA
Organism: Phataginus tricuspis; assembly: GCA_029783875.1. Classification (NCBI taxonomy): domain Eukaryota; kingdom Metazoa; phylum Chordata; class Mammalia; order Pholidota; family Manidae; genus Phataginus; species Phataginus tricuspis. The sequence continues at coordinate 2,735,571 of JAQQAC010008880.1, forward strand.
CCTCAGATATTGCTAGTGGGAATGTAATATAGTAGAGCCATTATGAAAAGCATTCTGGCAATTTTGTAATAATTTAAATTTGTACTTGTCATGTAACTCAATAGTACCACTCCTAGGATCTGCGAAAAAAAAAATGAAAATACATGCACACGCAAACACTTCTATCCAAATGTTCATAGTGAAGTTATTCATAAGTGCCAAAAAGTGAACACAACTCTAATGCCCATCCACCAGTGAATGGTTAAAAATGGGGGGGCTATCCGTACAATGGAATACCACTGAGCAATAAAAGGAAACCAACTACTCATGCATGTGCCAACGCGGGCATATCTGAACAGCATTACATTACATAAAAGGCTACACACTGTATGATTTCATTTATCAAAAGTCCAGAGAGGGAAAACTATCCAGAAAGCATATTAGCGATTATCTGAGGCTGAAAGAATTTAGGATGATGGAGGCTCTAAAAATTATGATTATTGTTGCACAACTGTATCATTTAAGCAAAACTTACTGAAGAATACACTTACAAGTGGTGAATTTTACAGTTTGTGTGAAGAATACACTTACAAGTGGTGAATTTTACAATGGTGTGAGTTAAAAAACAAAATAACTCTAGATATTTAACAAAGATATTTAGAGTAAGAATATGGATGCGTAATATCTCCCATTTATATTAAACATACGATGCACATTCATTTATGTGCTAGTTAAGACTATAGAATTTCTTGAAGTATATATACAAAAAACATGTTTGCCTCTAGGTAAAGGACCAAAAAACTGGGACAAGAGAGGGAATTATTGTTCATTGTATACCTTCTCAAACTATTTGCTTTAAAAAATTAAACCATATATATCATTACTTTATAAATTAAAAAATCCTAGTAAGTAATTGAAAACAACCAATCACGATCCTGATGTAAGGATCCAGGCAGAGGATCTGCTCTTGAAGATCTATGTGCACCCGAATGAGGCCAGAAGCACATACGACTAGCCTGTGATAAGACAGGCAGTGAATTTCATCACAAAGATATGGTGTTACTTCAGAGAGATGAATGCAAATTGTGGTAATTTAGGGAAACACAAGAAGTTCTGACTACAAGTACTTTAGGCATCACAGGGCACCATACTCCGCAATTCTCCGCTAGCCACAAAATAAAAACGAACTCCTCATCCCCAAACACAAACAAAATGCAAACACACCTTTGAATACTTGAGGATCAAATGAGGTTGAGGAGATAGGGGGAAAAACAAGCAAGAACAGGGTGTGTGTGTATATAAATGATTTCAAAATATTTTTTCCTGCTATGTCGTGCCTTTAAAAGAAGTCATTATATATGTGCTCAGACTTGTTTCTATGAACTGTACTGTGGACACTGCACTGTAATTTTCAGTATAGCTTTTCATATCAAGGATCTGTTACATAGATTCGATTTTTCCAGTGATATTAGGAAGATATGGCTATTTCATTAAGAATGCTTATGATCTTAAATAAACAATGGGATAAATTAAAATACACTGTCAATATTTAATTATAAAAGTTCAAATGCTATTTTGTAACAATGCTTTTTATTAGAAGGTCATTTATTAGACCAATGCCTTTACAAGAAGGTCAAGTTTCAGACTTTTGCTATCATACTGATTTCTCTTTTTTAATATAGGAATTTAATACTTTGTATAGGGTTGCTTACAAATACTCAGTATTTTGTGTCCATTTTCACACAAGGAATCAATAACATAAGTACTTCCTCGAAGGGGAAGTACCTACAGGGAGGGCCAAATAAATCACAAAAGGTGCTTTTCTCAGCTTTGCTTGCTTTCATTTGCATTTCAAGCTGACAGGGCTTCCGTGCTGCTTTTAGTGCTTTGAATAAACAATCACATATGTTTGCCACACACGTGTTCTTCGCAGGAGTTCCTGACTGTACTGCTCCTTCTGACCCATCCCTGCTCTAGCTTCGGTGCTAATTTAGACATTTAACGAGCACGTGTCACGGGGCCATTGGAGACTAAGAGTTCTGCTGTCAGTGGAGGTAGTGTTATCAGCCCAGTGTGACGGAGGAGACTTGTGAGGCTGACGGGCTTTAGGCGTCCTAAGCCCCAAACTGGTAAGAGCAAAACCAGGACTTAGCCTGAGCCCTTACCTTTATACTCTTTTCAAGTAGCCTCTCTGTCCTCTCTATCTGGCCCTTCCCTCCTTTCTCTCCCTAGATTCACTGATAATCCAGAGCAAAGTGACAGAGGAATGGTGCAGGGTGGGGTCTGCTGAAGCCCCATTCCCACCCCTCAGAGAAGGAAGAAGGGAGGAAACATCCGGGGCTCAGCACCCTACCACACTCCTCACTGCTCCCATTCCCATACTTCCCCTAGAACACCCAGCCCAGGGCTTCAGCCCTAACCCCGTCCCATACCTTTCTTCCCAAGTTGCTGAAGACCCTAGGGGTAATCACCACTGCAGCAATCTCTGCAGTAGTGGAGGAAGTGTCCCGAGCAGCCCTATTCACAACTCTGAGAAGATTTTTCTACAGCGACACAGCTCCCAGTGGTCCTTATGCGGATTGACAAGACTGTACTTGAGCTTGGAAGAGGTTGAACCAGCTTCCACCTGCTAGCCTGGAATCCTAAGCACAATTTAGAGGATTGCTGCCATTGGAAAAATAGCAGGTATCTTAATTAAGTCAATGGGGAGCCAGTTCGAGGTCTGTACAACCAAATCATTAATGAACTTTTGGAAAATGACCCACTCATACTTTGGGATTCACTTGTTACCATCCAAGCTCATAGTGATATAAATTTGTAAGACTGAAGTACTATTTTTATTGTGTTTAATACAAAACAGGAGAAGAAATTTAAAAACTCAGCTTCCTTCCTGAACTCATGTTTTTCTTTCTTAGAATACGATTTCATTCAACTCCAGAGAAACTCCCATTTTTATGATACCACTGTGAAGGTCCTACTATTTTAACTGTATATTTTATTGCCGAGCCAGTGTTTATCTTACCTCCTCGATGAATAATCAAAGAAGTCTCACTTCCAATGGGACAGTCCTTAAGTATATCCACTACTTCTGTATGGCTCAGGTTCTGTACATTCTGCTGGTTGATCTCAACAATGAGGTCACCTTCACACAGGCCAGGGCATCCCTGAATGTCAAGTATTTGTTTCACCCGCTGTCCTGTAGGACTGTCGGCAATAGTGAAGCCAAAGCCCTGGGCACCTTTCACAATGGTTAAGGTCATAAGTTCAGTTTGGGTGGCCCCAGATGAAGCCATAGATACATTGTCGTCATGGACGGGTGGTGGATACGTGCCATCAAGCTGACCGTCCGCTGGTATTGAGTGTAAAGAATGAGGTGGCCGGTCTGTTATATCTGGAACTGATTGTGAGGTCCGAGAAATGTATTCCAAGTACGTTTCATAGTTATGTCTTCCATTGACCATCACTGGAGGTGGCCTCTCCATTATTGCAAGGGGCGGCACCAGGCTGTTAGCGGGATCTTCAGGATCAAAGGGCAAAGGGTAGCCACGACACAACACCAGGTTGACACTTTGACCAATAGGAACAGACTGGAAAAGTTTGACTACATCTGCATGAGTGTGTCCAAGGACACAAACTTCATTAATATAGACAATGACATCACCTGCAAGGAAAAAAGAAAGATTGACAACATGAGGTAAGTTCAATTAACATTGACATAGAAAGAATGGAATTATTTATGAGACTAGTAAAGATGTGCTCTGTTTCTCAGTAAGCAGCAAGAAAATAAATTAGAATAGTATTTAAATTCACTGTAGGTGACTCAAGGTTAAAACAGGTCTGCCAACGAATATAATGATCGAATGCTGGAAAAAAAGTGCCATTTGGTTATTCTTGGAGTTCAGAAACAACTTCGTATTCAGAAAGAAAAGTTCAGAATTTGTACCTTGAGGAAGCACACATTCTATGCTTCTTTTTCATCTTCATTTCCAACGTCAGTGCAATTCAGTTAATAGAATTTTCAAACTGTTGACAGAAGTGGTGGTCATAACTCGGATGAAAAGAAAGCCCCTGCATGTGGATTTTTTGGTATCTCTTGTCTCAGCCAAGTCCCTTTTTTCTTTTTATGGAAGAGGAAAATGTTTTGCTCGTTTATTTTCTCTATCTATAACAAGGCATAACTGCAGAGGTTCCATGTATGTATGGGCAAAGGTCAAGAGCACAGGTTCTAGGCTGAGCAACAGGACCCTGGCTCTACTCCTTAGCGGATATGTGCCTTGCCTGCTCTGAGTCACAGTTCTTCATCTGTGAACTTGTTGTGAGGATAAAATGAAATAATGCAGGAAAAGTGCCCACACAGAGCCTCACACATGGATAATTATTAATATTCTTATTGCTAAAATAGGATCAAGGGGATTTGGGACCCTGGCTTCCAAACAGGAAGCGGTCATACACTCATCTGATCTTAGATGAATTGATATTTCTGTAGATCTTTTAAAAAAAAGTTATGCATCTTCTTTCCTCAAAGAATTATCATAGAGTTATGGAAGACCACTGGTTAACTTTGATATTAAAAATGCCCTGAATGCAAATTATTCATTATAAAATATATTCAGAAAAACAATGCTTCCTCCTTAAAATGCAGGAAAACATGTTTGTTTGAGATAATAGCTTAAAAAATTCAATGATGTATAAATAACAATTTTATTTCTGGAAAACTGTTCTATCATGGATTGATATTTTTATCCTAAAAAATGGTAATATTTAAGAATTGAACTTGCAAATTGAGATTATGCCTGATTATGCTGAGGAGTATTTGAGGGATAAAAAGACATATTTTCACAGATTGTCAAACAGAATTAATGTATCAGGATAATTCTGAAATAGGTAGTATAAATGGTGAGGGACTTCATTCTGACACATCCTTGCCCATCAGAATCTCAAACATCAAAAATGAAAAACAGAGTTAAATACTGCCTGATATGGAATGAGTTCTCCACTAAATGTACTTAAAAATAAATACTCCTATGAATAAATACTAATGAGCAAAGTTAGACCCAGTTAACATTCCTTCTTCTCAAATGCTAAAGAAAAGCCAAACCAACATTTCAGGGATAATGTCACAACAGACTATGTGACTGGTCAGACGGAACTTCACTCTTCAATTATGTCCATCAGAGAGGATGCTGGTGCTATGGCTGGAATATTGGACTAGAGCTCATGGCTAAACTGGGATGGGCGCCCTCTTTCTGCAGCCGCGACTCCTCATTAGACAGGGGATTCCTCATAAGCTGGGGGCGCTTTGGCATACTTTCAACTTGTTCTGGTCATCCCAGAGTCTCAGAGAAGTAGTATCTGATGCAGACAACCTTTTTCTCCTCTTGACTTTTCAATTTTTCAAGTTATGATAATATATTTTACACATTAACAAGTTGAAAGAATAATAAAGACTGGTGTACTACCATCCAGCTTAATGATTAGAACATTGCTCACATTAACTGAAGCCTCCCTGGGAAGCACCTCTCTCCCACTTGCATTCTCTTACTGCCCTTTTCAAAGGTAACCACTATTCTGCATTGAAGTTTGTTATTCACATGTACTTTACATTTTTATAATATAGCGAGGTACCTATAAACAATATCCCTAAAAGTGTTTTTGCATATTTTAAACATTTTGTAAATGGTATACATATTAATCATCTGTAATTTCCCTCAAAATATACTTGTAATGTTTACCTATTTTGATATCCTACTTCTAGTTCATTAATTTTCATTGCAACATCGTATTGGATGACTACATCACTGTTTATTAGTATTTGTCTATTCTTCTGTAATAGACATTTGGGTCCTTGTAAGTTTTTGGCTATTAGAGATAACTCTACTATGAACCTCTTTCAATGGTCCTTGTGCACATATGGGAGAGTGTTTTCTGAGGTATGTGCCTTGGCTTAGACTTGCTGGCCATAAGCCTTGTGCATCTTCAGCTCTGTTAGCAAATGGCTGGCAAAATAGGTCAAATTGATTTACACCCCTATTGGTAGTAGATCTGAATTTTCATTACTCCCCATATGACACAATACTTAGCATTCTCAGACTTATTTTTTGCCAATCTAATGGGTGTAATCATAGCTTCAATTTGCATTTCCCAGATTGCTAGTGAAGGTGAGCATCTTTTCATATGCTTATTGGCCATTTGGGTGCCCTTATCTGTACATCTCATTTCCCCATTTTTCCTATTTGGCCAGTCATTTTTTAAATGCACTGACTATTTTTCTGCCCACCTCCATTCTTGGTCCCAAGTTCTCTGTAGTTTTGAGGGGCTGCATTGTTTAGCTGACATGGGATAGGGGGTCAAAGACTTTGGTCTGATTTCCAGCTCCATGACTTATTAGCTGTGTGACTTTAAAAGCTAACTTAAATCCTCTGTGACTCCGACACTTTAGAAATAATAAGGAACAATAATAATAATAACAACTTACTGTACTGTGGGAAATAACAAATGAGATCATGCAGGTGGAGCTGTAAATTGTTATGCAAAGGATGATTGCTGTTTCAGTAATTATTGTTTGTCCTTGGTTATATCTTTCTATAAAATCAGGACAGTCCCACCAAGATATTCCCACCACAGTCATAATCAAGGATGAGTAGGCTTTCTGAGTGGGCAAGTAAAAGCCAGGAAGGTAACAAATGCTGGTTTCCTTTAAGACTCTCCCTAACTTTAATCACTGTTAACAAATCCCCAAATCCCCTGGCTTTACCCTTTCCTCTGCTTTGCCAGAAATTCATAGGGAAAAAAAATTAAGGGCAATGTTCAAAGCTCTCAAGGTCCCCTGCCAGGTCTAAAGAGTAGTTATTTGAATTATAGTGATTAATGTTATCTATTTTGAGTTTTAATGTGATCTTGCTCTTTAGAAACAGAATGAGAACTATTTGTGGCTCTTAATAAGACTGCCTTTTAAAATTTATGGATTTTTTCCACTCAGAGCAATTTTTCAAGTCATCAAGCAAGAGAGAAAGGACCGTGCAACAATATCTTTGTGGAGCTACAAAGAAGATTTCTGGAAGTAAAAGAAGTGTGGTCAGCTCTCACAGGAGAAAGTTATCTAACAGCCTGACAGTGCTCGTGTGCTGACTTCAAAAAAGTATAGCTGCCTAGACACTGAGTCACGCCAAAATTGTTGTGGATGGAGATGTAAGCAAATGTTTGCTTGTTCAGGTAGAACTGATTGGGCCAGGATATTTATAGGCTGTGCTGCATGAATGTCATTTACATGTTGTGAAATAAAAATATGGCCCACCTGGTATAGGCCATCCTTGGTGCCATGTCAGCTCCTGGGAGAGGCTGGGCTTCAGGGCACAGAAGGGACATCGTTAGAACAACTGGCTCTAGCTCTAGTCCTGTTGGCCTGCTTAAGAGGGAGAACTGGAAAAGAGTCACTTATCTCTCCTCTCAATTCATTCTTTTATAGAATGGAAATTAAAGGATCTCCTCCATGTCCTCTTTTGCAGGGCGACTGTGAAAACACTTTTCATTTTACCAAAGAAAGGTTCTCCATAAAAATAAGATAATACATTTTTTTTGGAAGCCAAATGCACATTTTCATTGCCATATTGCCTGTAAGGTTACATTGTTTCCTTATAAAAAGGAAGGAAGACCTTCACTTTTGGCCATAGTGAGGCCAAGGGTTTTGGGGCTACTGACCTCTGCTCTGTAGGCCAAATTTGGTGTGACCGATGAGCTTGGTGTCCCCAGTAGAGCTGTCCTCATAGTGGCCTGATTCCCACTTACGAGGTTTCAAACAGCAAGTGAAGGAGAGTCAGGTTAATAAAGCAGGAAGTTTAAATGAGAAGTTAAAGTTTGTATGAGAGAATGTTCTAAGATAATTGGTTTCTTTCCTAGTCATGGAAATCAAAATACAATATTGGATACCTCTTGGGTTCTTAACCATTTTGGATATAATAGGGCGCTCTTTGTAAAGAATTGCTTAAAATGAGTTATTTTTTCTACGTCTTTCCTCTGTTCCCACATTGTTTACGTCACTGTGGACTTCAGAATCTTCCTTTATGGCCTTACTTGCTGTCTCCCTGCTTTAATCGCCATCTGGGACCAGACTAATTTACTTCACACTCGACCAATGAGTTCGAACTACTCAATCTTTAGACCAACTGTTTCACGTTCTTTACCGACAGTCTTTCCAACTTATTTTGGGTGTCACCCATCCCGGTGAGCCTAGTGTCCTCACCGTTCACAGTTTACAACTCGCTTCTTGCCTTTTACTGAGCTTCTGCTATTCCTCCACCCTCAAGAGCATTTCCTTTCTGTGTATAACGTCATCCCAAATAATGCCTTTCTTTCCTCATCTTTTCAAAGGTATCCTTCCATTATTCCTACTCAGATCACTCCTATCTCATGTTTGCAACTACAAATTTTTCTCAGATCTCATTCCTTTGTGGGAATTTCCTATCTGTTCCAAATTTTCTCCACAAAATATACAGAGAATCACTACTATGTTCAGAATGCTTTAGGTATCTAGGATAAGTTTTCATTGAAAAAGGACAGACAGGTTTAGTCAGAGGAAAATGAATAGATTTCATAGCTAAATTTACTGCTCTTAGTATCTCTAACTTCTGCTTTTACCAAGTCATATATTGCTAAGAAAAAAAATAATTCTCACTGACTACTCCCATCCCACCAATTACAAGCACTCTACATTGAAAGATTAATATTTTTTGAGTTTCCTCTACAACTAGTAAGCTTTGATTGAACTTCCTTTTCTGAAGCTTGTGTTAGTTTGTGTGTTTTATAATAATACACAATTTTATTATAATAGTGGATATTCTTTTTCACTCTATTCTACAACCCCACAGATAGAATACATTTCAATATGTACTTTTGGGGGTATTCTACTCATCACTTCAATTCAACTGAAAATAACTGCTTTTGATAAAATTTATCCTCCAAAGTGAAGCATTATGGTGTGTCAGATAAATACCACTGAAGCTGCTTTCCTTGGGTCACTATTTGAGAAAGTCATTCAATATCAGCTTCCTCATCTATTAAATGGAGATAACAATAGTTGTTCTACCTATCTTACAGGAAAGAGATGTCTGTGAAAATGTTCTGTAAACAGGATAGCACTATTGTCAGGTTACATATATAAATACATATAACGAACATTTTAACAAATGTCTAATAATAACTGGAAAGTAAAAAAAAATCCTAAGGATGAGAAAGAATACATGGTTCAAAATTTTAAGAACAAACTGTGGAATTTTGTTAAATTATTTGAGTTTGCTTGCAGGAATTTGAGAGGACAGATGTGTTCATGAATGTACGGTGTCCCAGCAAGGAAGACTAATGCTTCATGAAAGTATCTTTGGATTTCTCATTCCCTTCTGGAATGAGATTAGGGTGGAGGGATCAGATGGAGAAAAGCATGTCTGAAGTGGGCTGTGGCAGCAGTGGGGTGGTGGGTAGAACTTAGAATATCCGCATGTGCGCTTCTTGGCATAGTCTCAGCTATGTCACAGAGAAAGGTATGGAGATAAACATCCAAGGAAAGAATGGGCTTTTGTCTTATTTTCTCAGGTTCCCTGATGAATTTGTCCCAAGTTTCTATGTCTCTTATTGACCAAAGGTTCTTCCTTATACCTAAATCTAATTTCTTCTACTAACCAAGACTATTTGCTCGACTTCTGTTCTCAGAAAAGCAGAAGCATCATTCTTTTGGAATAATTTAAAACAGTGGTGTTTTTAAAATTCCCAAATTTAGAGGGACAGGTATAAAAAGAGCCACTTATTCGAGGAGATTCCAGCTTGGAAGCTCTGGACCCTACAATGGTTCTATTGGCTTTAACCACCCGTCTTGCACACAGCATTATTGCAGCCATCCACCAAACTAGGCACAGATGCAAAAACAGCCAATTAGGTTGTAGAAGGTGGAAGAGGAAGGACAAAATGCCTTCTTCAGAAGAATTTTAGTTTATTGATTTTTATGTACTACAGTATAAATTGACATCATGAATGAAAGTGAGGCGAATCGAGCTGAGGCACTAAAGTGAGGTTCAGAAAGTATTTTAATCCTTTGTTTTACATTGCAAGACTATGTGTGGCATAATGGAAGGGGCATAGGAGCCATGTTTATGTTCCTGTTGCAGGTGTATGGCGTCAACACATCTCTGGGTCTTATCCCTCATCTATCCATTAATTTTTTTCACCAAAGATTTATTATACTCAGCTACTATTCTGAGTCAGACACCATGTTATAAAAGGAAGTTTAAGCCAGATGATCTCTAAAGTATTTTCTTCAGTCTGAAATCCTGAGGCAAAGGTCCTTGGATTCTATGCCTTAGCTATCTTGGCAATTTCTTCCTTTCTTTTCCCACTTCAGCACGTGAGGTTAGGACATCGCCATCTATTAAGTGACCTTCTGTAACGGTCTCTTAGCTGGACTCCCTGATGTCGCAGCATGGAAGACCAGGGAAGGAGGAGAGGGAAGCCTAGCGCAGGGCGTGACTCGCTGAGCCTGCGGGATTGTGGGGTTACCTCTTCTCCTCCTGCATTGACCTTAGGAGTAGTGGGATTGCTAATAAATCCCCTGCTCCAGTCAGGATCTGCTCGGGAAGCAGGCGAGTGTGAATACAGTGCGGGTCAAGGGCGCTGGTACCCGGCTGTGCTGGGTGGGTGCCACCCTGTCAGGCATCTGCCAGCTCGCCAACAGCCTGCGGTGCCCGCTCACTGCTCACGGAAGACAAGAGTATCCACGGCCTCCAGCACAGCAGATAAGGCTCTCAGTGCGCGTTTCCACCACCTCCTGCCTCTCCCCACCCTACTTTGTGCCTCCCTCGGCCCAAGCTGGGAGCCTCCTACAGTGGAGGGTTAATTGTCCTTCCTGTGTGTCACTCCTCCTGACAGTTTAATTCTTCAATCCAGTTTACCGCATTGACAGCACCTAGAATTTCTCTGACTACAGGGACGACAATTGTAATACATTTCATGTTTATCTTGTATTTACAAACTCCATCTTACCTAATCCTTACAAAATCCATATGATTTTTGTTACCTATGCCTTATACATGTGGAAACCAAGCCTAGGAGAAGTTAAATCACTTCTCTAAAGTCACATTGATAATTAGGTGAGATTCAGGAATAGAAGCCAAGACTTCAACACAAATGTTAAGACGTCAAGTAGTCCAGGACCTGGTTTGTCTTGGGGACTCTTGTGTTTCTCAAATCATATCAGTTGGAACGTTGGGTAAAATATCTTTAATTCCTGAATATGAAAATTGAGAGATGAACTGCAATATTCTTTTCATTAGCTAAGTTAATGGAGGGAAGCAGTGAAGCAAATAATTGCGAACAGGGGAATTCACTGCAATAGCTCAGTCCACTTTCTGCAGCCGTCCAAAAGAGCTGTTTGGAAGAGAATGTGGAGGCAGAGAGGTGACGGGGGCTGTAACCCACAAAACTCTGTGACCATCAGGAAACATAAGTGCTACTATAAATTACTTCAATAGCTGTGTGATCTTGGGCAAGCAATTTCACTGTTCCTAGTCGAGGTTCTTTTCATGTAAAATGGGAAACTCAGAAAAGATCATTTCTAAAGTGCAGCTTTACGAGTTCCCACATCTGGTAGGAGTGTGGAAAGGTCTCCTCCTGCACTCATGTAAGGCACTGGGAAATTTCAGTGGTGTGGCTGAACAGGTAAGTGACGGGCCTCCAGGGTTTCCTGATTTTTCCCGAGGCAGACAGTGATTACAACACTCTATCTATAGGCAAAAGGATACCAAGATGTTGGCATAGTTACTTATTTCTCAAAAGAAAGATAGACTCCTTAATCACATTTTATAATTTCACCTGCATGACCTGGTGCAGATGCCTAATTAAAAGCTTGGTTAAAAAAATATTATGCTTAATCAGCATGCATCCAACAGTTTCTCCCTCGCAGATGAACTTAGTCTGACAATCTATTTACATTTCCTTTGTGTTTGGCATTGAGTGGTAAGACGTATTTAAATGCTTGCCATTTACTTTGTTGGAAAGGAGAAAGAAAATACATTCAAAGAGAATCTAAAGGCACTTATTATTTGCTGATCTGGCAAAAATGAAACAACACTTATAAAGCAGGGCCACAAAAAAGAAAGCACAAAACGCTGTTTGTTTTTTTTTTGCAAAGGTCCAAAAAGCAGAGGCTTTCTAAATACCTTGCTTCCTTCAGGAATTCAGTAGCATAAAATGGTCAGTGAATTGTCTGTTCCCTAAAACAATGTGATGAATTTTAAACAACAACGACAAAAAGACAAGTGTATTATCAGAGGGACATTATAAAATGAAAATAGGTGCCCACATCTAAAGAGAACATATAATTCAGTAGAAGAAAACAAAAACAAAACAAAACAAAAATCTTAAAACCCTTTGTAGGACATGAAAGGTTATGAGAACTAGCTAAAAATGCAGGTTCCCTGTGTCCTCCAGCGTGTTGTGGACACACACGAAGGCAGGTGCACCACAGAAACACCCTCGACCACACATGACCCCTCCTGAAGACTTGAGCTACAGAAGCGCCTTGTAGTAAAGAGTTGTCATTGTACATGGACAATAAGCAATGTGCAGCCTTATCTTCAAACAGTATTAACTGTTCCTGAGCAAGCAGGATGCTTTTTAATGTAAATGGCTCTTAGGGGCCCTCGTGGCATGACCTATCACCATCTTCTGAACTTATTACAACATCATATATGACGTGGCTGTAACACCTCCCATAAAACGATGGGAGACAGCTGGCTGGGGGTGGAGCCAGGACCTGTGCACTGACATGCTTTCCAACAGTTTCTTTTCCTTTACCCACAACTGTCCACTGCCAGCCATTCTGATCGAGGAAGAAAATTGAGTACCAAGGGCAGACAGAGAGAGAGATGAAAGGACTGGTGAATCCATTTCATTTCAGACACTCCCTCCTGCCAGCTGGCTGAAAGTGCTTTAACTGCGTGTGTGTGTGTGTGTGTGTGTGTGTGTGTGTGTGTGCATATGTTTCCTGACCTGTGCACCTATACACACTTTTAAGTCAAGCAGAAGCAGTGTTTTTAGTCTGAGGAAAGTAGGATCTAGTTTTTGATACTGTGCAATTGATACAGAAGAGGAAAGAACTAACAACTCTATTTCGAGACTCAGATAATATTCTGTGAAGTTGTTTCTCTGAATTGCTTTTGAAAAAAATATACAATTTGCTCCAGTGTGAAGCTCATGGTACTGGTTCTGAGTATCCAGACCGGGCTCGGGGGCCTCCTGCCGGGGCAGCTTGTCCCTGGGGAGCTCTCTGCCTCGCTCTCTGTCAGGCTGTGTGGCATTTCTGGAAAGTGTTCTGGCTTCCCTTTCAAGCCAATCAACCATCCTTAACTGGAGGTGTAACATATTAGATTATGTGGGTCTACTCCTTCGCTCCCTTCATGTGAAAAGCCACAGAGAACCTACTGCCTCGCTGAAACCAGGGCTGTCAGAACCTTTCTCCCGTGTGGATTTCTGAGCTGGCGCAGCATTAAGTCGCTGAGCGTCGTAAAGTGACTGGCAGAAAGAACGAATGTGCCGCGCTAAAAATGCGACTCTACTGCACACACACTGGGTCAAGGTTTGATGAGAGCGCCCTTCTAACTCGTTAAGAGGAAAACAGACTTGGCAGATGGGAATCTTCACTGACAGACTCTGATCATTCAAACTTGGCCGCTTTTATTTCCAATTTCAGTTTTTGAAAGAGCAATGTTTTATACAAGTATTGAAAAGTCGGTCTGCTCATTGGGGCATATACACCAGAGATTGCCAATTAAAAATCCTTCACACACATGGCAAAAGGGAAGAAAAAATTTTGTCTTGGCTGCACTGAAATTTTGGAATCCAGAGGAAGATAGTTATTAACTCTTTGATTTATGTGAACAGAAAGAGAAATCAATATGGTATCTTGTAATATCAGACATCCAGGACTTCCTCCATAGGGTGTATACCTCACCTCTACTACTTCTATTCCAGACAGTTCCCACAGATTCTTTAGGGGGTGAATAATGTTACCAGTCTAAGCCTTTCAGGAAAATATGCAGCAATTTCCCTGCAGACAATGGGAGATTATTCTATTCTCAGACACAACAGAAAAACGGCACAGAGAAAAACAATCTAATCTTCTGCTGTTCCCAAAGTTACAAAATTTATGCCATACTGAGGCTGATTGGAATAAGTTAGCAGAGAATCACCATCAAAGATTTTAAACTGTTTTCTCTCTCCACCACCACCATTGAACATTTATCTACATGAATATACAACATAAATTGATCCACATTTCTACATTAATTTGCTCACTTAAAGGTTACAATACCAAATATAATTAACAAGGGAACAATATAATTCTAGTATTACCACTTTATTTCAAGTTCTTAATCATATAGTCCCAGATGAATCAATTGAAAAGTGGAAATTCACATAGACTCCTGACTTTCTTGGTCTTGATAATGCAAAAACAGTCCATTCAATCCTTTCTCCTGAATAAATACATTTTTGGAGGTCACAGAGCAAAGATTAAATTGGTTAATAATGACAAAAGCTACTATTTATGTGCTAAGAATAATAAAACCCTGTGATAAGAACTCTGCCAAGCATTTTAGAGACTTAATCTCATTTAATCCTTAAATAACTTGATGGAAAATATTCTACCCCCATTTAATTAGAAGAAGTGATCATGGCTCAGAGGAACCAAGAACCCCAATTACGAAATGGGGACAGCTGCCTGATCTCCACACGCTTTGGGGTTACTCTCAGTCTTGTGTCCTAACCATGTGGATGTTTAGCTATATAAATTTACGAAGTTTCAAGATTCATTTTATCTATTTGTTTGGCATTTAAGACTTAGGCTACAGTTAATCATTTGAAATTTTGTTCAGCTCATTTCACATTTTTGACTGCCTGAATTGAGTAAATATTTTGGCATAACGTAAACATACATGTTATCATGACATACCAGTTTTGTTTTTATTCACACGTTGTAGGCCACATGAAGAAATCACACAACGACAGAATTGCCCATATAGGAATAGGCTAGCCAGCACGCCCTAGTGCTCAAGGGAGCAAATCAAAACAAAACGTCAAGCGGCACAATGGGACCACTGGGGATACAACTCTGAGGCCACAGACATCTACTAAATATAACAAGAAAAGAATGAAAATTATGTTAAGTATTTTATGAGATGCTTAAACTTTAGGAATCTGGCTTTCATTGAATCCTAAAAGGCAGAAAAATTATTAGGAGCAGGATTGTATATTCCAAGCAATTGAAATCAGGGTAGATAATTTTAATGGAACCAAAATGAAAGGGGCAATTAGCTCATTAGCTAACTGTAAAGGAATCGGTTTCCTTAAGTCTAGAACATAGGAAACATATAGCACCTTTTTTTGGTATGCTGTATTTCCACTTTAAGTTACACGGACATGCATACTTTTCTATGATCTAATCAATGATGAATGCATGTGACCGTAACCCACTGCCATTTTGAAGACAGAGAAAGCATAAAGTCACCCGTCACATCCCTAATTACTAGCCTATGGAAGCGAGAGATCTAAGGATTTAGATTTAGTCAATGAATAATATAAAAATATAGCCAGCAGATTATAAATATTTATTACTACATCAAAAGTCTGCTAGTCAATCTTTCAATAATTCCTTCAGCATAAAATACTTGAGTCAGGATATTGGAAAAAGTATTAATTAAAATTCAGACTTAGCTCTGAAAGGATAGGAAATTGGGACTGTATCAAATATTTTCTGCTATGAAAATTCTATATCTAATTTTTGTCTTAGTTTCATTTTTCCCTATGCATTTGATCACTTTTTCTTAAGTTTATTCACCTATGAAATAATCATTTTAAATCTGACAAGTCATCTACTTGCTTTGTGGAGAAATATTAGAGCTAAGAGGCAGAATTTTTGCTTTTTATTTTTGCAAAGGCAAAGGGAATACTAAAATAAACTTTATTATCTACTTCACTTAAGTATTTTTCTTTATTCAGCCAAAATTTTCTCACAAATTTTTTATTATTATTTTTTAAAACAGGGAAAATGAAATAACATTATTTTAAACAATAACTTTACTGTGGTTGATTAAGTACTATATGCAAAAGATAATTTTTTTTATAATTTATTTTGGTATCATTAATTGACAATTACATGTGCAATATTATGGTTATTAAACTACCCCCTTCATCAGGTCCCCTCCACCAACCCCATTACAGTCACTGTCCATCAGTGCAGTGAGATGCTATAGAATCACTACTTGTCTTCTCTGAGTAGTACAGCCCTCCCCGTGCCCCCCAACATTACGTCTGCTAATCATAATGCCCCTTTTTCCCCCTTGTCCCTCTCTTCCCACCCATCCTCCCCAGTCCCTTTCCCTTTGGTAACTGTTAGTCCATTCTTGGGTTCTGTGAGTCTGCGGCTGTTTTGTTCCTTCAGTTTTTTTCTTTGTTTTTATACTCCACATATGAGTGAAATCATTTGATACTTGTCTTTTTCGGCTTGGCTTATTTCACTGAGCATAATACCCTCTAGCTCCATCCAGGTTGTTGCAAATGGTAGGATTTGTTTTCTTCTTATGACTGAATAATATTCCATTGTGTATATGTACCACCTCTTTATCCATTCATCTACTGATGGACACTTAGGTTGCTTCCATTTCTTGGCTATTGTAAATAGTGCTGCAATAAACATAGGGGTGCATATGTCTTTTTCAAATTGGGCTGCTGCATTCTTAGGGTAAATTCCTAGGAGTGGGATTCCTGGGTCAAATGGTATTTCTATTTTGAGTTTTTTGAGGAACCTCCATACTGCTTTCCACAATGGTTGAACTAATTTGCATTCCCACCAGCAGTGTAGGAGGGTTCCCTTTTCTCCACATCCTCGCCAACATTTGTTGTTTGTGTTTTGGATGTTGGCCATCCTCACTGGTGTGAGGTGATATCTCATTGTGGTTTTAATCTGCATTTCTTTGATGATTAGCGATGTGGAGCATCTTTTCATTTGCCTGTTGGCCATCTGAATTTCTTCTTTAGAGAAGTGTCTATTCATATCCTCTGCCCATTTCTTAATTGGATTATTTGCTTTTCGTTTGTTGAGGTGCATGAGTTCTTTATATATTTTGGATGTCAACCCCTTATCGGATATGTCATTTATGAATATATTCTCCCATACTGTAGGATGTCTTTTTCTTCTACTGATGGTGTCCTTTGCTGTACAGAAGCTTTTCAGCTTGGTATAGTCCCACTTGTTCATTTTTGCTTTTGTTTCCCTTGCCTGGGGAGATATGTCCATGAAGAAGTCGTTCATGTTTATGTCCAAGAGATTTTTGCCTATGTTTTTTTCTAAGAGTTTTATGATTTCATGACTTACATTCAGGTCTTTGATCCACCTTGAGTTTACCTTTGTGTATGGGGTTATACGGTAGTCCAGTTTCATTCTCTTACATGTAGCTGTCCAGTTTTTCCAACACCAGCTGCTGAAGAGGCTGTCATCTCCCCATTGTATATCCAAGGCTTCTTTATCAAATATTAATTGACTGTATATGTTTGGGTTAATGTTTGGATTTTCTATTCTGTTCCCCTGGTCTGTGGGTCTGTTTTTGTGCCAGTACTTAATTGTCTTGATTACTGTGGCTTTGTAGTAGAGCTTGAAGTCAGGGAGCGTAATTCCTCCTGTTTTATTCCTCCTTCTCAGGATTTCTTTGGCTATTCGGGGTCTTTTGTGGTTCCATATGAATTTTAGAATTATTTGTTCCAGTTCATTGAAGAAAGCTGTTGGTAGTTTGATAGGGATTGCGTTGAATCTGTAGATTGCTTTAGGTAGTATAGCCATTTTAACAATATTAATTCTTCCTAGCCAAGAGCATGGGATGCATTTCCACTGTTAGTGTCCTCTTTAATTTCTCTTAGGAGTGTCTTGTAGTTTTCAGAGTACAGGTCTTTCACTTCCTTCGTTAGGTTTATTCCTAGGTATTTTATTCTTTTTGATGCAATTGTGAATGGAATTGTTTTTCTGATTTCTCTTTTTGTCAGTTCATCGTTAGTGTATAGGAAAGCAACAGATTTCTGTGTGTTAATTTTATATCCTGCAACTTGGCTGAATTCAGATATTAGTTCTAGTAGTTTTGGAGTGGAGTCTTTAGGGTTTTTTATGTACAGTATCATGTCATCTGCAAATAGTGACAATTTGACTTCTTCTTTACCAATCTGGATGCCTTGTATGTCTTTGTTTTGTCTGATTGCCGTGGCTAGGACCTCCAGTACTATGTTGAATAACAGTGGAGAGAGTGGCCATCCCTGTCTTGTTCCCGATCTTAGATGAAAAGCTTTCAGCTTCTTGCTGTTAAGTATGATGTTAGCTTTGGGTTTGTCATATATGGCCTTTATGATGTTGAGGTACTTGCCATCTATACCCATTTTGTTGAGAGTTTTAATCAGGAATGGATGCTGAATTTTGTCAAATGCTTTTTCAGCATCTATGGAGATGATCATGTGGTTTTTGTTCTTCTTTTTGTTGATGTGGTGGATGATGTTGATGAATTTTCGAATGTTGTACCATCCTTGCATCCCTGGGATGAATCCCACTTGATCATGGTGTATGATCCTCTTGGTGTATTTTTGAATTCAGTTTGCTAATATTTTTTTGAGTATTTTTGCATCTACGTTCATCAGGGATATTGGTCTGTAATTTTGTTTTTTGGTGAGGTCTTTCCCCGGTTTTGGTATTAGAGTGATGCTGGCTTCATAGAATGAGTTTGGAAGTATTCCCTCCTCTTCTTTTTTTGAAAAACTTTAAGGAGAATGGGTGTTATTTCTTCTCTATATGTCTGGTAGAATTCAGAGGTGAATCCATGTGGTCTGTGGGTTTTGTTCTTGGGTAGTTTTTTTATTACAGATTCAATTTCATTGCTGGTGATTGGTCTGTTTAGTGTTTCTGTTTCTTGCTTGGTTAGTTTGGAATGTTGTATTTTTCTAAGAAGTTGTCCATTTCTTCTAGGTTTTCCAGCTTGTAAGCATATAGATTCTCATAATATTCTCTTATAATTCTTTGTATTTCTGGTGGTCCGTCGTTATTTTTCCTTTCTCATTTCTGATTCTGTTTATGTGTGTAGATTCTCTTTTTCTCTTAATGAGTCTGGCTAGGGGTTTATTTATTTTGTTTATTTTTTCAAAGAACCAGCTCTTGGTTTTATCGATTTTTTCTATTGCTTTAGTCTTCTCAATTTTATTTATTTCTTCTCTGATCTTTATTATGTCCCTCCTTCTGGTGACTTTGGGCCTCATTTGTTCTTCTTTTTCCAATTTCAGTAACTGTTTCTTTAGACTGTTCATTTGGGAATGTTCTTCCTTCTTTAAATAGGCCTGGATTGCAATATACTTTCCTCTTAGAACTGCCTTTGCTGCGTCCCACAGAAGTTGTGGCTTTGTGTTGTTGTTGTCATTAGTCTCCATATATTCTTTGTTTTCTGTTTTGATTTGGTCGTTAACACATTGATTAATTAGGAGAATGTTGTTAAGTCTCCATGTATTTGTGAGCCTCTTTGATTTCTGTCTAAAATTTATTCCTAGTTTTATACCTTTGTGATCTGAGAAGTTGGTTGGTTGGATTTCAATCTTTTTGAATTGACTGACGTTCTTTTTGTACCCTAGTATGTGGTCTATTCTGGAAAATATTCCATGTGCACTTGAGAAGAATGTGTATCTTGTTGCTTTTGGGTGCAGAGTTCTGTAGATGTCTGTTCGGTCCATCTGTTCTAGTGTGTTGTTCAGTGCCTCTGTGTCTACTTATTCTCTGTCTGGTGGATCTGTCCTTTGGAGTGAGTGATGTGTTGAAGTCTCCTAAAATCAATGCATTGCTGTCTATTTCCTCCTTTAATTCTGTTAGTATTTCTTTCACATATGCTGGCGCGTCTGTGTTGGGTGCATATATATTTATAATGGTTATATCTTCTTGTTGGACTGACGCCTTTATCATAATGAAGTGTCCTTCTTTATCTCTTGCTACTTTCTTTGTTTTGAAGTCTATTTTGTCTGATACAAGTACTGCAACACCTGCGTATATCTTTGGGTTTGAGGTGAGTCTCTTGTAAGCAGCATATAGATGGGTCTTGCTTTTTTATCCATTCTGTTACTCTGTGTCTTTTGATTGGTGCATTCAGTCCATTTACATTTAGGGTTATTATTGATAGATATGTACTTATTGCCTTTGCTGGCTTTAGATTCGTGGTTACCAAAGGTTCAAGGGTTGCTTCTTTACTATCTAACAATCTAACTTAACTTTTTTTGTTAAGTTATTGTAAACACAGTCTGATGTTTCTTTATTTCTCTCCCTTCTTATTCTTCCTCCTCCATTCTTTATATACTAGGTGTTTTATTCTTTGCCTTTAGTTAGTGTTTGGATGGTCTGCTTTCTTTGCTATGATTTTATTTTCTCTGGTGACATCTTGTTAGCCTTAGGGGTGCTTCCCTCTTTGCCATTTTAATTATTATGTGTCTTGGTGTTGTCTTCCTTGGGTCCCTTGTGTTGGGAGATCTGTGGGCTTCCGTGGACTGCGAGACTATTTTCTTCCCCAGCGTGGGGAAGTTTTCAGCAATTATTTCTTCGAAGACACTTTCTATCCCTTTTTCTCTCTCTTCTTCCTCTGGTACTCCTATAATGCGAATATTGTTCCATTTGGATTGGTCACACAGTTCTCTTAATATCCTTTCATTCCTGGAGATCCTTTTATCTCTCTCTGCCTCAGTTTCTCTGTATTCCTGTTCTCTGATGTCTATTCCATTAACAGTCTCTTGCCTCTCATCCAGTCTGCTGCTAAGCCCATGATGGCTTGTCTGATTTCTGCATTGTCTTTCCTCACTTCCCTCACTTCTTCCCTCAGCTCTTGCACATTTCTCTGTAGATCTATCAGCATGGTTATGACTTTTATTCTGAAGTCTTTTTCAGGAAGATTGTGCATTTCCATTCGTTCAGGCTCCCTCTCTGGGGTTGTCTGGTTGATCTCAGTCTGGACCATATTCCTCTGTCTTTTCATGGTGAAAGAGTGGTCGCTGGTAGTTGCCACATATGTCAGCCGGGCTCTTTAAGACTTTAAAAAGAAAAAAAAGAGAACGAACGAAAGGAGAAGCAAAAACAAAAAACAAAACAAAACAAAACAAAACAAAACAAAAACGCCCACCCGGAGTGAATTCTGTGGGGATGCCGTAGGCGGCGCTGTTGCTGCACTATTCCGCAGCCGTGGCTGCGCCGCTCCGCAAGGCCCTTTATAGCTCTGGCCGGGGTGGGAACGAATGGGAGGCTGCTGATCTCTGTGGGAAGTCTAAGTGCGGCCACCCTTTCCCAGTGGCCAGCTAAGGGGTCCGAAACTTCCCAGGACTCCCAGCCTGGTGGGCTGAGTGTGCCGGGGTGATCCAGCTCCTCTACTGGGCTCTTGTCTCTTTAATACCGTTGAAAAAAGTGCGTGCTTTTCTGTTTTTTTTTTTTTTTCCTTCCCTGGAGCCAGCTCCCAGCACCCTAGCACGTTCCCCGCTCAGATCCTGCACCCTCTGTCTCTCCAATCTCTGCTACACCGCACGATGTGTGTCAGCTCTCCCTGTGCAGATCACCGGGGCTGGTTATTTTGGGGGGTGTACTTCCCCTCCGTCCAGCTCTTAATCCTCTCCTCCCACCGGTGCGCTGGGGTGGGTGAGTGCTCGGGTCCCGCTGGGTTGCGGCTCCTCTCAGGTGTAGCTGCACGCTGTGAGCTTTCCTGTGTATTCTGGTCTCTCTTTTAGGAATAGTTGTATTTGCTGTATTTTCATAGATAAATATAGTTTTGGGAGGAGATTTCTGCCGCCCTGCTCACACTGCCATTTTCCCAGAAGTGCCAAAAGATATTATAATTATGACATATGTTGTATATCGTATGTATATGAAATATACAATAACATTTTTATTTTCAATATCTTACAAGTTAGAGAAATATTAAAAATCATCATTGGCATGCATGAAAATTCATGGTAGGAGAGAAGAAAAGTAATGACTTGTGCTTGGTAAATTCTAGTGGGAAGGTACAGAAGGGACTTTTCAATATGGAGTTGAGGGGCTAGAGATACAAATTTTGGAATCATGAGTAGAGAGACCTGGGTCCCAAGGTCTCACTCCCAGATTTCTTATTTATCTACAGATTTTGTATTTAAAAAATGTTTTTTTAACTTTAACTTTTTAATTAAGTAATAATTAATTACAACATGAATCACATACATTAGGTTGATATATTTTCAGTCAAAATACAATAATGCTGAAATTTTAGTATGCATTCAAAAAATGTTAATGAGGTCCCTATCATGTGCTCCAAGAAGGACCCAGCAGAAATGAAGATGTGTAAGATATAGTCCATAACCTTAAAATACCATAAACTATAACTCAAGCCAGCAAAGAAAAATAGCACGTATTTATCATGGATAAATGCATGATTCCTTTTCAGTATTTCAGTGAAATATTAAAAATAACAAATAATCACAAAGTACCAAAAAGAAAAAAAGAAAAAACAGAAAAACAAAAGATGTTTACCCCTTCTCTTTGGGACAGTGAAGAAAACAACTATCCTTGTTTCTTTCATTCATCTAGTGGACATCCAGTACAGCAATGACACAGAGTAAGGGCTCAAGAACACTGGCTGAATGCAAAAATTAGTAGCCATGCAAGTATGAGCTATCCAAAAAGAGCTGTCCAAAAGGTGCAGCAAGTCTTGGGAAATGGTGTCAGCTAGGGGATGGTACTCCCGGGGAAGAGAAGCCAGTGAAGGAGACAGGAAAAGTGTGATAGGAGAGGAGAGCCATGGTGCCAGGGAAGGATGGCATTTGAAGAGGGGCTGGCCACCTGTTTCCAATGTGGCAAGAAGAGAACATGAGATTGGGGAATGGCCACTGATTTCACCAAGTGAGACATTTCTATGCTTAGTTTCAGTAGGGTTGCAAGTAGCAATAAGAGATTAGGGAACTGGAGAGGGAGCAGGCGAGTAATGGGAAAATGGATGCCATAGTTATCTACTCACTACATCTAAGAAGTTGGGTAGGAAAAGGCAGGGAGTGAAAAGAAAAGTAACTAAAAGGAGCAGGCAGATAGGAAGTAGAAGAGCAGGAGGAGGTGGGAAAGAGAAACTTCAGTTATTGGAAAAGGATCAGAGGATGTGAATTTGAGTTTAGCTAGAATTTTAGCTTCAGAATCAAGAAAGGACTTTTTTTTTCTTCTTTCCTGGAGGGAAAAACAGAAGTGTAGTGGAGCAATAATAAAATTTTACCCTCACCTTGATTTATGAGGAAACTCAATTCATTATCTCAGCAAAGTACAATGAGCCATGGTTATTTTGGGGGTTTGGGGCTGTGACAGGAAATTATGGCAAAAAAAAAAGTTCTTGCATTTAAAGTGTCCCATGTCACAACACTGAACACCATTAATTAGCTGGTGATTTCACTGCGCTGCTCTTCCGCAAGGCCCGTTTTGGGAATAGGAGGAACAGTGTCTAGTGAATTGATGTTGTTTGTCCTACTAACTCAGATAAACAAAAGCTTGTCATTCAAGTATTTCAACAATTCCCCAAAACTCCTCCTTGGGTTTGGTAGCTCTGCATCAATATGGTTTTTATAAATTGTCTTAAGGAACGAAAATTAAACAAGAGATTACTACTCAAACCTAGAAGTGGAATTTTTTTTCCCATAAAGAGACCATGATGGTTAGTTTTATGTTTCAACCTGGCCAGGCTCTAACCCTCAGTTATTCAATGAAATGCCAGTCTCCGCATTGCTCTGAAGGTATTTTGTAGACATGATTAACATCTACAATCAGCTGACCTGCAGTAAAGGGGATAATCCTCAGTAATCTGGGTGGGCCTCATCCAGTCAGTTGAAAGGCTTTAAGAGCAACACTGAGGTTTCCGGAGGGAAGAAGACATTGTGCCTCATGACTTCTGCCCAGGACTTTGCAACCTGCCTGACTGCCCTATGGATTTTGAACTCCTCAGGACCTACCATTTTCACCAGGCAGTTCTATGATTCTGTTTCTCTGGAAGACACTGGCTGATGGAGAGAACAAAGCTCACACTTTACTGAAGGGTAGTTCTGATCTCCTATTTCTGGCACTACACAGTGTTATCTATTTCAAATCATTAAGCTTATTTAAGGGAAATGGAGATTGAGGTGGTGGTCAGTCACTGAGTAGGGAATGTGACAGGGGAGGTGGTTTCATACTGCTTGACTAGTTGACTTTCACTCTTGTACTTTTTTAATACAGCATAAACTTTGCATGGATCACATTTTTGGATTAATCCCAATTCTTCATTATATCTGGGATTATATCTCCTATTAACTCAAATTGTGGCATCAGACCTTTTGGCAAGACAGAGATATATCTTATACCTGAATAATTTAGATCAGAAATAGTCTAAAAACATTTTCCTAGGGGATGGTGTAAGCTGGTTTGACTAAGTCTAATGCTGTCTGGGTAAGTGGTGACACACCATGCTGTATGGGATGTGTGTATTTATATTCAAATTCTTCTCTTGTTCTCTCTCACTATTTTAGACACAATCTTAATCGGCTCCTCTGTTAAATGTTACATGTTTATCTCATTGTGGCACTGAAACATTTACTTAACATCGGGTTAAGCACCTGGTTATCTTGAAATGAAAGATGAAAAATGACTATTCTCAAGTTTTAGCATGCAGAAAGTTATATTCTTCATCAGTTTCCCCTATTTATGGTCTAGTAACATGAATTAAACAGAACAAATAGTTACTGGCTTTGACGATATTACTTTGAGGTCTTTTGGGTTACTTTGCTGAAACGGATTTATTGCTTTCAGGCCAATTACAGATTCTACAAACTACAGCAATAACTATTTTGAATACACCTGTATTCCACAGAAGGTGTTGATCCATGATTTAATCAGTTATCTGAATAAAGCTCAAGCTAGATCATGATTCCATAAAAGAATTTCATAGCCATTTTCTCCCATGCAATCGGGAGGGTATTTGTTTTTAGGAAATGTAAAATACCCTTTCAGAGAAACACAAAATTTAAAGCCATTTATCAAAGACACGAAATTCTTGTGAGAACATTTAAAAATAGTGGTCTGGCAACTCATTCACCATGCACTTCAAAATTTATAGGTGTATTTTATTTATTCAGGTTACTAAAGAATGTGTTTGACTTATTATCAGACTGACCTTGGTTCTTGGCAAATACTATCTTAAAGTCTCTAGAGCTAATTCCATTGTCATTCATTCTTTTCAAGGACGGCTTTCATTATTCTCCTGAAAACAGTTAACAGACTGTTGTGCAGAATAACATGTACTTTGTCTTGTTCTTTACTGAGAAAAGGCCCAGAAAACAGAGTGGTTCCAGACTTTGACTCTTGACACTCTTGATTTTGGAGAACACTTTTTCTGTACTTAAATTTTAGAATACTCAAATATTATGACAATACATTGAATTAGGAAAATTGTTTTGAAAGGAAATCCAAAGCATATATTAAGCTAAAGCTATGAATCAGCCTAACCTTCTACATTATTTCCAATGACATCTACTTTGCTGGACAAGGGGATCTGAAGCTTAGTTTGACATGAAAATCACTCAAGTCATAATAAAAGATGCATTTCTGTTTAATATTTGGGGCTTATTAAGGCTTTCAGGCTGAAAATCAGAGTCATGAATTTTCCTTTTTTAAGTTAACAAGATTTGAATTCAAAGGATTTTCTGGCTAAATAGCCCCACTGATCCCACTTTATCAAATCATTTTGCACTATTTTATTTCGGAATAAGATTTCATTTAGGTCACAATATCCTATTTGAGGAATTGTTATGAAATGAACTTATTGACTACCTAATCAAGCACAGAGCTGAATTAGGAATTGTATGCATAAAATTACATATCTACAAAGTCTCTTTTTCCTAAAGCTTATAGTCTAAAGCAAGGGTCAGCAAACTTCTAGAGAAAGCCAGATAGTAAATATTTTTGGCTTTATGAGCTATATGGTCTCTGTATCTCTGTAGCAATTACTCAACTCTGCCATTGTAGCCTCAAACTAGTCATAAACAATATGTACATTTTGGGGGCTGTTCCAATAAAACTTTATTCACAAAAACAGAGAGTGGGCTTGATTTGTCCATGGGTCCTAGTTGGCCAACCTCTGCCCTAAGATCATGACCAGATAAACAACACCTTTGAAAAGAATTTGGCATAGAGACTCCAAGTGGTATCAGAACCAGGACAGGGGAAATTCAAGAGAGCATCAACCACTAAATGAGTTTAGGTCTCCAGGACACTGATTATATTCTAAACTTGTTCTAATACCATCAGTAGTACTGTACACACTTTGGAGTTTATATAATACGTGCCCCACATGCCATCTTTTATCAGGAAGATTATCATGTCTGTTTTATAGAATCAGATGAAGTGATTGTTACTCAAAGCGATTAAATGGTACTAGACCCATATCTTCTGATTCCAAATATTCCAAGTTTATTCTCTTGAAAGAACTCACAGTGAGAATTCTTTAAAACATGGGAATGAGTTGAAGAAATCCTAGAATGTGAAAGCCAAGCAAGTGGTCCATTTTTAAAAATGGGGAAATGTTTCTAGAAACCACAAAGAGGTAGGCAGACTCTTTTGAAACAGATTATTAGGAAAATTTCTCATGAGTACTTTGAAAAGAAATGGACAATTACTAAAAGACAGCCTGGGTTGACTAAAAACTAATCATTCTTGGTTAATGTTATTTCCTTTATGATATATGGTAATTAGGACAGTTCCATAGACATGGAGCATTGTGAGTTTAGTGAGACATTTATGGTTTTATAATTGATAGTTAAAAAAATTATCACTTTAAAATAACTTATAGCTAAAAAAACCCACTTTATTGAAGTATATTGACATAGAAACAGCCATATATTTACTGTATATGACTTGATGAGTTTGGAGATGTGTGAACTTGTGAAACCATCACCACAATCTGTGCCATAAGCATATCCATTATGTCTGAAAGTATCTCCTTATTATTTTTATGTACAGAAAGTTTTGTTATTTTTGGGATCAGAACATTTAACATAAGTAGTACTCTTACAGCAAATTTTTAAATATACAATATAGTATTGTTAACTACAGGCTCTATGCTCTACAGTAGATCTCTAGGACTTACTCATCGTGAAAACTGAAATGTTGTATGCTTTGACTAATTCCTCTCCATTTCTCCCTCTGCCTAGCCTCTGAAAACTGCGGTTTATAATTTTATGAATAGCAGGGCCATATAAATGGATGGATGGATTAATGCCACCATGCCATTGGACTGTAAGTGTGACTACATTCAATGTGTGTGTGTGTGTGTGTGAGTGTCTATAAACACTTTAAAAAATAGATCATATTTGAATGAATAACAGGAAAGTATGGCCACTAAGTATGTAAATATAACTCTAGAAGAAATGAATCAAGATTAGGAAGGAGCGAGGAGGAAAAGATGGCGGTGTGAGTAGGGTGGCAGAAATCTCCACCCAAAACCATATATATTTTGAAAATACAGCAAATACAACTATTACTAAAAGAGTGACCAGAAGATACACTACACCAGCCAGGCTACATCTGCGAGAACCCAACATCTTACAGAAAAGGGTAAGATACAAAGCTGTGACCCTGCAAGATCCGAACACTCCCCCCACCCCAGCTCGACGGCAATAGATCAGAGTGGGGAGGGAGTAGAAGCACAGGACTGCTAAATAATCAGCCCTAGTAATCTGTCCCAGAAGCACAGACACATATTGCATGGTGCTCTGGATAGTAGAGGAGTAGAAAAGCAAAATCCAAGACTAAGACCGCAAACAGGTTCCCAGAGCCGGCTATCCTGGGACAAAAGTAAAGCCGGCGCTTTAAAAGTCTCAAAGGGACAAGGGTTTAACAGGTGGACAAAATTGTCCTGGCACTCAGCCCAGCAGGCTGGGAACTTTAAGGAACTTCAGGCACCCTACCCCCTTGGTTGGCAATGCATCTTCGAGGCCTCTCATGGTGATAAGAAGCCTGCTGTTCCTTCCTCCCAGCCAGCACCTGCAAGCAAACCGGCTGTACCAATCACTGCTGCAGACCAGCTGGAGAGCAGCCCTGTCTACAGCAACCACACAGCTTAACACAGAGGTTTCTCCCTGCATGCGGCTAACCAGCCCAGACCCAGAGGCTGCTCCCGGCATGCAGTTGACCCGCAGAGACAGTGGAGATGGGCCCGGAGACAGGGAGGCACAAAGGGGCTTTGCTCTTGTGGCAGAACATACACTTCTCGCCTGCAACCCCTGCCAGTGCCCTAGGCTATTCTGAGGCCCGCACCGCACGCAGCAGCTTAGGGGATTAACCCAGAGGCTGCTTCCAGTGCGTGGTTAACCAGCACAGACAGGAGAGACAGGCAAGGTGACCGGCAAGCAGGAAGAGACTTTGTTCTCTCACCTGACACACACACCACTCACCGGCGACCACTCCCATTGCCATGAAAAGGCAGAAGAACCTTATTTAATCCAAAATCCCTCAGACTTAAGAAAGAGGGCTTGGTGAGACTGAAATAACCAATCTTTCTGAAAAAGAATTCAAAATAAAAGTCATAAGCATGTTGATGGAGCTACAGAGAAATATTCAAGAGCTAAGGGATGAATTCAGGAGGGAGATAACACAAATGAAACAAACAATGGAAGGATTTAACAGCAGGCTGAATGAGGTGGAAGAGACTTTTAATGGAATAGAAACAGAGAACAGGAATACAGAGAAGCTGAGGCAGAGAGAGAAAAAAGGATCTCTAGGAACGAGAGAATATTAAGAGAACTGTGCGACAGATCCAAATGGAACAATATTAATATTATAGGGGTACCAGAGGAAGAAGAGAGAGAAAAAGGGATAGAAAGTGTCTTTGAAGAAATGATTGCTGAAAACTTCCCCAATCTGGGGAAGGAAACAGTTTCTCAGGCCATGGAAGTCCACAGATCTCCCAACACAAGGGACCCAAGGAGGACAACACCAAGACATATAATAATTAAAATGACAAAGATCAAAGACAAGGACAGAGTATTAAAAGCAGCCAGAGAGAGAAAAAAGATCACCTACAAAGGAAACCCCATCAGGCTATCATCAGACTTCTCAGCAGAAACTTTACAGGCCTGAAGAGTATGGCATGATATATTCAATGCAATGAAACAGAAGGGCCTTGAACCAAGAATACTCTATCCAGCAAGATTATCATTTAAATTTGAAGGAGGGATTAAACAATTCCCAGATAAGCAAAAGTTGAGGGAATTTACCTCCCACAGACCATCTCTACTGTGTATTTTAAAGGGACTGCTCTAGATGGAAGTGTGCCTAAGGATAAATAGTTGTCACCAAAGAAAATAAAACCACAGTGAAGGAAGTAGAACAACTAAATACTAACTAAATGCAAAGTAAAATCAGCTATCCAAAAAGTCAGTCAAGAAAAACACAAAGAGTACAGAATAAAACACCTAACATATAAAGAGTGGAGGAGGAAGAAAAAGAAGGGAGAGAAATAAAGAATTATCAGACTGTGTTTATAATAGCATAATAAGTGAGTTAAGTTAGATGGTTAGATAGTAAAGAAGCTGCCCTTGAACCTTATGTAACCATGAATCCAAAGCCTGCAATGGCAATAAGTACACATCTATCGATAATCACCCTAAATGTAAATGGACTGAATGCACCAATAAAAGACACAGAGTTGCAGAGTGGATAAAAAAGCAAGACCCATCTATATGCTCCCTACAAGAGACTCACTTCAAACCCAAAGACACACACAGGCTTAAAGTGAAGGGATGGAAAAAGGTATTTCATGCAAACAATAGGGACAAGACAGGTGTTGCAGTACTTGTATCAGACAAAATAGACGTCAAAACAAAAAAAAGTAACAAGAGACAAAGAAGGATTACATAATGATAAAGGGGTTAGTCCAACAAGAGGATATAACTATTATAAATATCTATGCACCCAATACAGGAGCACTGACATATGTGGAACAAATACTAACAGAATTAAAGGAGGAAATAGAATGCAATGCATTCATTTTAGGAGACTTCAACACACCACTCACTCCAAAGGACAGATCAACCAGAGAGAAAATAAGTAAGGACACAGAGGCACTGAACAACACATTAGAACAGATGGACCTAACAGACATCTCTAGAACATTCCACTCAAAGCAGCAGGATACACATTCTTTGCAAGTGCACATGGAACATTTTCCAGAGAAGACCACAAACTATGCCACAAAAAGAGCTTCAGTAAATTCAAAAATATTGAAATTGTAACAAACAACTTTTCAGATCACAAAGGTATAAAACTAGAAATAAATTGTACAAAGAAAACAAAAAGGCCGACAAACACAAGTAGGCTCAACAACATGCTCCTAAATAATCAATGGATCAACAACCAAGTTAAAACAGAGATCAAACAATATATGGAGACAAATGAAAAGAACAGAAAAATACCCCAACTTTCATGGGATGCAGTGAAGGCACAGGAAAATATATTGCAATCCAGGCCTATTTAAAGAAGGAAGAACAATCCCAAATGAATAAATTCACAATTACTGAAACTGGAAAAAGAACAAATAAGTCCCAAAGTCAGTAGAAGGCAAAGACCTCACCAAAAAAGAATATTACAGACCAATATCCCTGATGAACATAGATGCAAAAATACCCAACAAAATATTAGCAAACCGAATTCAAAACTACATCAAGAGGATCATACACCATGATCAAGTGGGATCCATCCCAGGGATGCAAGGATGGTACAACATTCGAAAATCCATCAACATCATCCACCACATCAACAAAAAGAAGAACAAAAACCACATGATCATCTCCATAGATGCTGAAAAAGCATTCAACAAAATTCAACATCCATTCATGATTAAAACTCTCAACAAAATGGGTATAGAGTGCAAGTACCTCAACATAATAAAGGCCATATATGACAAACCTACAGCCAACATTATACTTAACAGCAAGAAGCTGAAAGCTTTTCCTTTAAGATCAGTAACAAGACAAGGATGCCCACTCTCCTTGCTTTTATTCAACATAGTACTGGAGGTCCTAGCCACGGCAATCAGACAACACAAAGAAATAAAAGGCATCCAGATTGGTAAGGAAGAAGTCAAACTGTCACTGTTTTCAGATGACATGATATTGTACATAAAAACCCTTAAGAATCCACTCCAAAACTACTAGATCTAATATCAGAATTCAGCAAAGTTGCAGGATACAAAACTAATACATAGAAATCTGTTGCATTCCCATACACTAATGATGAACTAGCAGTAAGAGAAATCAGGAAAACAATTCCATTCAAAATTGCATCAAAATGAATAAAATACCTAAGAATAAACGTAACGAAGGAAGTGAAAGACCTATACCCTGAAAACTAAAAGACACTCTTAAGAGAAAATAAAGAGGACACTAATAAATGGAAATCCATCCCATGCTCTTGGCTAGGAAGAATTAATATTGTCAAAATGGCCATCCTGCCTAGAGCAATGTACAGATTCAATGCAATCCATATCAAAACACCAATAGCATTCTTCAAGGAACTGGAACAAATAGTTTTAAAATTCATATGGAACTACAAAAGACCTCAAATAGCCAAAGCAATCCTGAGAAAGAAGAATAAAGCAGGGGGATCTCACTTCCCAACTTCAAGCTCTACTACAAAGCCACAGTAATCAAGACAATTTGGTACTGGCACAAGAACAGACCCACACACCAGTGGAACAGAATAGAGATATTAACCCAAGCATATATGGTCAATTAATATACTATAAAGGAGCCATGGATATACAATGGGAAATGACAGCCTCTTCAACAGCTGGTGTTGACAAAACTGGACAGCTACATGTAAGAGAATGAAACCAGATTACTGTCTAACTTCATACACAAAAGTAAACTCAAAATTGATCAAAGACCTCAATGTAAGTCATGAAACCATGAAACTCTTAGATGAAAACATAGACAAAACTCTCTTGAATATAAACATGAGCAACTTCTTCATGAACATATCTCCCCAGGCAAGGGAAACAAAAGAAAAATGAACAAGTGGGACTATATTAAACTAAAAAGCTCTGTACAGCAAAGGACACCATCAGTTGAACAAAAAGGCATCCTACAGTATGGGAGAATATATTCATAAATGACATATCCGATAAGGGTTGACATCCAAAATATAGAAAGAACTCACACACCTCAACAAACAAAAAGCAAATAACCCAATTAAAAAATGGGCATAGGATCTGAATAGACACTTCTCCAAAGAAGAAATTCAGATGGCCAAGAGGCACATGAAAAGGTGCTCCACATCGCTAATCATCAGAGGAATGCAAATTAAAACCACAATGAGATATCACCTCACACCAGTGAGGATGGCCAACATCCAAAACACAAACAACAACAAATGTTGGCGAGGATGTGGAGAAAGGGGAACCCTCCTACACTGCTGGTGGGAATGTAAATTAGTTCAATCTTTGTGGAAAGAAGTATGGAGGTTCCTCAAAAAACTCAAAATAGAAATACTATTTGACCCAGGAATTCCTCTCCTAGGAATTTACCCTAAGAATGCAGAAGGCCAGTTTGAAAAAGACAGATGCACCCCTATGTTTATCGCAGCACTATTTACAATAGCCAAGAAATGGAAGCAACCTAAGTGTCCATCAGTAGATGAATGGGTAAAGAAGATGTGGTGCATATACACAATGGAATATTATTCAGCCATAAGAAGAAAACAAATCCTATCATTTGCAACAACATGGATGGAGCAAGAGGGTATTATGCTCAGTGAAATAAGTGAAGTGGAGAAAGACAAGTATCAAATGATTTCACTCATCTGTGGAGTATAAGAACAAAGCAAAAACTGAAGGAACAAAACAGCAGCAGACTCATAGAACCCAAGAATGGACTAATAGTTACCGAAGAGAAAGGGACTGGGGAGGATGGGTGGGAAGGGAGGGATAAGGGGAAAAAGGGGCATTACGATTAGCACACGTAATGTGGGGTGGGGGCACGGGGAAGGCAGTATAGCACAGAGAAGACAAGTAGTGACTTTATAGCATCTGATGGGCAGTACGTGTAATGGAGTACATGGTGGGGACTTGATAATGGGGCGAGTCTAGTAACCACAGTGTTGCTCATGTAATTGTATATTAATGATACCAAAATAAAAAAAGGAAAAAAGAAAAGAAAAAAAAAAAGATTAGAAAGTATCTTAGATTGAAAATGCAGACTGAAATCTGCAGATACCACTTAATAGATACAAAGAGTTGAGCTTAGATTTGTCTTAAAAATTGAAAGGAATAGAAAAAATGATACCTGAGCATTCGCTGAAGTATGTCAGGTAAAGGTTATCGGGAAGGAGACTTTGACTCATTTTGAGGCAGGTTTCGCAGTTACAGCTGTGGGGTTGGAGGAGCCGGCTCCCAGAGTGGGGCCGCAGGAAGACCATGAGCATAAGAGCTTTAGGGCGGCATTTCTCAACCATTACTGTTTGTGCAAATCACGTGGGGGTATTGTCGAAAAGGACTTCCTGATACAGTTGTTCAGGATTGGGCTTGAGATTCTTTATGTCTGACAAGCGCCAGCGATGCCTGTCATGGTCCATGAGTGCGGAAACTTCGCTTGGCAAAGCTTTAAGGATAAACTTAGGAGTCCTACATACTGGCTCCACCACTTACTGCTGAGTGTTCTTAGAATTTATTTAACGTCTCAATCAAATCTTTGTTACCTATTTAAATGGAGATAATAATACTTAATCACAGGACTCTTATGAGGATTAAACAAGATTATATAATTGGCACATAGTGAGTGCTTAATACATATCAATTTCTTTTTCTCCTTCACTTCCTTCTCATTAGATGTATTGGAGCTAAAAAGAGTGATTATCTTTCGGGAGTTCTGAAGAGATTCCTGCCTTTTGCAGGTTTCTTATCAGCAATACATTATAAGCTGAGAACGATGAGGTTCACTGGCTCTTCCCTAACCTCTCCTGGCTTTAACTCTAAACAGATACAAATTTGGTATCCACTAGTAACCATCACCTCCCTTACTACCGCCTGAAATTTGTCTTTGTGAAAGGGGGTGTTTGCACGTTGATCATAGGGCAGTGGGCCTCAGGTTTAACCAGAGAGGATATTTCCTACAAAGGAGACAGCTGCCTAAGTCACATCCACTCCCTGCTGCTGCAGCATGATGGAGCACTTCCAAATCTCCCAGACCACCATCCTAGGCATTGCTACTTTTACTCCAGGATCTTCTGCGTCTAACTTAAATTGCCAGAAGCCACTCTGAAGCCTGCAAACCCACCATTTCCAGTGGGTGTTTAGGACTGCGGTTGGGTTGATGACGCCTTCAGGTGACCTGTGCGAGGCAAGTCTTCAGCTTTTCAGGTTTTATTCTCCTTGCTGTTAGTAGTTAAGCACTGTTTCTTTCATTAATGATTGCTCCTGCTCTTAGAGCCAATAAGGCAAGAATTTTCTCTGCATTGTGTCTGTACTCACTTAAACTACAACCATAGCCTCAACAGGAGGGAATATTCTGGATGCACAACAACACACACTATGACTGACTTCTCCCCACTCAGAGGGATCTGCACAAGGGTCAGGCTCCCTTCTGCTGGCTCCTGCCCATCAGCTTGGGCTCATCAGCTCCTACCTGGCTTCTCTCTTCTTTGTTTCCTAGTTGCAGCTAAGATGTCCTGAGGGTCATGTAATTTAGGATAAAATCCTACTGGTTTCTGTTGTTTTATGCCTATGTTCATCATGGACTCTCTTGATGACCAAATGTACTTTTTAAGAGACATTTTCTAGTTAATATTAAAGTGGAAAAATAGCCAAGTCTATTTTTAAATAATTAGAGAACACTGCTGTTTTATTCTTAATTTGCTACCTAGGTTGCTCCATTCTTGGAAACTTTTGACAAACACACCTTTATTCATGTGTCCACCCTCTCTGTTCCATCCCATCAGTCTGGGCTGGACAAAGGGCAGCTATCTTTTCCTGAGAATCCTTCATTTCTTGTCTGGAGAAGCTGGTCATGCTTATTTGGCCGTAAGTTAATGAAATGTATTTATCAGTATCTAGCAGATCTTCTGAAATGGTGTACTATTTTTTATTTGTTCTTTCCACAATTGATTCAGGAATAATTTTTTTCAAGCAAAAGGGAATAATACAGTTCACTGACTGTGGAGTAGATCACTAAGTCAGGGTATGAGCTCTGACTTGACTCTAGTTGTGGTCTGGTCAGTGGAGAAGCTCGGCTACTTGTCATCAAACGGGAGCAGACCCAACCACTGGTGTCCCATTAACCCACTAACCAAGGGGCCTTGATTTTATGGTACAGGGATCTTTCTACCTCTCCCTCAAACCAGTATTACTTGTGCTAATGGCCAGGAATATCTCTGGACAAAATCATGTTCTGAATTCCACTTCAAAAATAAGCGCAGACAGAATGTACACTAAGAATAAAATGTTTTACAGTTTAAAAAGAGCATGCTTTACAGTTTAAATTCTGATATATATGGGCAGATGTGGGAGGATAAACACATTTTGGCCAACTGGCTGCGGACCCTCTAAATGGTTGAAGAGTCTGCAAGGAGCCGACAACTTACAAGATAGATTTTATGAGCCAGGCCAAAATGATCTCACCAAAACCATTCTTTCCGGTGCAGGAATTTACACATAGAGATGTTTAGCAAAATTTTCACTCCAGCAAATACCAAAACATTGCACATTATAAACTCTGAGTTGTGGGGCAGTTAGATGGGGTTAGGCATCCAAAGAAATCTTAGCCTATTCTCAGACCTCTTTTGTATTCTTAGAATTTGGGTAAACTAGTTACATCATATTGGTGAATTATTTTACATCTCTGGATCTCCATTTCCATAAGTTTACAGTTTAATTTTTGAATGCCTACTATTTGCCATTGTCCTGGCACTGGGGATAATAAAAAAAGATGATGGTTGGAGAAAGGGGGCCTCTGACACTGCTGGTGGGAGTATAAATTGGTGCAACCATTGTGGAAAGCAACATGAGGGTCCTCAAGAAAACAAAAGTAGGAATACCATTTGACCCGGGAATTCCACTCCTAGGACTTTACCCAAAGAAAACAAGATCCCTGACTAAAACAAAACATATGCATCCCTATGTTTATCACTGCATTGTTTGCAATAGCCAAGTTATGGAACCAACCTAAGTGTCCATCAGTAGATGAATGGATAAAGAAGAGGTGGTACATATACACAATGGAATACTATTCAGCTATAAAAAGAAAAGAAATCTCCCATTTGCAACAACATGGATAGACTTAGAGGGTATTATGTTTGGTGAAATAAGCCAGGCAGAGAAAGACAAATACCATATGACTTAACTTATTTGTGGAGTATAAAAACAAAGCAAAACAGAAGGAACAAAATAGTAGTAGACTCATAGACACCAAGAAGGGACTAGTGGTTACAGGGGGAGGGGTTGGGGTGGGTGTTCAGGGAGGGTGAAGGGCATAAAGGGGCACCATAATGTGCAATTACAATGTAAGTTGGTCACAGGGATGGTAGTACAGCACCCAGAGAATACAGTTAGTGATTCTATAACATCTTACTGTGTTGGTAGATAGTGTCCGCACTCGAGGGGTTGAGGATTTAATAATATGGGTAACTGTTGAACCACTGTGCTGTATATTTGAAACCAACATAATGTCGGATATCAATGACACTTTAATAAAAAAAAATATATGGGAAAAAAAAAGGATGGCTATTTCATCCTTGTTGTATGCCAGGCTACACATCAGGCACTGTGCAAAACGTTTAATATGAATTGTCTGATTGGACCCTCACAGGAGCCCTATGAAGAGAATTCTGTTACTATTACTGGAAATAATACTGTCTGTCCTTGATTAGGAGATGGGGAAACTGAGGCAAGGAGAGCTCGGTGACTTGCACACAGTCACCACAGCCTGCGCGCCTAACCATCACATATTACTGCCTCCCAGTACTGCAAGCTGAGCAGTGCTTCTTAAACATTAATTTGCTGGTGAATCATCTGATTTTCGTTTTAAAATGCAGTTTCTTTTCTTGTTTTTATGTCAACAAGAATGTTTATATTGGCTTTAGTCACAATATACAAATTGTGACATAGTCATATCATGAAATATTATTCAGTTATGTAAAATAATAAACTATTGACACATACAACAACATTGATTCATTTATTTAGAGTCCATTCAACATCGATTCATTTATTTAGAGTCCATTGATAGGAAGTTCCAGAGAAGGCAAATCAAATCTACGGTGATCAAAATCAGAGCATGATTGCCCATATGAGATGCAGATTGACTAGAAGTCACAAGAACACTTTCTAGGAGAAAGGAAATATTTAACATTTTGACTTCAGTGGTCTTATATGGATGGATGTATTTCTTTAGACTGATCATATTCAA
The DNA here is from genome assembly GCA_029783875.1 of Phataginus tricuspis. Lineage (NCBI taxonomy): Eukaryota > Metazoa > Chordata > Mammalia > Pholidota > Manidae > Phataginus > Phataginus tricuspis. The sequence goes on from JAQQAC010008880.1 coordinate 2,773,074, forward strand.
GTTATATACATTTCATTCCATGTAAATTTTATCTCGATTTAAAAAATAAACTGAAAAACATGGAGCATTTTTGAAAGACAAAAATATTAAAAAATTTAAACTGTTATTATTGTTGGTCAAAAGTATATCAAGCCCTAAATGAACTTTCTTCATTATGTCACACTGTCAAATCAAGTGTGTTATTTTTATTGTTAAAATATGCTCCATCTCTAGAGTATCCACAGTTGAGTCCAATTTTGACCTTGAATTTCACTTTTTAAAAATACTGAAAATTATAAGCAACCACACCAAAAAATGGTAACTATGTTAGGAAAGGGCCCATGAATGAGCTTGACTTCAGTAATCATTTCACTATAAATGTGTAAAAAGAAACACAATAAACATAATTTTTATTTAATAATTAAAAAAAATAAGATTTAAAAGATAAAATATAGTTTCTGGCCAGGACATCTGGCATGAGGTTTAAGATTCTGCCCTTCTGACAAGCTCACAGGTGACGCCACGGCCCTGGTTCACTGGTGGGTTTGAGTAGCAGGGCTCCAGACTTGCAGTTCACTCCTAGCTTGCACATTAGAAATACAGGTTTTAAAAATTTCTATGTGTAGGCTACATCTCACATCTATTAAATCAGAATCCGTGGTGCTGGAACCCCGGCATGAAAAATTTTTAAAGATCCCTAAGTAATTCTAAGGCACCACTGCTCTAGAGATCATTTTAGTAGCTCAATATTAGTGTTAAAAATAATAGAATATACAGTACACCACATTAATAAGCTAAGTACTGTTATGTGAATTTTTTTACATCAGTTTTGTGTGTGTGTGTGTGTGTACTGAGTTCATGGTGTAAAATGCATATGCCTTATTGTGGTCCAAGGTAAAAAAAGATATTCGAAAGCCACTCTCTATATTGAAAGGAATACATTCTTTTTCTTTCCTCTCCTTCTCTCTCTTTTCCACTCTTGTTAACCCCATTTTTTGTCTTATTCTTAAAAGGATTTAAGGGAGTTTACAAATATCTACTCTTCATTATGATATTATTCTTGTCCACAGGAAGCTCAACATCTACTAAGGGAGCCAGATATTTTATGATACAAAGGGCTGGGTGCTATATGGGACACATGATGAGATCTTGTGGGAGTTCACATAAAAAAATGGTGGATTACTACCTAGGGGCATTGGGGAAGGTATCACACAATTTGCATGCCATCTATGACATGAATAGGAATCTTGAAAGTTAAAAAGGAGGGAACGGAATTTCAAGAAGAGTAATTCTTCTACCTGGCATGAAATAAAGGCATGGTCTGGATTTCACTTGCAGAATTTGGGCAAATCTGAAGTTATGAAAATCTGTGCTGAGGTGAAGTGCCCTGAGGCTCTGGGTAAGGTATTTAAGGAAGACTAAGGAAATTTAAGGAAAAGAAGCCAGACAGAGCTGAAAGCTGGAGAAGAAGCACCAAAAATTGGTTCTAAAAGGAGGAGGCGGAGCCGGAGGAGAAAGGGCAGAGAATAAGAGTCATGGGTCAAGAGGAAACGAAATCCTGTACTGGTGGTGAAGAGAAGTGTAGAACTGGTTGACATTAATTGTTTAGATTAAAAATTAGGCAGAATTCATGATGATCAGAGCTTATGTGGGGTATATACCCAAGTAGATTCCATAAAAGGGAGGCTGAGAGAGGTCTTTGCAGCAGGGACGAAATTAGCATGCTACATAAACCTGCAATAGCAAGTCATGACTTTACCATGGAAGATAGTGTATTCCAAGCTAAAGGACTGTTTTTGCTTGTTTCATAATGCTCTATAATTCTTAGAGGTTTATATGAGGAAAATGACATGATCAGTTAAAAAAAATAATAATTCTGGAGGTAAAATTACGGTTTGACTTCAGCGTAGAACGACTATTGCATTAATTGAGGTAACAGACAATGAGATCCTGAACTAAGCTCAAGGCAGGAGCTAAGAAAGGAGGGACTTTCTCAAGAGGAACTCTCAAGGCTTACTGAGTATGGAGTTAGGAGAGAAGGGGGTTTTGAGAACCAGCGTTTAGGTTCTAGCTTAGGAAATGGTGTGGATAAACATGCTGGGAATTAAGGAAACAGATGCAGAGAGGGGCAGGCTAAATGTAAGGTGTTTATAAGGTGGAGTGTCTAGTCCATGGCAGGAAACAGACCATCTCTAGGATTTGATGCTAAGCCTACCACATTAGACAGGCAGCATGAAGGGGGTAGTTGAAAGAGCAATGAGAAGTTTTAGCTTTCAAAAATCTGTTCTAAGTCATAAAGGGAACCTGCATAAATGACTACTAATGAATTAGAGTAGTTCTCAAAAGTTACCTGAATGATCTTTCATCAATATATTTTCTAAGAATGCAAAGCAGGATTTTAATGTAGACTACAGCCACTTAGTTTTTTTCCTGTAATAATAAATTATGCCAGAATAGTGATTTTTGTTTCATAGCCATTGTTTTAAAGTGTTATTTTTTACAAAGAATGTTTTAAATAGGTGTGTTATGTGTTTTGCCATATGAGAAGCGAATCTATTTTAAGTACAGTGAATGTGACTACTAATTGAAGACTTTGATAGATTCAGCATTAAAAAAGCCTCAGTTACCTACTCTATTTTCATAATTTGAGGACTTGAGACAAGTTGTCTAAAACATCTTCCTATTAGGACATGCTTTACACTTAACAAAGACAAAAGTACCCAAATTATCATTTAGACAAGAGAAAGGGAAGAAATTACTATAAATACTACCACATTCCTTTCCCTGAAATAAATGTGCAAGAAAAATCCAAGTGGCTGAATTTTCAATGTGGGTATATTGTCCCATATGCATGAAACCACTAAATAAATAGAAGAGAAACACTGCCAGGACTGTACATCCATCAATGCTTTGGTCACTTCATGGGGTGGATAATTTCAGTGGGAATTCTACCACGAGACAGGCAGATTCAATACATAAATTTAACATGACAAGGTAATAATAGGCTACATGAAAAATGATGTATAAAAAATAAAATCATGCTTTCTTCCAAATTTAATCCATTATTCATATCTTCTCATTAAACATCAATGTAAACAGAATAATAATGTTAGTTCAAACTTAATTATGTCCTGTTTAAGTTCTATTTGATAATACACACATCTCTTTTTTCCCCCAATATTTTCTCTTTTCCCTCATTCTTTGTTTTAATTCTGCAGGCAATATTTGTGGTTTTCTCTATGTTTTATTAGTACTCTGTAAATATTTCAATTATGTGTCATTCTTATCACACCGTACTTTAATTTTAACATTTGTGTTTTCCTCACTAGACTGAACTTACGGAGGGGAGGATTCTGTACCATTTTTTGCTGAATTAACCAATAAACTCAGCATAGCCCCTTGGACATAAAACTTTAGGAGAAAGATTTTGATTTTTAGTAGTTTACAAGAAAGGGGGACATCAAAATAGCTATTAAGGGAAAGATAGGAACTTTGTTAGATGGTCTCATCCTAGTTTCATCATTTAGCATGATTTCTATACAAGGGCCATTACGTTTTCGATGCCTAGGAACTCTAAAGATTTTAATTCTGTCCTGTATTTCTCACTCATTTTTGTATCAGAGTCTAACACAGTCAGGGCCCTATAATGTTTGTTGGATGAATGAACTTCACATTTGGAAATGTTTTCTGCCTAAGGCAGAAGATCTCAGGACAAGTTTGGAAGCACTTAGCAAATACGGTCATTCTATTTTTAACTTCTTAGTAGAGCACTGAAATCTTGCCTCAAATGCCATCAATCATCCAAGCAAGCAAGCAGGGAGCAGCTAAGCAACCAATATATATTCATTTGAGCCTCTGTTATGTGCTGAGCACTGTGAGGGGTATAAGGCACGGTTCCCTCCACTGAGGAACTTACACTCTTCAGTTACATGGCTGTGAAACTTAAGAGGGTTGAGCAGCATTTTTTGAAGGTTTTTTTTTTTGTACTTTAATTATTGAGACCAATTGGGTAGGTATTTTGTTCCAAAAGCTGCTCTCTAATAAACAAAATCCTAGAATAGTATTTCTGCATGAGATAAATGCATTTTCAATTATTCTAACTCATCAGAATACATCTTACAATTTTTAAAGACAGGCAGTCACCCATTTTACCTCTGTTGAATATCTTTTACTTGTCAATGACAAAATAATAACAAACCCTCATGTTACTTTACCTTTCTATCTATGCCCTTTCCCTCTCTACAGCTTTTAGTTTTTGTACAGTACTTTGATGTTTATGTAGGTGTGACTATCTCCTGCTGCAGTGACTAGTTCAGGGACGGCATCCATGCTGTTGGCTTAGAGAAAGTGAGAGTATCAGAAAGATCACGTTGACAAATCTGACTTCATTTTCTCTTTTTTAGCTACTTCCCACCTTTGATCTGTATGTCCTTGTCTACTGACTATAATCATCATCATATGAATATGATTACATCTAATCACAGATGGGCTAGAGTATGTGAATACATCCCTTTCTGTGCCTCTAATTATGCTTGGGTCAATGTGGGGGAAAAATTGTAAATTTGGTATCTGAAAGTTCATCCATTGGTGGTAAGATAGCCTCTAAGTTAAGAGAATCACAGATGAGCATTGACAGTGTGAGTCTTATTCAACTTCTGTAGCGCCCTCTCACCTGGATGCTCACTACGCCCCTCAGGCAATTTCTTCACTCGGCCTCCGGGACACCATATTCTCCTGACTCTCCGACTCAGCGATTGCTCCCTCCAGTCTCCTCTTCTGTATGCTCTTTTGGGGACCTTTTTTCTTCTCTGTTATACTCACTCCATAGATGATCTCATTCAATTTCATGCACTTCAGGTCTTCCATACGTCAGTGACTCTCCCCCAATCTATATCTCCAGGCACACCTTCAAGCTTAACTGTTTACTTATTACTAGAATGTGCCATAAGTCATCTCAACCTTAATGTGGACAAAGCTGCTTCTGCCTGATTCTTCTCCATCTCAGTAACTGGTACCACAATTCAGGACAAAAACTTTGGAGTCATCTTTGATTTCTCTCCCTTTCTTATTCTCAGTATCCAAAAATCCCTTAGCCAATCCTGCCCTGGCTATGTCCAAGATGTATACCTAACCTTCTGCCATCAGCACTGTGCCGCCCTAGTTCTAGCTCCCAGGATCTCTTTCCTGGGCCACTCCAGTGGCATCCTGACTAGTCTCTCCGCATTTCCAACACAGGGGCCAGAGCAATGTTTTTAAAATGCAAAGCTTATCACATTATTACCCTGAGAAATGGTTATTCATCATGTTTAGAACAAAATCCAGAAGGTTTTCTGTGGCCTACAAGGCCCTCCAAGACCAGTCTTGGGCCATCTCCCCGACCTCATGGTCCTAATTCATGAACCCTGGCTGACTGATTTCCCGGCTCTCCCTCTATCAGACCACCCTCGGTACATCTCCAGGCCTTTTGAAGTTTCTATCCCCTCAGCCTGTTATGCCTTGCCTTATACCATTTAGGTCTCTGCTCAAATGTCCTGCCCTTAGAGAGGCCTTCCTTAAACATTCGGTTTCCTTGTTCTGTTTTCTTTTTATTCATAGCACTTCTATAATAGACATACTATTAAGGATGGATTTATTTGCTTATAGTCTCTCTCTCCCACTGAAGTATTCCATGAAACAGGGATTTAATTTACTGGCGCATACATTATACCTGAAATAGTGTTTGGTACATATAATAGATATTTTTTTAGTCAATAAATTGAGATAAACAATATAATTTACCAATGCAGCAATTATTTAAGTCCTTTCTGTCTCATCTTTCTCTAAAATTGAATAAGTTCTGGTGATTTGAAAACACTTTCTCAGACATCAGAGGAAACCTGATATTTGCAAATGAACACATGTAATTTGCAGAATGAGTACTTATCTCCAGAAATGGTCCAATATAGGAGCTGTTGCTGAGCAGCCACAACCAGCCTAGGCAGCTTGGGAAGGGCTCACTTGGTGAGCGTGGACAGGTGTATGCCTGTAAGCAGCACGTTTCTACAGAGGAGAAGCAGTAAGCTATAGCAGTTAAATGCACTGAAGGCTAAGCGACTCGGGCTAGTTCCTTAATCTCTCTAAGCCTTAGTTTTCTCACCCATTAAAGGAGGCTTGTGCCAGATCTCCCATGCAGAAGAGTAACAAATAATTTATGTAGCTATGTAAGGTCGTGGAATATCACTCTCCACTCTGTGACAACAGGCAATATGACTACCTTCCAAAGGATACAATGAGAAAACGGGCAAGTATGACTTTATAGAAGAGAAACAAATGCATTATTAGCCACACACGATAAAGATCAACATCAAGTGGTGTCATGTTGATGATACACATTTTTGATATGACATGATGAGCACAGTGCTTTACTTTCGTAGTCTGCAAAATTATCCAGCTTGATCCTGAGGAAAACTTCAGACAAATCCCAGCTGAGGAACATCTCACCAAATACCTGCAAGTCCCTGCCACAACTGTTAAGGTCCTCAAAACCAAGGAACGCCTAAACACGGCCGCAGCCAGGGGCAGCCCGAGGATGCCTGGCGTGGAGACTGAATGTGATGTGGTACCCTTGATGGGGTCGTGGGACAGAAACTGGATATTAGGTAAAAACTAAGTTAATCTGAATAAAGAAGGGACTGCAGTTACTAATATTGTACCACCATAGGTCCATTAAGTGTAACAAATGTACCATTCTAATGTAAGATGTTAATAATAAGGGAAACTGAGTGTGGGGCATACTGTCACAACTTTTCTGTACTTCTAAAAAACTTTTAAAATAAAAAAGTTCATTTTTGAAAAAAGAAGCCTCATTGTGATGATTAAAGTAAAATAACGTATGGTAAGTTTTAAACTTTAAATACATCCTAGAACTTTTTCACTAGTTGCTTATTTAAAGATTTAATCACATTTAAATTGATCACACATAGAAGGTTGAAACAGCACCCATTACATGAAATGTGCTGCTACTAATAGCGGCAATAATGCTATCCAGTGGAGGAGTATGGCTAAGTAAGAAATAATTTCACAATCACGAAAACTAATGGTTGTAAACATTATACAACAACACGGAAAATGCTCATGATACAGTGTTTGGCTTCAAGTAGATACAAAATAGCAGGCACAGTATGATTATGGCAATCACAAAATAACTGGGGAGAAGTACCTAAAATACTAGCTGGGAGTATGTTGATAGGTATATTATAGGTGATTTTTCTAGTTCTTTCTGGTTTCCTATATGTCTATAATGTGGTCATAATGTTGTAAATGCAAATATAAATTTAATACAGTATTTATAAAATGTATGGCAACTTTGCATTTTAGTACATACATCACAAAGTGACTAAATTTTTTTTTTTTACATCAAGAGATCTTTCTCTGAGGTTCTGGATAAAATTCAGGGGCTCTGTGAAGTTGGATGATAAAAAGTTAGATCTTTATTTTCAGCTACTTCTAACAGAAATATAGCATTTCTTTCAATAGCAAATGTTTGCAACAACTGTAGTATAGCATCCATAGAAATCACAGTTCGTTTCATATTACTTTCTTACAGTTTTTGCAGATATGTCAAAATAACTTTTATACTAGACACCAACACAATGCAAATTGACTTGAAATAATAATTATTAGGTCTGCGGTTAGATCTCAGCATTTCAAATTTAATAAAGAATTAAAAATGTTACATATCACAAATACATGTTTAAAAAAACTGCTTAACTACACATCAATATAATTATTTTCCTATGATCTTATGATTTTATATTATGCATTTAAAACCATTACTCCAAGAAGGATCCATAGACTTCACTAGACTGTCAAAGACAAGCATGGCTCAAAAAGTTTAGGGACCTCTGATAGAAAAAAGACTGAAAGTATCACCATAAATAAATGGAAATGTCATGTTATACCTATCTATGAATTTTTATGAGTGAAAAGAGAGGCCATGGTCACATCAAGTAATTAATATCAAGCCTAGTCACAGGTAGAAATCAATACTCTAATAATTAAAGGAATTTTAAAATTGGGGAAAGTTGATATGCATAAGCTATTTTCTATACTTTCCAAATTTAAGCCATGATGCATACTGAGTTGTAATTAGGCATCAAGAGAAGAATTAATTCCTCAGGAAACATGGTGGAAATACTTCATATGGAAATACAGACCTGAGAGCAACTGTATGATAAACCTTCTATTTGTTTTGTTATGCATTAATAGGCTTTCTTCCCTAAAAGCATATTTTCCAAAGCCACTTGGAAAAAAATTTCACTTTCTGCTTTTTGATATTTTTTTTTGCCTGATCTCAATGAGGAGGCACGCTTAGCACAAGTGATTAGATGAAGAGATGGTGATGGCAGCTAAAATGTATTGTGTTAGGCACTGTGCTAAGCACTTTGTATGTACAAATTCTTACAATAGCCCTATTTAGTATTATGTCCATTCTAACGATAAGGAAACTAAGGCACACACAGGTCATACAGTGAGTGTTTGGGCTAGGGGTCAAACCTAAGTCACTGTGATGCCAGGCACCAAAGCATTTAATGACTCTGCTATATTCCCATGGGTGCTGATTTAGGAATCCAATCCCTAGAACACGATCTGTCTGGCTTCTGTAGCTTTAAGATGCCAGATGTGAAATCAATACAGCCTAAAAATTGGAGCTAGTGACCAAGAGCCAGAACAGAAGCAATAGAAGAAATACGAAGCTTTCAGGAAACAGTGCGTTTCAGAGAAAACTTTCACAGCACAGTCAGGCAGTGAGTCCCCAACAAAGTGTCTCTGACACAAATGCTCTTAAGACACTCACAGCATAACTATGTTCCCCAGAAGAGCACTGTGCCGGACCATCAAGGCACACAGCGGGTCCAGGCACACAGACTCAGGTGGCACAAGAACCATCCAAGGACTTACACTGCAAAACCATTCTTCTCAGGCTTTTCTGTTGGAGTTCCAGAAACTTCTGCCCCAGATATAATTTGAAATGGTTAACAGGAAGCACATCTTCACTCTTGAGTTTGGTTTTGGTTTCTCTCCTTGCCTCCTAATTCATTCTTATATTTGGTTGATTAGTTGGTGTCTTATAATTTTTTTTTGTCCTATGAGTTCTTCTACTAACTTGCTGGACATCTGCCACCAATATCAATATGACAAGCTTTATGCTACATTCTTACATTGCAAAAATATTTATTCCATGTTTATTTATATAGTACAGTGCTTAAGACCATGAATCCAGTCCGAGCCTCACTGCTTTCAGGTTAGATGACTTTGGGAAAGTTACTAAAACTCCCTGTGCTTCAGTATCCCCATCTGTAAAATGGGGATAATAATAGCATACGTGATCATGGGGTTATCACGAGGACTGCGTGATCCAGCCCAGGCAGAGTGCGAGCACAGTTTCTGGCACATAGGGACAGCTATCTAACTGTGAACCTTTACTACTATTACACTTACTAGGCTGAAAGCTCCATCAGGGAGGAAAGAATTTACATTTTGATCATTATTGTATTCATAGCATGAAGCATAGTGCCTGGTACAAAATAAGTGTTCAATAAATATTTGTTGAATTACATGAAATATTAAGTGGACTCAGCTATTCCTTCCTATTTGTTCCACTTAACTTTTTTAATTTTAATTTTTTATTGAAATACAATTGACATATACCATTGTATAAATTTAAGGTGTACAAAATGTTTATTTTATACTTTTATATATTGGATATGATTGCCATGGTAGTGATAATTGTCACCTCTATCATGTCATGCACTTATTTCTTTTTAGTGGTTGGAATAATTAAGCTCTAGTCTCTTAGCAAGTTTGATGATTTGATAATCATCAAATTGTTGTCTATATTCAATACACTTGCATTAGATCTCAAGGACTTATTTACTACTCATTGCAGGCTTGACCCTTAAGCAAGATCTGCCCTGGTAGCTCAGTTGATAAGCATCAGACGTTTCATCTGAGGGTCCAGGGCTCACGTCTCTGCTCGGGTGTAAGGTTTAGCTCTGTGTGGGTGGTGGTGGTGAACACAGCTGCTGTGCACCTTAAATTTACATCCTTCTCATTCATATTCTCCAGATGCCACACTTGGTACACTATGGAAAAATTCTCATTTTTATAATAAATGCCTTAATTTTATCCTTAAAACAGAAAAAAATTTCAGGAAACAGTTTTTCATCCTTAATTTCATCCCAAAACATCTAGGAAATTTAATTTGGTCCCCGGTCTTTCCGTGAGGTGAATATTTCAAAATTTGATGTCTAATCTGGTGACCTGGTGACCTGGTACCCTGAAAAATCCTTCATACGAAACAGATCCCATCTGAGATCAAACTTTGGTGCCACTTTCTGCTCTCTCTGATCTGCTTCTGGACTCCACAAAACCACACTGGATTTAGTCTGACCTAATGTAAACAGTTCCAGTGGGTTCTCATGGCTAACTATCCATCCACCCACCCACTCACCCACGTTGATACAGCGCTTAATATATCTCCGAGGTGTTGTCCACGGAGGACACAGACATGGAAGGCAATAATCCCTCTCTTTAAGGGACTCAGTGGGACACAGACAAGTAAACATTCAGTCCTAACCAAGTCCTAAATCCTTATAAGAATGGAAGCTGTGGTGAGATAGAAAGAACCCTAGCTAGACCAAGGAGGCTAGGAGGACAAGACTTACTGGCAGACACAGTGTCTGAACTGAGTGTTGAAGGATAAATAGAACTTGGCTTTGCTAAAGAGCTCCTCCTCCTCCATCACCTGGATATCCTTAAAGCCCTGGAAACTCAGCATGTTTAAAAGAACAGTCATCATTATCCGTGTTCATGACCCCCCCAACCCCCACATATTTACAGTCCCTCCAAAAGAAGGAATCAGAGCTGCCTTGAACAACCCCATCCTCCAAACCCGGTCATTTGTAAAGCACTGTGCAGCCAGCATTCTCTTTCGTATTACTCTGCCTTTCATTCGTTTTTCTTTTTCAAGTCCAACTTGGATTTTCAACCTTAATTCTCATAATTTTCCAGTCGATGTGGAGGTGCTTGGTAAATGATAAAACACTATGCAAATGTTAGTGGATTTTATTCTAATTAACACTAATTCCCTTGGGGATCTGATCTACCCCCATGATTTTAAATATCATCTATATGCTGATAATTCCAAATTTATATTTCCAGCTCTGACCTTTATGTTGAGATTCAGACTAAATATCCCACTGCCTACTCAATATCTCCACTTGGATATCTAAAAGTCATTTTAAATTTATCACCGGCAAAACTAACTCTTAAGTCCTACCACTCCTCCCCTTACCCAATCTGCGTTCAGTCTTTCCCATCTCAGTTGATGGCAACCGCATTTATACAAGTGCCCTGGTCTAGATCCTTGAATTCTTCCTTAACATCTCACTTTTACCACATTCATCTATTCCATCAGCAAATTCTGTTAACTCCACCTTTAAAACCATCCTGAATCTTACATATCTTATGCTTTCACACTAGTTTAAACCACTTGGACTATTGCTCTCCTATGTGTCTATTTGTTTCTGCTTTGCTACAATCTGTTCTCCATACTGAAGCCTTGTGATGCTTTACAAAGTAAGTACAATTGTGTCACTGCCCTGCTTACAAAATAAACAACCCTCTGTAGCTTCCCCTTTCGCTCAGAATAAAATCCAGATCCTTAGCAGGGCCCAGGCTATCTTCCTGACATATGACTCTCCTCTTTAGGAGAGATCCTCCCCAGCCTCCCCATAAAATAGCGATGCATCATTCACCTAACCGCCTTAACCCAGTTTATTTTTCATTATATTTCTATTCTACAAATATTTCTTGAATATTCTAAATACTGTCGTAGGTGCTGAGAGTATAGCAGTGAACAAAATAGGCAAAAATCCCTTTCTTTCATGGTCTTTACTTTCCACTGGGGAGAGCTACAATAAACAAATCAAGTAACATGCCAGGTGAAACTAGTTTCTGCGGTGAAAATCAAAGCAGGGAAGGGGATTAGGATGTGTGGGGCAAAGTGCTGGTTGCTGCTTAATAAAAGAGTCTTCCCTAAGAGGGGACTATTAGAACAGAGGTTGGAAGGAAGCGAGGGAAGTGAGCCTAGCCAGTGTCTTGAAAATGAGTGCTCCAGGCAGAGGGAAGGGCAGATGCAAAGCCCCAAGGCAAGATCGTGCTTGATGGCTTCTAGGAGAATATTGGTGAGGAGAACAATGTGATTGGATTAGAGTAGCACTCTCACTACCTGCTACTGTATTATAGGTCCCTTTGATGTTTTATTGCCTACCTCTTTCTTTCTCCATGTTGGCTCCATTAACACAGGAGCTAACACTTTGGTTTTTTTTTTTTTTTACAGTTTATTTTATTTTAGTATCATTAACCTACAATTACATGAGCAATATTGTGATGATTAAACTACCCCCTTCATCAGGTCCCCCCCACCAACCCCATCACAGTCACTGTCCATCAGTGTAGTGAGATGAGAATCACTACTTGTCTTCTCTGAGCTGTACAGTCCTCCCCGTGCCGCCCCCTTATGTCTGCTAATTGTAATGCCCTTTTTACCCTCTTATCCCTCCCTTCCCGCCCTTCTTCCCCAGTCCCTTTCCCTTTGGTAACTGTTAGTCCGTTCTTGGGTTCTGTGAGTCTGCTGCTGTTTTGTTCCTTCAGTTTTTTTTTTTTTCTTTGTTCTTATACTCCACATATGAGTGAGATCATTTGATACTTGTCTTTTTCGGCCTGGCTTATTTCACTGGGCATAATACCCTCCAGCTCCATCCATGTTGTTGCAAATGGTAGGATTTGTTTTTTTCTTATGGCAAGAGCCTAGGACTGAACCTTGTACATGGTAGGGACTTAACAAATATTAACTGAATGAATTGTCATGCACTGTAGACAAACCTGACTATTCACAAGCCTTTAACATGCTCCTTACTTTTTAGCTTTTCTTGTCTTGTTTGTTGTTTTTTTCCTCCATCTGGAATGCATGCCTGCCTTTCAAATGCCTGTTCTTCGAGACACAATTCCAGTGATACTGCTTTGATGAAATCTTGCCTGGACAGCCATCAGCTAATGTCATGTCTCTCTCTCTGATGACTCTGTACCGTCACTGCTGCTGAACATGCCATGGGGCAGTGAGCATGGCTCTTTGACTCTCAGAGGAGGGCACCATGTGTAGCCTGGTGACTGATCATATGCCACGTGCTCGGCAAATCAGGAGATAAGTATCTGTGGAGTGAAGATTTGCCTTTCCAATCATGACTCATGATTGGAATCATGATTTACCTTAGGCAATCAAAACTTCTACTATGTGGTAGTTTACAAAGGAGAAATTAGCACCTCAGAATTGAAACTCTTCTCCAAATAGCCAAGTAACTCTGAGCTCCAAACTCATCTACAAGGGGGAATCAGAGCAAAAGGAATCTCTCTGAAGGGCGCCCCCTTTTTATTCTAAATGGAATTGTATACATGGAAGAGAAACTGCTTCCTTTTCTTTGCCATTCAGTCCATGCCCCCACCCCCTTCTATCTTTAAACATTCCATATTGGTAAAGCATTCATTTAAAAACTAAGAGAATTGTGAGGTTTAGGCTAAAAGACTTTTAAATCTGCAATAATTTCTGATTATTTACAAATTAATGTAATATAGGGGAATAAACAATACTTGTTGGTACCAGAGCAGTATGGCACAACTTTGGCTAACCAGCATCACCTTAAATGGCCTGGCTTTTCAGAGAACTAAGTTCAGGCAGAAAAAACGTATTTTGGACAAATTAAATCAGAAAGTGTGAAAATACCCATTGCAAATGGACCAGTGTGGTAACAAAGAGAAGCCCATGCGTATTTGTTGAGAGCTGAAGTGGATGTGCTAATGTAGTTTCACTTCATTGTTACCTAACACTTGAAAGGCTTCTCCTTAGTTAAATGAAAGGCTAATTAGCAGGTCTTTCTAAGGGCCAGCAAGCCCAAGTCGGGTTTTCTTTCATTTCCCCATCCAACCCCTTGTTTCCCTCTAATCATCAGTAATGGAAATGATGAACTCAAACCAACTATGCCCAGTGGTGGAATATGGATTGCATTATGTCCTTTTCCTGGAGGGCACATTTTAAAATAATAGCACTTTGATAAGATTATTGCTTCTTCAACTTAAATCCATTTTAACTTGGCTACTGCTTCACTAGTCCACACTGGTTTCCTGTCCACATTCCATCTATAGGCATGAAATACCATATCTCTAGCAGGTTCTTGCCTTTGAAACTGTCACTAAGTTATTTAAATAAAAGACATACTGCCAAATATTAATGAAGCTTACTAGCAAAATGCTATGATGCAGAAGATCCCCAGGATATAATATTGTGATTTTATGCACTAATTTCAGCTCCAAATGACTGTATTCTTCTTTTGCTAAAGTGCTCAATGATACTCCAAATTTTGGAAGTTCTGGGAAAGTGGAATGAGTGGGCTATCAATTTGCCACATAGTCACATGTTCACAATGGCTATTTTGTATTGGTCATTAAGACCAGTTCTATCTTGAATCAGTAATTCACTTTAGGGTCCTGAAAGTCATTGGTATGGGTTTATGAATATCATTTACATAAGATTAGCACATTAACAGACAGTGCCAAATAATTTGCAACTGAGAAATTTCTGAAAATAATTTCAACAAAGGGTTTGCAATCTTATTTAAAACAGTCAAGTGAATAGAGAGATACATAAGCCCAATTCAGGTTCAAATGCTTTAAACTATCATTAGCATGTTTCCCAGAGCATCCAGGAAAATTAAATTTTGTTTAATATTCATAATTTCTGTAATCATTAGGCAATGTCAGTTGAGTTATCTGAATATCAATCCAACATAAAGAACCAAAAGACAGAGTTGAGTTCTGGGAAGATGGTGGCGTGAGAAGGGCGATGGAAATCTCCTCCCCAAACCATATATATTTATGAAAATACAACAAATACAACTATTCCTAAAAGAGAGACCAGAAGATACAGGACAGCACCCAGCCTGCATCCACACCTGACAGTATTCGGCACCGCAGGAGGCGGGTAACATACAGAGCCACGACCCGGCGGGATCCAAGCACTCCCCCACCCCAGCGCACCAGTGGGAGGAGAGGATTCAGAGCCGGGAGGGAGTGGAAGAACAGGCCGGGTAAATAACCAGCCCTGGTGATCTGCGCTGGGAGCGCTGATACATATCACGTGGTGTATCGGAGATTGGAGAGACAGAAGATGCAGGATTGGAGCCTGGGAATGCATTGGGTGCTCTCAGCCGGCTCCATGGGACAAAAGAAAAATGTGTGCTTTTTTTTAGCGGTCTTAAAGAGATAGGTGCCCAACGGAGGAACAGGATCATTCCAGCACACTCGGCCAGCAGGCTGGGAGTACTGGGGAATTTCGGACTCCTTGGTAAGCGATTGGGAAAAAGTAGCCCTACTGAAACTTCCCACAGATATCAGCAGCCTCCCATTCGTTCCCACCTGGGCCAGAGTGACAAAGGGCCCAGCTGAGCGGTGCGGCCGTGGTTGCAGGATAATGGAGCAACAGCGCCACCTACAGCATCCTCACAGAATCTACTCCCGGCGGATGTCTTTTGGTTATTTCTTTTGTTTTTTTTTGGTGTTTTATTTTTTCTCTTTTCTTTTCTTTTCTTTCCCTGCTCTTTCTCTTCTTTCTTTCTTTTTTTAAGTCTTAAACAGCCCAGCTGACATATGTGGCACCTACCAGCGACCACTTCTATTGCCATGAAAAGACAGAGGAATATGGTACAAACAAAGCTTATCCAGACACAGACACCAGAGAGGGAATCTGAAGGGATGGAAATGCACAATCTTCCTGAAAAAGAATTTAGAATAAAAGTCGTAACCATACTGATGGATCTACAGAGATATATGCAAGAGCTGAGGGAGGAAGTGAGGGAAGTGAGGAAAGACAATGCAGAAATGAGACAAGTGATTGATGGGTTTAGCAGTAGACTGGACGAGATGCAAGAGACTGTTAATGGAATAGAAATCAGAGAACAGAAATACAGAAAATCTGAGGCAGAGAGAGATAAAAGGATCTCTAGGAATGAAAGAATACTCAGAGAACTGTGTGACCAATCCAAATGGAACAATATTTGCATTATAGGAGTAGCAGAGGAAGAAGAGAGAGAAAAAGGGATAGAAAGTGTCTTTGAAGAGATAATTGCTGAAAACTTCCCCATATGGGGAAGGAAATAGTCTCACAGTCCACGGAAGCCCACAGATCTCCCAACACAAGGGACCCAAGGAAGACAACACCAAGACACATAATAATTAAAACGGCAAAGATCAAAGATAAGGACAGAGTATTAAAGGCAGCTAGAGAGAGAAAAAAGATCACCTACAAAGGAAAACCCATCAGACTTTCATCAGACTTCTCAACAGAAACCTTACAAGCCAGAAGAGCATGGCATGATATATTTAATGTAATGAAACAGAAGGGCCTCGAACCAAGAATATTGTATCCAGCACAATTATCATTAAAGTATGATGGAGGGATTAAACAATTTCCAGACAAGCGAAAGTTGAGAGAGTTTGCCTCTCATAAACCACCCCTACAGGATATCTTAAATGGACTGCTCTAGAGGGAAGCACTCCTAAGGCTAAAAAGATGTCACCAGAGAAAATAAAATCATAGCAAAGACAGCAGACCATCCATATACTAACTAAAGGCAAAGAATAAAACACCTAGTATATAAAGAATGGAGGAGAAAGATTAAGAAGGAAGAGAAATAAAGAAACATCAGACTGTGTTTACAATAACTTAACAAGAAAGTTAAGTTAGATTGTTAGATAATAAAGAAGCAACCCTTGAAACTTTGGTAAGCACAAATCTAAAGCCAGCAATGGCAATAAGTACTTATCTATCGATAATCACCCAAAGTGTAAATGGACTGAGTGCACCAATCAAAAGACACAGAGTAACAGAGTGGATAAAAAAGCAAGACCCATCTATATGCTGCTTACAAGAGACTCACGTCAAACCCAAAGATATGCACAGACTAAAAGTAAAGGGATGGAAAAAGATATTTCATGCAAACAACAAGGAGAAAAAAGCAGGTGTTGCAGTACTTGTACCAGACAAAATAGACTTCTAAGCAAAGAAAGTAGCAAGAGATAAAGAAGGACATTACATAATGATAAAGGGGCCAGTCCAACAAGAGGATATAACCGTTATAAATATATGTGCACCCAACACAGGAGGGCCGGCATATGTGAAACAAATACTAACAGTATTAAAGGAGTAAATAGAAAGCAATGAATTCATTTTAGGAGACTTCAACACACCACTCACTCCAAAGGACAGATCAACCAGACAGATAATAAGTAAAGACACAGAGGCACTGAACAACACATTAGAACAGATGGACCTAACAGACATCTACAGAACTCTGTACCCAAAAGCAACAGGGTACACATTCTTCTCAAGTGCACATGGAACATTTTCCAGAATAGATCACATACTAGGCCACAAAAAGAACCTCAGTCAATTCAAAAAGATTTAAATTCTACCAACCAACTTCTCAGATCACAAAGGTATAAAACTAGAGATAAATTTTAGAAAGAAAACAAAAAGGCTCACAAATACATGGAGACTTAACAACATTCTCCTAATTAATCAATGGGTTAATGACCAAATCAAAACAGAAATCAAAGAATATATGGAGACTAATGACAACAACAACACAAAGCCACAACTTCTGTGGGACACAGCAAAGGCAGTTCTAAGAGGAAAGTATATTGCAATCCAGGCCTATTTAAAGAAAGAAGAACATTCCCAAATGAATAGTCAAAAGACACAATTACTGAAATTGGAAAAAGAAGAACAAATGAGCCCCAAAGTCACCAGAAGGAGGGACATAATAAAAATCAGAGAATAAATAAATAAAATTGAGAAGAATAAAACAATAGAAAAAATCAATGAAACCAAGAGTGGTTCTTTGAAAAAATAAACAAAATAGATAAACCCTAGCCAGACTCATTAAGAGAAAAAGAGAATCTACACACATAAATTGAATCAGAAATGAGAAAGGAAAAACAAAGATAGACCCACCGAAATACAAAGAATTATAAGAGAATATTATGAGAATCTATATGCTAACAAGCTGGAAAACCTAGAAGAAATGGACAACTTTTTAGAAAAACACAACCTTCCAAGACTGACCAAGCAAGAAACAGAAAAACTAAACAGACCAATCGCCAGCAACAAAATTGAAGCAGTAATAAAAAAACTACCCAGAACAAAACCCCCGGACCAGATGGATTCACCTCTGAATTCTACCAGACATATAGAGAAGAAATAACACCCATTCTCCTTAAAGTTTTCCAAAAAATAGAAGAGGAGGGATTACATCCAAACTCTTTCTATGAAGCCAGCATCACTCTAATACCAAAACCGGGCAAAGACCACACCAAAAAAGAATATTACAGACCAATATCCCTGATGAACATAGACGCAAAAATACTCAACAAAATATTAGCAAACTGAGTTCAAAAATACATCAAGAGGATCATACACCATGATCAAGTGGGATTCATCTCAGGGATGCAAAGATGGTACAACATTCGAAAATCCATCAACATCACCCACCACATCAACAAAAAGAAGAACAAAAACCACATGATCATCTCCATAGATGCTGAAAAAGCATTTGACAAAATTCAGCATCCATTCATGATTAAAACTGTCAACAAAATGGGTATAGAGGGCAAGTACCTCAACATCATAAAGGCCATATATGACAAACCCAAAGCTAACATCATACTTAACAGCAAGAAGCTGAAAGCTTTTCATCTAAGATCAGGAACAAGATAGGGATGCCCACTCTCTCCACTGTTATTCAACATAGTACTGGAGCTCCTAGCCACGGCAATCAGACAAAACAAAGACATACAAGGCATCCAGATTGGTAAAGAAGAAGTCAAATTGTCACTATTTGCAGATGACATGATACTGTATATAAAAAACCCTAAAGACTCCACTCCTAAACTACTAGAACTAATATCTGAATTCAGCAAAGTTGCAGGATACAAAATTAACACACAGAAATCTGTTGCTTTCCTATACACTAATGGTGAACTAACAGAAAGAGAAATCAGAAAAACAATTCCATTTACAATTGCATCAAAACGAATAAAATACCTAGGAATAAACCTAACGAAGGAAGTGAAAGACCTGTACTCTGAAAACTACAAGACACTCCTAAGAGAAATTAAAGAGGACAGTAACAAATGGAAATGCGTCCCATGCTCTTGGCTAGGAAGAATATATATTGCCAAAATGGCTATACTACCTAAAGCAATCTACAGATTCAACACAATCCCTACCAAAATACCAGCAGGTTTCTTCAATGAACTGGAACAAACAATTCTAAAATTCATATGGAACCACAAAAGACCCTGAATAGCCAAAGCAATCCTGAGAAGGAGGAATAAAACAGGGGGAATTATGCTCCCTGACTTCAAGCTCTACAACAAAGCCACAGTAATCAAGACAATTTATTGGCACAAAAACAGACCCACAGACCAGGGGAACAGAATAGAAAATCCAAACATTAACCGAAACATATACAGTCAATTAATATTTGATAAAGGAGGCTTGGATATACAATGGGGAGATGACAGCCTTTTCAGCAGCTGGTGTTGGAAAAACTGGACAGCTACATGTAAGAGAATGAAACTGGACCACTGTCTAGCCCCATACACAAAGGTAAACTCAAGGTGGATCAAAGACCTGAATGAAAGTCATGCAACCATAAAATCTTAGAAAAAAACATATGCAAAAATCTCTTGGACATAAACATGAATGACTTTTTCATGAAAATATCTCCCCAGGCAAGGGAAACAAAAGCAAAATTGAACAAGTGGGACGATATCAACCTGAAAAGCTTCTGTACAGCAAAGGACACCATCAGTAGAACAAAAAGACATCCTACAGTATGGGAGAATATATTCATAAATGACATATCTGATAAGGGTTGACATCCAAAATATATAAAGAACTCACACACCTCAACAAACAAAAAGCAAATAATCCAATTAAGAAATGTGCAGAGGACATGAATAGACACTTCTCTAAAGAAGAAATTCAGATGGCCAACAGGCACATGAAAAGATGCTCCACATCGCTAATCATCACAGAAACGCAGATTAAAACCACAATGAGGTATCACCTCACACCAGTGAGGATGGTCAACATCCGAAACACAAACAACAACAAATGTTGGCAAGGATGTGGAGAAAAAGGAACCCTCCTACACTGCTGGTGGGAATGCAAATTAGTTCAACTATTGTGGAAAGCAGTACGGAGGTTCCTCAAAAAACTCAAAATAGAAATTTTTTTTACCCAGGAATCCCACTCCTAGGAATTTACCCTCAGAATGCAGCAGCCCAATTTGAAAAAGACAGATGCACCCCTATGTTTATCGCAGCACTATTTACAACAGCCAAGAAATGGAAGCAACCTAAGTGTCCATCAGTAGATGAATGGATAAAGAAGAGGTGGTACATATACACAATGGAATATTGTTCAGCCATAAGAAGAAAACAAATCCTACCATTTGCAACAACATGGATGGAACTAGAGGGTATTATGCTCAGTGAAATAAGCAAAGTGGAGAAAGACAAGTATCAAATGATTTCACTCATATGTGGAGTATAAGAACAAAGAAAAATACTGAAGAAACAAAACAGCAGCAGACTCATAGAACCCAAGAATGGACTAACAGTTACCAAAGGGAAAGGGACTGGGG
>JAQQAC010008880.1:2793956-2842665 GCA_029783875.1 Phataginus tricuspis
GGACAGTGACTGTAATGGGGTTGATGGGGGGGACCTGATGAAGGGGGTAGTTTAATAACCATAATATTGCACATGTAATTGTAGATTAATGATACCAAAATAAATTTAAAAAAAAAGAGAGCATTTACACTTAAATGTCATGGATTCATTGTTGTCTAGTCAACAATTTCAGAGTATTTTATATTCAAAGGACAACGTTTGTAAAATAAAGGCTAGTTTTATTTATGCTTGTAAAAGTAGTTTATCTATTTTCACATATATTAGTGTTATACAAGCTGTTAATTATAAAGACAGTTACTAGAAACGGTTGCTGATCCATTAGCTAATGAAATTAAGTAGATGCAGATAATTTTTCTAAGAAGTTGTCCATTTTTTCTAGGTTTTGCAGCTTGTTAGCACATAGATCCTCGTAATATTCTCTTATAATTCTTTGTATTTCTGTGGGGTGCCTCGTTATTTTTCCTTTCTCATTTCTGACTCTGTTTATGTGTGTAGATTCTCTTTTTCTATTAATGAGTCTGGCTAGGGGTTTATCTATTTTGTTTATTTTTTCAAAGAACCAGCTCTTGGTTTCATTGATTTTTTTCTATTGTTTTATTCTTCTCAATTTTATTTATTTCTTCTCTGATCTTTATTATGTCTCTCCTTCTGGTGACTTTCGGCCTCATTTGTTCTTCTTTTTCCAATTTCAATAATTGTGTCTTTAGACTGTTCATTTGGGAATGTTCTTCCTTCTTTAAATAGGCCTGGATTGCAATATACTTTCCTCTTAGAACTGCCTTTGCTGTGTCCCACAGAAGTTGTGGCTTTGTGTTGTTGTTGCCATTAGTCTCCATATATTCTTTGATTTCTGTTTTGATTTGGTCGTTAACCCATTGATTCATTAGGTGAATGTTGTTAAGTCTCCATGTATTTGTGAGCCTTTTTGTTTTCTTTCTAAAATTTATCTCTAGTTTTATACCTTGGTGATGTGAGAAGTTGGTTGGTAGGATTTCAATCTTTTTGAATTGACTGAGGTTCTTTTTGTGGCCTAGTATGTGATCTATTCTGGAAAAAGTTCCATGTGCTCTTGAGAAGAATGTGTACCCTGCTCCTTTTGGGTGCAGAGTTCTGTAGATGTCTGTTAGGTCCATCTGTTCTAGTGTGTTGTTCAGTGCCTCTGTGTCTTTACTTATTCTCTTCCCGGTTGATCTATCCTTCTGAGTGAGTGGTGTGTTAAAGTCTCCTAAAATAATTGCATTGCTGTCTATTTCCTCCTTTAATTCTGTTAGTATTTGTTTCACATATGCTGATGCTCCTGTGTTTGTGCCTATATATTTATAATGGTTATATCTTCTTGTTGGACTGACCCCTTCATCATTATGTAATGTCTTTCTTTATCTCTTGCTACTTTCTTCGTTTTGAAGTCTATTTTATCTGATACAAGTATTGCAACACTTGCTTTTTTCTCTTTGTTGTTTGCATGAAATATCTTTTTCCATCCCTTCACTTTTAGTCTGAGTATATCTTTGGGGTTGAGGTGAGTCTCTTGTAAGCAGCATATAGATGGGTCTTGCTTTTTTATCCACTCTGTTACTCTGTGTCTTTTGATTGGTGCATTCAGTCCATTTACATTTAGGGTGATTATCGATAAATATGTACTTATTGCCATTGCTGGGTTTACATTCGTGGTTACCAAAGGTTCAAGGGTTGCTTCTTTACTATCTAAGAATCTAACTTTACTTTCTTGTTAAGTTATTGTGAATGCTGTCTGATGTTTCTTTATCTCTCCCTTCCTATTCTTCCTCCTCCTTTCTTTATATATTAGGTGTTTTATTCTTTGCCTTCAGTTAGTATTTGGATGGTCTGCTTTCTTTGCTATGATTTTATTTTCTCTGGTGATATCTTTTTAGCCTTAGGGGTGCTTCCCTCTAGAGCAGTCCATTTAAGGTATCCTGTACTGGTGGTTTATGAGAGGCAAACTCTCTCAACTTTCGTTTGTCTGGAAATTGTTTAATCCCTCCATCATATTTAAATGATAATCGTGCTGGATACAATATTCTTGGTTCGAGGCCCTTCTGTTTCATTACATTAAATATATCATGCCATTCTCTTCTGGCCTGTAAGGTTTCTGTTGAGAAGTCTGATGGGTTTTCCTTTGTAGGTGATCTTTTTCCTCTCTCTAGGCACCTTTAATACTCTGTCTTTATCTTTGACCTTTGCCATCTTAATTATTATGTGTCTTGGTGTTGTCTTCCTTGGGTCCCTTGTGTTGGGAGATCTGTGGGCTTCCGTGGACTGTGAGACTATTTCCTTCCCCAGCGTGGGAACGTTTTCAGCAATTATTTTTTCAAAGACACTTTCTATCCCTTTTTCTCTCTCTTCTTCCTCTGGTACTCCTATAATGCGAATATTGCTCCGTTTGGATTGGTCACACAGTTCTCTGAGTAGTCTTTCATTCCTAGAGATTCTTTTATCTTTCTCTGCCTCAGCTTCTTGGTACTCCTGTTCTGTTTTGTGTTTCATTGACAGTGTCTTGTACCTCATCCAGTCTGCTGTTAAGCCCATCGATGTCTTGTCTCATTTCTGCATAGTCTTTCCTCATTTCCTCCCTCATCTCTTGCACATTTTTCTGTAGATCTGTCAGCATGGCTATGACTTTTATTCTGAATTCTTTTTCAGGAAGACTGTGCATGTCCATTCCTTCAAATTCTCTCTCAGGGGTTGTCTGTGTTTGGAGCTTTGTCTGTACCATATTCCTCTGTCTTTTCATGGCTATAGAATTGGTTGCTTGTAGTTGTCACATATGTCAGCTGGGCTCTTTATGATCTTGAAAAGGAAGAGAGGAAAGAAGAGAAAAAAAATACTAATAATAAAAATAAATAAAAGAAAAGGAGAAAGAGAGTAAGAAAGAAAGAAAAAGAAAGAAAAGAAAGGAAAGAAAGAGCAACAACACCTAAAAAAAAAAACCGCCCACTGGGAGTGGTTTCTATGTGAATGCTGTAGATGGCGTTGTTGCTCCACTATTCCAGAGCCATGGCTGCGCCGCTCTGCATGGCCCTTTAAAGCTGTGGCCGGGGTGAGAATGAATGGGAGGCTGTTGAGCTTTGTGGGAGTCCTAAATATGGCTACCCTTTCCCAGTCGCCTGCTAAGGGGTCTGAAGCTCCCCAGGACTCCCAGCCTGCTGGGCTTAGTGTACCAAGGTGATGCGGTCCTCTGCTGGACTCCTGTCTCTTCAAGACCGCTGAAAAAAAAAGCGCGCCCTTTTCTCCTTTTTTTTTCTTCTCTTTTCTCCTTCCTTGAGCCAGGCGCAAGCAACCAGGCGCGTTCCGCTGAGACCCTGCACCCTCTGTCTCTCCAATCTCCGCTACACTGCGCTCTGCTCCTGGCACAGATCTCTGGGGCTGGTTATCTCCCGGGCCTGCACTTCCACTCCCTCCTGGCTCTGAATCCTCTCCTCCCGCTGGTGCACTGGGGTGGGGGAGTGCTTGGGTCCTGCTGGGTCACAGTTCTGTTTCTTACCCGCCTCGCTGGCTGCCAAGTCCTCTCAGGTGTGGCTGCATGCTGTGCGCTTTCCTGTGTGTTCTGGTCTCTCTTTTGGGAATAGTTGTATTTGCTGTGTTTTTGTGGATAAATATAATGTTGGGAGGAAATTTCTGCTGCTCCGTTCATGTTGCCATGTTCCCGGAACAGAGAGATGCAGATAATTTGTAGCACCCAAAGATAATATTATTTGCTTATTTTTAGACACTATACTATTTTTTTGCCAAGTCATGATAAGGTGGCTCATGAGGTTTCATTGTGTGGATGACCTATTGTGAGACTCGTGTTATGTTAGATATGGTTCCACTTATGAAATATGTATGGCACTCCTCTGTATAGCTGGAGCACTTATATTAGACTACAGAACAGAGAGAACTTCATCATATAACAAAATGTGAAGCTTAATACTGCCTGCTGAAGGGTAAGGAACATAATAGATCAAATTTGGGTAGAGTAATTGGAAGGGATATCTCATCACAGGACACAACATTTGGTACAGACCTTGATGGATTTAAGCACAGAAAGGGAGAAAATATCCTCCATTTTAATAAGCTGAGTGATGGATACATGGAGATTTACTGTGCTATTTTCTCTACTTCTGTATGTGATTAAGATGTTCCATAATAATAATGTTTTAAAATCCCTTAGTGGCTAGAATGAGCAAAGATGACAATCTTTGAAAAAAGGGACCTAGTTTGGCTAAAGCAGGTAAGAAGGTACCAAGACAGCTAGATAAGGTAATAAGGGACAGTTAAGACAGCATCAGATTTTGAATAAGAGATATTTTGGATAAGATCATTAAAGACTTGACTTTGAGTTAGGTAACTGGGAATCAGGTTACTGCACCAGACAAAACCAAGCCTCACTTTAAATACTAGTAGTTTCCTGCAACAAATCTTTAATATTCAGCATTTTTTCACCATTTAATGGTCAGAGTCATTGCCAATGATATTCTAATGGGATGTGACATCCTCTAATGGGGAGCTTGACTGCTGCTGCTAAGACCTCTTTGGGAGAACAGTATCTATGTTGAGTCATTGTGAACTAGGTAGCTGGTTCTCAGACCTTCTAGGCATTCTGAGGACAACTTGACATGATCAGACTCTTAGTGATACTCAGACACTAGTAAGAGAGAACAATGTAAGACCAAGTGCCAGCTTGGTCATTTAGACCAGCACGTCCCATTTTCAGTGAGGGGTACCTGACAGAGATGATGCACAGAAGTCTGTTTGTCTACACCCATTCTCTGTGCTCACTATTTTTCTTCCATATACATCTGGGCCAAGGTGGATCATGGAAAAGTAACAAAATTCAATGAATTCAAAATAAATTACAAAGGAAAATCCAACAAGCTTGGTAACAAGATTAAATGTTGATGAAGAAAGAAAATGCCAAATTACTAGGTAATGTTGAATACCTGGAGAATGGTATTATAAATGTGAGAAAGAGGGCATTAAAATGATAAGCTGTTTTAAGAAGGAAATATGGCCCAAGAAACTGACTTTTGTTTTGGACGTGTTAATGTTTGAGATGATGTTGATGGAATATTCTGTTGATCATAGCTTAAAAGCAGTTGGAAATATGGAAACATAAATCAAAGATGAGGATACAGCTATAAGTGTGATGAAAATTATAACAAATAAGGATCACAGCTAGTAAAGAATGGCTTACTATGTGACAGGGATTCGTTTAAGTGCTTTCTAAGGGTTATCTCATGATTTTCATGTCAAATAGTATCTCCAGGTTGCTGATGAGGAACCGAAGGTGCAGAGAGGCTAAATAACTTGCCATACATTACACAGCTAATAAACAGCTTAGTGGAAGGAGAATGGAGGAGCTTTTCCAGGAAATACAGAAAAATGGAAGACTGAATGAAAGGCAAGTCCCATGAGCAGTGGAAAGATGAGAAAGAAGAAAACCAGATTCCAGGAGTCATTGGAGAAGTCAGAGAAGGTCAGCTGAGCAATGTCACAGAAAAGGCAAGGCACAGTTTCAAGAAGAAGGTGTGGTGTACAAAGTTTAGTACTGAGGGTTCAAGAGCAATGAATCAAAGTATCAGTTGGGCAGTATTGATGAGGCAGGCATGTGAACAGGGTGATGGTTTCTGAAGCCAAATAACAGGGATCGAGGGGATGAATATGAAGAGAGGTAAGTGATGATAATTTTTCATGATATTAACCTATAAGAGATTGTGACAGAATGATAGTATAAAGAGACGAAAGGGACAATGGAAGCTTTTGAAATTAGAACTTCACCTGATGCATGAAACGTGTCCATATAGTCAAGACACACAGCATCTTTTCTTGATCATAATCCCAGATCAGTAGAGACAGAATACCTTCCTAAGTGCTCATATACTGGAAAAACATTTAGGTTTTCTTTTTCTTCTTTTTAATTAAAAAAAAGTCAGTATGCAAACTCTTGGCATTTTCCACAAATTCTTACTTTGTTAAAGGAACAGAAGGGACCTATTAATCCAAACACAGTATTACATGAAAGTACATTTCTATATTGGCAAGCAAAACAAATTTAGTTGAAATGGAAGTTGTGGGAGAAAACCCCACACAAATAAAAAGTTTCAAGTTTCATTTTCAAATGCTAATGTCTTTCTTAAATTAAAAAAATAGGAGAATTTAACTTGGATATAGAAATACCAAGGTCAAGAATGAAATTTAGGCATTTTAAAATGGACATTAAGCCTAAACGTCTTATATAGCCCAAACATATAATACTGCAATGAGTATAGGTAAATTGTACATTTTAGATATTTCTACAAGTACCATACAAATTATTCCATCATGGAGGACAAGTAACATTGGATATATTTTGGCCAGTAAAGGGCTGAATGGAAGACAAGGAAATACAAACAAAGCTTAATTACATAAAAATTTCAAATTCTCTTAATGTGGTTGTCAAACATGCATTTTCTAACTTGAATAATAAAGAATAGAAACAAAGAAAACAATACTAGCAAAATATCAAAACCTATTTAACTGTATGTGCAAGAACATTTACAAAAAATAGAAAAAAGACATAAAAATTACTTTGTTGTGATATAGAAATAGGCACTCTGCTAGTGGAACAAAAAAAAATGTCAAGAAGAAATCAGTGGAAGAAAAAGTATCCAGGCTTGTGAATTATCACACACAATGGCCAGCAGGGTGTTTTGTTTGCTTTTCTGACTTTAAGGCTATTTCCACATATCCTAAGTAACACTTTTTTTTTCAGAGATGAAAAAAATCATATGCTTCTTTGCTATTATATAGATTCAAATTTCCCTGACACTGCAATGATATGTATATTTTTAAAGAAAAACTTAAAAAAATTATGGTATTTGTGACCTAAAATGAATTACAGGAAGAAAGTTTTGGGCCTGGGAGCGTGGAGACAGGAGTCAGCCTATACTAAATTAACCCGTAGTCAGATGCTGTTCACTTTGAAAGACTTCACATCCTAGACAAGTATTAGAAAGACTAATCAAACTGAATGCTTCTGTATTATTTATCAGGCAATCAGAAATTTGGTGCATGATAGACAGTGCAATGATAAATTAATTTTATAAGTGACTAATCTTTGAATAATATTATAATCAACCCACACTGTCTTAAATGGTGTAAGCCCAGTAGAAGACTGGAAAAGGTGGCTTAGGAGCTACATACTATGTTCCCAGAGTGAATAGTATTGCCATGGATGTTTTGTTATATAACATGTATTTTATTACGACATGTTAACAGGCTACAGTGCAGATTAAGTATTTACTAATGCCTGTTTTGCTTTTTCATGACTTCCTTGGATGATGGCTTACATTTCTTTAGAAGAGGTTAAAAGAAAATAAGCTATGTTATGGGATTAAGAAGACAGACTAATCTGGCACGCTCATTTTCTATAAAAATAATTTATGTCTTGGCACTGGTGTTGGACTTAACTATAACATAAGAAATACCTTGGAAGTAGCAGCTCTGATTTATTGTCTATGTTTGCATGGTGGTGATGGGAGAAATTGGAGGCAGGATGGACATAGAAAAGTGGAAATTTGTAGAACAGATAATTCTCTGTGGAGTAATTATACTATCAACAAAGGAAGAGGACATAGAAAAAGAAGACCTAGTATAAAGACGGACTTCAGTTATAATACAAATCGCCCACAGCTAGCCCCGGGGAGCAATGATCCATAACTTTGAAAGGTTAGAATTGGCTCTTTTAGTAACAATTTATCAGTGTTAACAAGAGGCTTGTCCACACATGGCCTCATGGCCTCTGAGTTGACTGTGTTTCAATCTATTGCCTTTTGCGTGGTAACTTCAACCGTCATTCTTTCTCAGTCAATTACAGGGGTTGTGCAGCATGGCCAAGTCATACTCCAGGATAATTAAACATTTTATGTCATTGTTTTTTTGGCTGTGTAGTTTCTTGTGTATATATAGTCATCCAAAATCACAAAATTAGCTGACTGTGCCTTTGTTGGTGCCTATGTTTTGATTCTATTAGACTATATTAAACTTTCTGTGGTTGTTTCTATTAAAGGATAAGATATTGATACCCAGAGTTAATTGCTGGGCTCAGCCCTTTATCCTGGATGAACGTTATCCATGCTGATTTGGACATGCATTCCAAAGGCCACAGTTTTACATTATTATTAGACCAACACTTATAATTTTGGGGTCCACAATTGGCCATTTATATTATTTTAGAGATGGAGAGGACCTAAGATGGAATCTAATCTCTCTTCATATTTTTTGGGCAGAGGATACTGAGGCAAGAAATAAGAAGTTTCTTTCCCAAGTTTCTAAGTCAACTCTTCTGGTGAACAGTTTGTGTCATTTGCCGTTTGCAATTCTTTTGCATTTTGATTTCATATAGCTAAGTGAAATCATTAAGTAATGACCTTGTATTAAGTGAGAGACATAATCTGGGCTTCGAACATCTGTGGGCTAGATGGTTAACTCATGTTCCAAAGCAAGTTGCATTAACTGGCATATACTTGGCAGAATTGCATATTTTGCCATCTTCATTGAAATAAGAGTTGATGATACATCCTGTTATATCTTTTATTTCCTACAAACACTGCTGTCTATAGATTTTAGTAATGCTATTCACAGTGAATTCTTCCTTAGAGGGCTTCAAACATTGATCAAGGGTATTATTACTAGCCCATTGAGCTCAACTGAATCACACAGTTCCTTGCTCACATACACACATCAGTAATTACAGGCCTTGAGAAGACTGGACGTTATGCCAGAAGCTAGTTTTAAAGGATATTATCATTCTCAGCCAATTAGCTCAGACTCTATTATATTCAGAATTGCAAACTGTTGTTCAAATAAAGATTAAATATATATTAAAAGGCTAAGAAATGAAGTCTTCAAAATAAGAGTTTTTCTGTTCTGCTTTTTCCTCATTTCTACCTTTATTCATTTTATTTTAGCAAGTTTTTAACTTTAGAATTAGTTTGCAGGTACAAATAGATTCTTCATTTGCTGGAAGACGTGGTCATCTTTCTCTCCCTATCTCTATCTTCCTCACCTTTCTCAGTATTGATTTTGCTTTGCTTCAACAATTTCCTATACTTCCCGTGGCTCACTCCAAAACATTCTTCTTTTAAACCTTTCCTGTGATGGAAGATTTGCCATTTCTACAAACAACCAGAAGATATTTTGTTACGTCAGAAGTCTTTGGGTTTAGGTACTTCCACAAATATGTCCCAGGATTTTCCCAGTGGGAAGTTTTTTAGCTGTCCATCTGTGTCAGAGTGACAAAGAATTTTCTCTAATACTTTGCTACTCCTTTTATTTTTTTTTTAGTTTTCAAAATCAATATTTATTATACATGCATACATAATTCAATTAATATATTAAACATATAAGACTTAACTAGAATATTTAGCTATCTTTAAAACCAGACACTCAAAAATGGACAACAAATTCAAATTACATTCCTTATTCATATTACTAAAGGATAGATCTCTTTTAAATAATGGTCACCTATAACTATTACTTTGGATGGAAATGCCTTCAGACACAAAGCTGTCTTCACTCCCTTACACTGCAGTTAATAAAAGCTTATGTATTCCATTCTCTTCCATAAGATTTTAGCCCAGTAATGAACTGGGTGCACAAAAATAAGAATTCATCTTTGACATTGCATTTTAGTGTAGATACAGATGCAATGAGTTCCTGCCCTTTCTTCACCTTATGGGGAAGTTGGGGTCCCTATGGCCAGGATCCTCACTGAACTTAAACCACCTGATGATGTAACTGGCCTGTTGCAAAGCTACCACTTCCACACCTTTATGCAATAAGCTATTATTGTGCTATATAGAGAGCTGGGCCCAGTGCTCTGGGTGGAGGAAGAGACACTAGTGCTTGACCTACCGCCGGGAGAACAAGTCAGGTAATAAACCCTTCCACCCCAAGGAATGTTTTGCTGTCAATTTCTTTGGTCACATTGAATCCATAGCGACCTTGCCCAGGGCTGAAACCCATTGGCAAGACAATTGGTGGAAGTCGGCAGGGTTCATTGACAACCAAGGAAAAAGACAGGCTGCCCTTATGGGAGGGGTGCTTCAGTGGGCTGCCCCTGTGAATGGGGAAATAGTGGATTGTCCCCCAATGTGTATGTGGTCTGAGGTGGCTTGCCTCCTAGAGGACTGGGCCCCACGCCAGGACTGGAGGCAAGTGGAGGTGACACCTGAGGCAATAGGGGTGGCCCTTGGTATAGTAAGTAAATCCTTTGATAAACAGATTGCCCATGAGGCAGCGGGGACTGTGGGTTGGCTGCTTCTCACAGTATTAAAAAGGTCTACAGAAGAGACCCAAGAAATGGCAGCACGAGAACGCAAGCTGCAAACTTCTATGGATCCCCTGAAGGGGGAAATGGCATTGATGTGAGAGGAGATGGCACGAGAACGCTGGCAGCAAGGTGCCATTGGAGAGGTAAACAATTCTTTACAGAACGAGATGGCAGCGCTGCCAGGTGTTCTGAAGGAGAATGAAGCCATCAAGGAAAAAGACCAACTCCTGAGGGAAGCACGGGAGGCGTTGGCACAAGAATGCCAGCTGCAAAGCAATGAGGCGAAGGTAAGAGAGTTGCTGAAGACTGAGGTAGCATTGCTGCCAGACACAGTAGAAAAGGTAAAGGTTGTAGCAGAGGAGGCACTTGGGGGAGGGGAGAGAAAGTTGCCATCAGCCCCAGAAATGGAGGAGCTGGGGAAGGATGAAGGGGTGGTGCCAGAGGCACTGGCCCCTCCTGTATTGAAAGCATGCCCAGTGGTTGTAAAGAAAATAAAGACCCAGCAGCTGAAAGTTCCCCAAGGAGAGAAGCAGCCCCCTCCCCAGGTCGTGGAGCACTCTATGGTCCACCCCTATACTCAGGCTGAGCTGGTGGATTTGGGCTCCTGATTTGGGCAGAAGCCCTTGGAGTCAATATCAGCTTGGCTCCTGCATCTGTGGGACTTAGGGGGGGATGGAATTGTTCTGTCGGGGTCAGAGATGGGAAAGCTGTCTTTCCTGACAGTGCAGCCTGCCTTGAGGCAGCGATTACAAAATGCACATCAGACCCCAGGGAGTTACTCCCTCCTCCATTGGCTTATGGCTGCACTTCGTGCTGTGTGGCCCAATCCGGGTGCTCTACCATCCTCTCCTGTTAGATGGCAGACATATGCTGAGCTCCAACAGGTGTTACAAGCGCTAGACATAAGTAATGACATCTATAGTTCAGAGAATTATGGCACAGAGGAAGAGATTTTCACTACTGGCATGAGAAATATTGTACTCGAAATGGCTCCTACATCCCTCTTTGGGTCTCTAGTGGCCATTCTTTCCCCTCACTTGGGGCATCCCATAAGCGAGGTGACACGTACAGTAGCAGACTTAGGAGAGGCTGAATCAATGAGAACTCGGAAAGAAATAAGACCTGTCACACACAAGAAGAATTTACAGGGCCCCGTGAAGGTTATGAGGACGCAGATGTGGGTTGATTTAATATGGGCAGGATCAGATGGAAGGAAATTAGATGGGAAGTCAAATAGGATCTTACTAGAGCTATGGCAGCAGCTGAAACCACAGCAGCAGTCCCAGCCATTAAGACCAAAGAGGCAAGGCCAGGCTAAGAGGACAGTGTACTGCAATGCAGGCCTACCTCCGGAAAGAAGAACGATCCCATATGAGCACTCTGAACTCACAATTAACAAAACTAGGAAAAGAAAAACAAATAAGGCCCAAAGTCAGTAGATGGAGGGACATAATAAAGATTTGAGCATAAATAAATAAAATCAAGAAGAATAAAACAATAGAAAGAATCAATCAAAGCAAGAGCTGGTTATTTGAGAAAATGAACAAAATAGATAAATCCCTAGACAGACTTATCAAGAAAAAAAGAGAGTCTACTCACACAAACAGAATCAGAAATGAGAAAGGAAAAATCACTATGGACACCACAGAAACACAAAGAATCACTAGAGAATAATATGGAAAATTATATGCTAACAAACTGGATAACCTAGAAGAAATGGGCAACTTTCTAGAAAAATACAACCTTCCAAGGATGACCCAAAAAGAAAATCTGACAGACCAACTACCAGTGACAAAATTGACCAGGTAATCAAAAACTTACCTAAGAAAAAAACCCCTGGACCAGATGGCTTCACCACTGAATTTTCTCTAACATTTAGTGAAGACCAATACACATCCTCCTTAAATTTTTCCAAAGAGTAGAAGAAGAGGGAATACTTCCAAACTCATTCTATGAGGCGAGCATCACTCTAATACCAAAACCAGGCAAAGACACCACAAAAAAGAAAATTACAGAACAATATCCCTGATGAAGGTAGATGCAAAAATACTCAATAAAATATTAGCAAACCGAATTCAAAACTACATCAAAAATATCATCCATCATGATCAAGTAGGATTTATTCCAGGGATGCAAGGATGGTACAACATTCGAAAATCCATCAACATCATCCACCACATCAACAAAAAGAAGGACAAAAATCATCTCCATAGATACTGAAAAAGCATTTGACAAAATTCAATACCCATTCATGATAAAAACTCTCAACAAAATGGGTATAGAGGGAAAGTCCCTCAACATAAAAAAGGCCATACATGACAAACCTACAGCCAACATTATACTTAACAGCGAGAAGCTGAAAACTTTTCATCTAAGATCAGGAACAAGACAGGGATGCCCACTCTCTCCACTGTTATTCAACATAGTACTGGAGGTCCTAGCCATGGCATTCAGACAACACAAAGAAATAAAAGGCATCCAGATTGGCAAGGAAGAAGTTAAACTGTCCCTGTTTGCAGATGACATGATACTGTACATAAAAATCCCTAAAGAATCTACTCCAAAACTACTAGATCTAATATCTGAATTCAGCAAAGTTGCAGGATACAAAATTAATACACAGAAATCTGTGGCATTCCTATACACTAACAATGACCTAGCAGAGAGAGAAATCAGGAAAACAATTCCATTCAAAGTTGCATCAAAAAGAATAAAATACCTAGGAGTAAACCTAACCAAGGAAGTAAAAGACCCATACTCTGAAAACTACAAGACACTCGTGAAAGAAATTAAAGAAGACACTAATAAATGGAAACACATCCCGTGCTCATGGATAGGAAGAATTAATATTGTCAAATGGCCATCCTGCCTAAAACAATCTACAGATTCAATGCAATTCTTATCAAAATACCAACATCATTTTTCAACAAACTAGGGAAAATCATTCTAAAATTCATATGGAACCACAAAACACCCCAAAATAGCCAAAGCAATATTGAGAAGGAAGAATAAAGCTGGGGGAATTATGCTCCCCAACTTCAAGCTTTAATACAAAGCCACAGTACTCAAGACAATTTGGTACTGACACAAGAACAGACACATAATCCAATGGAAACAGACTAGAGAGCCCTGATATAAACCCAAGCATATATGGTCAATTAATGTATGATAAAGGAGCCATGGACATACAATGGGGAAATGACAGCCTCTTCAACAGCTGGTGTTGGCAAAACTGGACAGCTACATGCAAGAGAAAGAAACTGGATTACTGTCTAACACTATACACAAAAGTAAACTCGAAATGGATCAAGGACCTGAATATAAGTCATGAAACCATAAAACTCTTAGAAGACAACATAGGCAAAGATCTCCTGAATATAAGCATGAGCAACTTCCTCCTGAACGCATCTCCTTGAGCAAGGGAAACAAAAGCAAAAATGAACTCACGGGACTACATTAAACTAAAAACTTTCTGTTTGGCAAAGGACACCATCAACAGAACAAAAAGGCATCCTACAGTATGGGAGAATATATTTGTAAATGACATATCTGACAAGGGGTTAACATCCAAAATATATAAAGAACTTACATGCCTCAACACCCAGCAAATAACCCAATTAAAAAACGGGCAGAGGATATGAAGAGACAGTTCTACAAAGAAGAAATTCAGATGGCGAACAGACACATGAAAAGATGCACCACGTCCCTAATCATCAGGGAAATACAAATTAAAACCACAATGACATATCATCTCACACCAGTAAGGATGGCCACCATCCAAAAGACTAAGAACAACAAATACTGGCAAGGATGTGGAGAAAGGGGAACCCTCCTACACTGCTGGTGGGAATGTAAGCTAGTTCAACCATTGTGGAAAGCAATATGGAGGTTCCTCAAAAAACTAAAAATAGAAATATCATTTGACCCGGGAATCTCACTCCTTGGAATCTATCCAAAGAATACAACCTCTCAGATTCAAAAAGACATATGCACCCCTATGTTTATTGCAGCACTTTTTACAATAGCCAAGATGTGGAAGCAACCTGAGTGTCCATGAGTAGATGAATGGATAAAGAAGAGGTGGTACATATACACAATGGAATACTATTCAACCATAAGAAAGAAATAAATCCTACCATTTGGAACAACATGGATGGAGCTGGATGATATTGTGCTCAGTGAAATAAGCCAGGTGGAGAAAGACAAATGCCACATGATTTCCCTCATTTGTGGAGTATAACAATGAAGCAAAACTGAAGGAACAAAATAGCAGCAGACTCAGAGACTCCAAGAAGGAACTAGTGGTTACCGAAGGGGAGGGGTGTGGGAGGGCAGGTGAGGAGGGCGGAAGAAGGGGATTGAGGGGTATTATGTTTAGTACACATGGTGTGGGGGATCACAGGGAAAACAGTGTAGCACAAAGAAGACAAACAGTGAATCTGTGACATCTTACTACACTGATGGACAGTGAGTGCATTGTGGTATGGGTGAGGACTTGATAATATGGGTAACTGTAGTAACTGCATTGCTTTTTCATGTGAAACCTTCATAAGAGTGTATATGAATAATACCTTAATAAAAAAAACAAAAAAAAAAAACAGAGGCAGAGGTCAGAGACAGAGCCACGAGTCCAGCCTGTGTGTTTGCAAGACTTCCTGCTGGAGAGCGAGCCAACCTCACTTGAGCCCACACAGGAAGGTGATTGGGGAACATGGTTTGACTCAGGGGACGGTCAAGGTATATCTGCCCTGAGGGACTAGGGGGAACCAGAGGCCACATGTTGAAATAGCTATCCATTGGTTCCTAGTGAACATACAATGTGTCCTGGCTCTGGTGGACACTGAGGATGAATGTTCACTGAATCATGGTAACCCTGAATTGTTCCCTGGGACCCCCACTATCATAGACGGATATGGGGGTAAGCCTATGAGAGTGAAAAAAGCCCAAATTCCTTTGGGAATAGGGCATCTACTCCCAAAAGAGTATACTGTGTATATATCTCCTATTCCTCAGTATATTTTGGGGATTGATATTCTGCAGGGTCTATGGCTGCAGACCACTGCAGGTGAGTTCAGACTAAGAGTACGTGTAGTGAAGGCAGTTCTGAGGGGACATGCTAGGCACCCACCCATAGCTTTGCCTGTACATTGGCGGGTGACTAATACCAAACAGTACAAACTGCCTGGGGGGCATAAAGAAATTGGAGAAACTCTCCAGGAGCTGGAAAAGGTGGGTATTATAAAGCCCACCCATAGTTCTTTCAATTCCCCAGTGTGGCCAGTAAAAAAGCCAGATGGTTCCTGTCGTATGACTGTGGATTACAGAGAACTGAATAAAGTCATACCCCCTATGCATGCTGCTGTCCCCTCTATTGCAGGCTTGATGGATACCCTCAGCCATGAACTAGGAACATACCATTATGTGGTAGAGCTTGCTAATGCCTTCTTTTCCATTGACATTGAGCAGGAAAGTCAGGAACAGTTTGCCTTCACGTGGGAAGGACAGAAATGGACTTTCACTGTCCTCCCACAGGGATACCACCACAGCCCCACCATCTGTCAAAGACTTGTAGCCCAGGACTTGGCTACATGGGAGAAACTGCTGACGGTGCAGCTGTACCATTATATTGACGATGTCATGCTCATATCCAATTCTCTTTCAGTTCTAGAAGGTGCAGCACCTAGACTGCTGCAACATTTACAGGAGAAAGGATGGGCTGTGAACAGCACCAGGGTTCAGGGACCTGGTTTGTCTGTCAAATTCTTGGGGGTCATCTGGTCGGGTAAGACCAAAGTGATACCAGAAGCAGTTATAGATAAAGTCCAGGCCTTTCCTACCCCCACAACTGTAGCATTGCCACAGGAGTTTCTGGGTCTTCTAGGCTACTGGAGAGTGTTTATCCCGCACTTGGCACAAATTCTGAAGCCCTTATACCAGTTGGCATGAAAGGACATCATGTGGGACTGGGACGAGACATGTGCATCTGCCTTTACTACAGCAAAACGGGCAGTCAAGGCCATGCAGGCCTTCAGTGTGATAGACCCATCAAGGCCCTGTGAGCTGGACGTTCATGTCACTGAAGACCTTTATGGCTGCGGTCTCTGGCAGTGGCTTGAATGAACTCACCAACCCGTTGGATTCTGGTCACAACTCTGGAAAGGGGCAGAGGTGCGATACACTTTGATAGAAAAACAACTGGCTGCCGTGTATCACGCCTTGCTGGCTATAGAACCCATCACTGGAATGGACCCATTAAAGGTAATAACCACTTATCCTATCTTGGGGTGGGTATGAGACTGTAGCCAAAAGCCAAGGAGTTGTGTGGCACAAATGCCCACACTAGCCAAGTGGGGTGCTTACCTACAGCAGCGTAGTGCCCTCTCTAGTAGCCCCTTGAGTGAAGAACTCCAATGCCTGTTGGGGCTGGTGGCATATATTAGTGGAAAGCAGGAAGAATTTGCTTTTGAACCATTAGTAGCAGAGAGTCCCTATCGGGACTGAAGAGCCCCTATACCCGAAAATGCATGGTACACAGATGGCTCCAGCCGTGGGCAGCCCCCAAAATGGAGGGCCATAGCTTTCCATCCTAAGACTGAGACAATATGGATGGAAGATGGTGAGGAAAAGAGCAGCCAATGGGCAGAGTTGCGGGCCGTGTGGCTTGTGATCAGCCAGGAGCCCTCCCCTATAGTTGTCTGCACTGACAGCTGGGCTGTCTATCGGGGCTTGACCCTGTGGCTACCAACCTGGTACCATGCCAACTGGCTGGTTGGTCATGGACCCCTTTGGGGGCAAGAATTGTGGCAAGACTTATGGGCCTGTGGTCAGACTAAAATAATTACAGTATACCATGTGACAGGTCTTTTGCTACTGGCATCCCCAAGAAATTATGAAGCAGATAAATTGGCCCAGATACGTTGGTTAGAAGGAAAGCATGCTCTGATGTAGTCCAAGAGCTACATCAGCATTTGTTGCATGTGGGGCAAAAGACAATGTGGGCTGTACCCTGTTGGTGGGGCTTGCCTTTGACCTTTGAAGAAGTTAGTAGAGCCTGGCAGGAGTGTCGTGTGCTCCAAAAGGGATTTACACCAAGTTCCACAGCAACATGGGACAATAGCTAAAGGGCATATACCCCTCATCAGGTGGCAGATAGACTATATTATGCCTCCACCTGTGTCAGAAGGATATTGGTGTGCGATGACTTGTGTGGACACAGCTACTGGACTTCTGGTTGCTTTTCCTACCCATTGTGCAGACCAGCAGACGACCAAAAGAGGCCTGGAGCATCTCTGCTGCCTATGGCCAACCACAGGTAATTGAGAGTGATCAGGGCACCCATTTTACTGGACATACACTGCAAGAATGGGTGTGACAGCTGGGAATCAAATGGAAGTTTCATGTGCCATACATCCTACCATGGCAGGCATGATAGAGAGGCACAATGGCTTGTTAAAATCTGGACTAAAGTCAGATACCAATAGTCTGCGGTGATGGTCAGTCCACTTATGGACCATGCTATGGCGTTTGAATGAGAGACCCTGAAAGGGAGCCTTGAGCCCTGCAGACATGTTAACACATATGGCTGCCTCCCCTATACAACTGCAAGTACAAACCAAGAAAGAATCACTGAAGCTGAGGTTCGGCCACCAGAATAACATCTTGCTGCCAGTACCAACTGCACTGAACCCCGGAGACTCCACTGAGTGGACGTGGCCTTGGACCTTTCAACACATGGACCAATGATGGCTGGCTCTCCCGGCACCTTGGGGACAAGGCCTGGAAGCTGGCCTCCTGTGTGTTCCTAGAATAACAGCAGAGTGGCCGCCAAAGGTCACAGTAGTATATCCTGAACGGCCAGAAGGTAGGAGCATCTTATCAGGAAGTTTTGTTTTATCATTATGGCCAGTACATGCACCTCCAGTAGCACTATATGTAGACCCTTCAGTAAACCCATTGGGAAAGGAGTAAAAGTATGGTATACACGACCTGGAAGGGACCCCCCTTCCTGCTACAGTCCTATCACAGGACCACGCTCTTGCATGCATCCTACGTGATGGACAAGATTTGCCTATGTTGGTGGCATTAAAACATGTGTCTTATTGCTCCTATTGGAACTTCCTCTGGCTTGAGGATTATTATATTAGGAACCTCCTCTGGCTGAGGATTATTATAATTTTTGTTACCTGTATCAAATTCTTGCTGTATCTTAATTTTTATTATCTCTAAGTTGTTGTTATCCTCTGTTGCTGTTGTGGAATCTGGTTACAGTGCTCCAGCTTTCTCGCACAGGGACCATTGTGGAAGATTGAAAGCGTGTAGACTGTAAGACGAGAATCCAGGAGGGGTGGAGTGTGGGGAAGTTGGGGTCCCAATGGCCAGGATCCTCACCGAGCTTAAACCACCTGATGATGTAACTGGCCTTTTGCTAGGCTACCGCTTCCACACCTTTAAGCAATAAGCTATTACTGTGCTATATAGAGAGCTTGGCCCAGTGCTCTGGGCAGAGGCAGAGATGCTAGTGCTCGACCTCCCGTCGGGAGAGTAAGCTGGGTAATAAACCCTTTCACCCCAAAGAATGTTTTGCTGTCAATTTTTTTTGGTCACATTGAATCCATAGCGAACTTGCCCGGGGCTGAAACCCATTGGCAAGACATCCTTTACATTGAGGGCATTATAAAAGAAGCTCTTTAAACATTTTGAGATCCTTAAGTTGATTTCTACATGAACTCCAAGTGGTGTTATTGATATTTTCAGAAAGAATGCTCTACTTAGCTGGCAAGAAAAAGAACTCTGTAACTCTTTGCGTACATATCATTAAAAATAGAGTTGCTAAAATTTGTTCTACTATTTACCTATCAATAATCTCTTACAGAATCCACCTGTCAATGGGAAGTGAATAATTTTGTTTTCTCTGCCTTTGCTTTAGCATATACTGTCAATTAAGCTAAATAAAGCACCATGGTTTCCTTGGTTGCAAACCAAGAGGGATTCAACTAAGAAGAAAATGTGAAACTCTTTTTTTCAACAATTTGAGTGAACTTAAATTCTAATCCCAAAGTGAGTAGATACTGTTAAATCCCTATAGATTTTATAAACTATGTAGCACAGCAGATGAGCAATCAGGGATTCTCGCCCCAGATCTGAT
Organism: Phataginus tricuspis; assembly: GCA_029783875.1. NCBI lineage: Eukaryota > Metazoa > Chordata > Mammalia > Pholidota > Manidae > Phataginus > Phataginus tricuspis. The sequence goes on from JAQQAC010008880.1 coordinate 2,813,414, forward strand.
GAACTCTGAATCCCGGAGCTTTTTTGAGTGTTTTTTGTTTCCTTTGTATAAAAACTAGGTAAACTAATACTTCCCTACTCTTGCTTCACCTGTGATTCTCCAAGTGATACTGAGTTAGCCTTTCTTTAAACAGTTTGGAGACAATCACGAGTAAGTTACACATACGAAGTATTTGCTTTTTTTCCCCAAATGACATAACACATCTTGGGTTTTTTTTTTTGTTGCTGTTATTTTTGCTTCTACAAACTGTCATTTCTTTTGGAATTGAACAGTTTTTCATAAAACAACTACCACATATTGATTTTTTTTCTTTTACACCTATTCAGGCTAAGTTTCTATCTTTAGGTTAGTGGCTTCGCTATGTATATGCTTGTAAAAGGTGGAACCCTTTGAATGCTGAAAGAAAATTCATTTCTTTTTGCCTTCCCATCCTCTGCAGGGGAATTTCCACTCTATGAGCTTTCAGAAGATGTATTGTTATTTCCTGCTGAGCCAGAACAGGAGACCATGGTGATTACATACTAACAATGTACGTTTCTGTACCAAACACAGAATTAGCCACTGGCCTCCACCTAATGAGCCTATAATCTAATTAGACAGACTGACAACACCCAGAAGGGAAAAGATAAGAATGCACATCTGCATAGTAAGTTAGAATGCAGAGAGTGACATATTAAGATATTTATGAATGCAAATCACCATCGAACTAACTTTCAATTGAAGTATCTTTTGTAGTTTTCACAATATTTTCGTAGTCACTGTCTTATTTTAACAGTAGTAAGACCCCAGGGGTTTACTAGGCAAAGATAGCAAATAGTACTTGGGTTTTAGACATGATGGACTCTGATGCAAATTCTCAGCACCGAACTGTTATGAACCTCCTCCTGTAATTAATTTTTCTCTGAGGACCTTATTCCTTACTTCAACTTCTCAGACATGTGAGACAAGGACATTCAGACTTTCCTTTCAAGTAAAGGAGATATGATATGTTTGAATTGGTGTGAAAACTTCAAAGATGTTTCTATATTCTGTGTAGTCTTGAGAAAACATCAACCCTCTTGTGATCAGTTCTTAGGTAACACTACTTTCCTTCGTCTGTCCCTTGCTTGAAACTAAATGAGGGTCCCAAGTACTTAATCTGGGGGAGGTAGTTTGGAATTAGGAGCCTCAGAGACCTGCCCTGGAATCCTACTTCATTACAACTTAGTCTAACTAGTTAGGCCGGTTTTTTTGTTCACAGGCTTTTTTCCACAGAACAATGTTTCATTTGAACCTCCATGATCATGTGAAATCATCTTAGGACTCTAAGTTCTGTGTTTAGATAGCTTTGATAGGTACATGACATACTTAAAAAAAATTACTTTAGATGTCTTGTTCCAAGAAGCTTTGGATCGCCTTTAATTCAGTACTTCTTTACAACAAAACATGGTATCACTTATTGATAAACTCTGTGAGACGGTTTTTCTGGTGGCTCCCCACCTCCTGACGTCAATGAGGGCTGGGGGCAGAAGCCCGAGGCATGAGGCACGGAAGGAAAGCCCGTGTTCATAGAGAATATCATGCATTCTATGCACTGATTTGGAAATTTTCTTTTTAACCAGCTAGACAGGGGTACAACAAATCATTGAAAAGGGAATGTTTTTTCTTCTGTCTAGAAATTTCCCTCAATGTCTTTCTTCACTAATAAAAAACATAGAATTTGTTTTACAGAATAAATTCCCCCCACACGCAAAGCACTCCTTAGAAGCCTGGGAAGGGGAGGGAAGGAAGAGAAGGCGGGTGGAGAACCATGGTGCTGCCCCCGTAGCCATGCTGACTTTACCAGCCACATGGTTCACCCTCCAACCACAGCAGAAATACCTGGAGGTGATCATTCAGACTCTGATTAAACCTCCATTTCTGGGGAGCTGACTTGACTTCTGAAAGGTGGTAACGCAGTGGTTAAGAGGAGGTTTGAATCTCAGTCTTACCACATACTGTTGGTTTGAGCTTAGGTTAGTCTAACTTATCTGAACTTAAGCTTCCTCATTTATAAAATAAGGATAATTATATCTACCCCATCAGGTTATTATAGAGGTTACGCCCGATACTATATATTAAGAGTTTGTCACAGTATCATTAAACTCTCAGCAAAGGAATATTAGTTAGATAACCCATTCCACTGTAGGGCAGCTCTGTCATTAAGCTATTTTTTATAATGAATCAAAATCTGTCTTTGTATAACTTTCACCTATTTGTGGTTGTTCTCCCATCTGGAAAAACCTAAAAGAACTTGATGGAAAACAATGCTGGTGCTTCTTCCTTTTGGCAGCTGTTCCACGTCAAGCACTCTGCATTCTCTATGTTGCTGACTTAGGCATAATTCTTTCCCCCTCCCATCCCACTGAGTTGTTAACAGTATGGGCTTTGCTGGCAGTAGGAAATGAATCTTACTGCTACCACTGCTTCCTGAAGAGGAATCAGAAAGGAAATCATTAAATAGAACATTCAACAAAGAAAATGTAAATTATGGAGTCAAGAGCTTATTTGGCTGTGATGGGAGACAGTTTATAGATGTTGAATCTTATAAACCTTATATAAGCCCTGTTCACATATTCTCTAACTTAGCTTCATTCCTTGTAACTTAAGAGTTATTAAAACATTCCCATTAGGTTAAAACACTCCAAACTTGCTTCTAAAGGCACTGCAGTCCACCTACATCAAGCATGAAACTCAAACAAGCAAACATACTCAACTCGTCCTTCACTCACCCCGTCACTCAGACAAGAAGGAGCACCGATTCCCCTGCCCTGGGGTCTGCCTGTCCTCTTTCCCCTCCCGTGCCTGCTGGAGCTGAAACCTCCCACAGGCGGGCACCCTGCACACAGCAGGCTGGCAGTGAAGGGACCGAGGCACTAAGTGCCAGGCCCTTGCCCTATTCTGCCTCTGATCCCTGTTGCTCCTTCCCACTCATGGAGCCCAGCCGGAAGCTCTAGGGCATGCGAGCCCATTGGTGGAGTCCATAAAGGGAACCAGTGGAGGTGAGTTTGGAGAGGAAAATGCAAGAGATGCTGCACATTTCTTAGCTTCTCTTCTGACTCCTGCCTACTTCTCTACGAGAGACGTTTCATACGGACCCACGTCAGATGCACATTCAATCAGGTTGCTCCCCTGCCTACAACCCCTCCATGTCTCCTGAGCACATTTTATAATTCTCGTCCATATTAAGCTCCTGGCAGCCTTTCACCTCAACTTCTATTTCTGTCTTCCTTCTCTGCTGCCTCTTAGGTTTCAGGCATAACACTCCATGGTTTTCCACGTCCCCTAGATTCGGATCCTTGCAAACACCACTTTGTTTTCATCTGATAAGTAGATCCTACCTGGTGCAGCTCCTGGCTCCGAGTAAAAGCTCACCTGCGTGCCTGCGGATAGAGTGGATGGCTGCACTTCTGCACACAATATTCCCCTTACTTGGAACGCCTAATAAATTCATAACTTCCCTTTGGGTCTCTGAATCACACTTCCGCTGTGAAATAGGCCCTCCCCACAGCCCCTCCTCGGGAGAGACTCATCCCGGAGCCCTCCCTCGGCAGTCTGCACCCATGCCTTGTAGTATTTATCTCCAGGTGCCATTTGAAGTTGTTTGTGCACCTCGTTCCCTTATGGCAGAGACTGTCTCATTCATCCATAGGTTCCCAGTACTTAAAGGGATGGCTGATGCACGGTGGGTACTCAGTGCACACGCAGCCTGTTCATGGAGCAGTCTCATGGGGGGAGCTGGAGGGGTAAAATCATGAAGTAGTTTTCTTCTACAGTTACTATTTCACCCCTCCTTCCTATTCCTTAGTGACAGCTTGGGGAAAAATTTAACTTTTAAGTCACTTTGGGCTATAATATGTCAGCCCTGTTCAAGCCTCAATTTCAAACTTGGTTGAAATATCTTTTCCTCCTATGCTCTGCATGGGCTCTACTGGGATCCGGACAGCTCTGAGACTGGGGGTGGGGTGGGGGAGTGGTCCACCTCTGAGTCACTGCCTCCTCCCTCCTCCACTCTTCAGGCCTAGTCCTTCCAGTGCATTCTGTGCAGAGAGGAAGGGTTTTATGTAGCTGCAACAGTATTCTTTTTTGTGTTGTTTATGGCTGCAGTCTAGCGAATGGTAACTGGCCACTGAAGTGGCAGGTGTCCGTCCAGTGGCTGCTCTACCCTGGGCTGGCTCAGTGCACTCATCCCAGGGCCAGTGCAGAGTTTGGTGCAAGCCTGGCCTTGCTCATCTCCACCAGCTGCTGCCATGCTGGAGCCCTGTGCAGCCTGTGGACACTGGCTTTACCGCGCAGCAGGCAGCTCTCCGGAGTGGTGCATGGGAGGGAGCCGGCGCAAACCGAACTCGCCTCCCTGTGACCACTTCAACCACAGAGCACCTACTATGCCAAATACAGTGTTGCAGCAGCTTCAGCGCCATGTCTTCAGTCTATCCTACCATCTCGCTCCAATTCACTTTTTTCCCACTCTGATGGGCAAAGGAAAGAAGTCCAACGCTTGATTATTTACCCGTGGTTTTGGAAACCAAGCCACCGTCTCTGTCTTTTTGCCAATCTAACCTCAGTGAGTGGCTCCCTTAGAGTCTCTCCCCTCGACCCCCTTGGATTACGATGGGGATGGAAACACCCTCTCATGGGGGTGACTGGGTCATGCCTGAACACCGGCGCTGCATCCACAGGAGGAGAGCCGCCCTGAAGGTCATCTTCTCTCCTCTTCAGCCTGTTATATGGACTAGGGTGAGAGCGGGCGAGCTCACTGTGGTGGGGCAGTTCCGCAGCGGCCCCAGGGGAGCTTCATGGGCCCTAGAGCCAACTCTATGAAAACTGCCCCTCAGCACCCCATTGTAAGGTGGGTCACACAAATGATTGAGCAAACGGCTCTATTTATTTTGAGTGATTATTAATAGATGGGAATACCAGCGCTGTGAGATGCTAGGTGGGATGTGAAACGGAACAAGATTAGTGGGCAACAGAAATTCAGTGGAGAGCCCTGGTCTCTGTCTCAGGCTCAGTTCCTCTCCTGCCTTCTTTGTCTAACCTCCCCTTGTCTCAGCACGGCATGCGTTCATAACACTGATTAGTAATGCCACTGAACACATCAATACGACACCAGGAGAAATACCACCAAAAAATCAGTTTTGTATTTTTTAGAATTTGCAACTCTGAATAGGGAGGAAAATGTCATTTCTGCCAGAGGCACAGCATCTTGTTCTGCTCTTATGTAAACTCACTGTCAGGCAATCCCAGAAACTGCCTCACTTGCCTCTGGGCAAAATGTCTCCTTTTCATAGAAAAATGTCACCTTTTCTCTAGGAAATGGCAGGTAGTTATTTTTTTTTTCCAAAGGAAAAATGACCTTTGCATTCTGTGAAAAGAAACATTCTCAGGGACTCAGCGTTGACGGAAAACACTGAAAACAGTTCCATATCTTTTAGCTTGTACTTGAGGTTCTACTTTGTAAATTCTGAGATTACAGCTGTCACCACCGATGTAGCCTGCAGGCGGATGTCAATGACCAGAAAATCCCGGCCCTGTGTTTTCCCAGGAATGTTCACAGGCAGGACAGGTTGTCACTCCAGTTCTTGTGGTACCTGGCCCCAACACACATGCGCGCAAACACACACACACACACACTTTAAACCTTATTACTCTAGTACATCAAAGCTTTTATGTCCCTGTTGAGGATCACAATCTTATATAGAAGTCCAAGAGAAGTCGTTCTGGAAAAAATGCCAATGTTGCTACATAATTTGTCTGTCAGCATGCTTAAAAGTATGGTTAAGTGCTTCATATTAAATTTAGACATTACAGTCTAAGTCCATTTTCTCATGCCAAACATTTTCATTCTCTTATGAGAAAAATGGGAGAAAATATATCTGGTATATTCTTTTCTTTCTAGGTAGTTGAGAAAATAAGAAAAATAGTAAAGAAGTAAAAGGAGTGAAAATTTCAGGACCCCACACTTTAAAACCAAGAGAGAAGGAATATAAAGGTGCTGAAATGGAGAAAGGCGAGTCTAGGTCGCTAAGCTAGGCTTCATGAAACAAAGCTCCCACCTCCTTTGCCAGTATCTCCCATGCACGGTGAGATGCTTTCCTTTCTGACAATAGTTCTCACCATTAAGAAATGCAAAATTCACCTTACAGAGTTGGATTTTTGAACAAAACAGTAAATTAGATGATGACATAAGATTTACCGCGTGTGCTCTTGCCAGTTCATGCGAGTCCTCAGCCGGAGCCTGCGAGAGGCACGGCCGTCACACTGGGTGGAGGAATAATGGCTCTGCAGCCGCAGCAGTTTTGATATTTGCAGACTCCAGTGCACTCCATGTCTAATTTCACTGGCGGCTTGCAAAAACCAGCAGAATTATGCTTATAAACAAAGGTCTACGTGGTAATTTATCTCCTATTGACTTCAGTGAAGTCTTCTCATTTAGAATGCTAAGAGATTTATAATTATGAACTCAGATCTAAGACTCAGCTGATGAAACAATGAAGGACATATTTCTTGCCTTTCTCACATTGCACATATCTATAGGTGATGGTGTGTGTGTGTGCAGTTAAACTCTTCACTTCATTGAGCACTTAAAAGCCCACAGGATAATCTGAAGGGATGTGTACCAACACCCTATATAGGTTATTTAATTCAGAGAGTATTATTTCTCTTAACGGAAACATTTACCTTGCCTCATACATTTCCCCACTATCTTTAGACTTTTGTTTTTGTTTGTGATGATTTAGGATTGACTTGCTTTTATTTTTGGAGTGGGTTTTAATATCACAAAATGAGTCCTTCATAAAACAAATGAGGATTAAATCATAGACTTCTCTAAAATGTGTCCAGGAAGCAGGTGTGAGAATCCCATGGCAAACCTAACTGGGCACCTCGCTCCCAATTTTCAGTGGTCTGTGCACATGAAAGAGGCCAAAGTCCTATTTTAACTGCCAGTCTACCAAAGGAATAAGCGTTGTCAAGACGACACCACAATTCTGAAAATTCTCTGGTTTATCTCCTTTAGGTTGAAAACTACGGAAAGGAGCAAGAGCGGTTTTGTCGTTAAGTGTTCAATGCAGAATCACTTCATTTCTGGGGCCTAAAGGGAGGACATCCTAAGGTGCTCATAGCTCCTTTTGTGTTTATCACTCCCAGAATACTAAAGCTTTCTTCAATTTACTGGAAGATGGTCTTATAAATATAAATAATGGCTATCAATTTTGAGTAATTCCATGCGTCATGTCCTATTCTACGTACTTTACATGGAATAACTCATCTGATGAAATAGAAGAATCTATGATTATTATAGCAAATCTTATGACTCCATAGGAATCATGTAAGCAAATCAGTGCTGCGCAGAAAGCTTCATTCAACTGTTGGATCAGTAAGTTGAATATTTGCCATATTCCTGGTAGTGAACTAAGCCTTGGGGATTTCTTAATGATCAAGTCAGACGCAGGCCCTGACCTCAGAGAGCTTATAGTCAGGTGTAGGGGAGGGAGGATGGCAAATGACGAGCTCACAATTTAGCTGGGGGAGGGGGAGGATTTAAAAAAATCACTTCTTATAAAAAGTAGATTGTTTCCTGATGAACCAAACACTCCGTTCCATTAGTTAAGGGAGAGAGAGTAGCAGGAATTAATGAATTTGACGTCTACAAAATCACATATGCCAATCCAGACACCAGAATCTGGTAAATCTTTGTATCTATTTGGATACTTTTGGCATTTATAAGCAAGAAAATTGTGATCCTGGCCCCAGACCTAAAAAGCCAAAATGATGATAACTTCCTAAATGAGTTTAAAGAGTCCCTTTATTTCAAATGTCTCAAGTTAAGCTGAACACCTTTCACAATGTGCTGACAAGCACCCACCTCCTCCGACCACAGAGTAAGCATCAAAAGGTAATGGTGGCCCTGTAATCTCCAGTCCACTTCCATTAACCTTAAATAGTAAGCTTTCACATTTTTAAAATGCTAACCTTGTCCCCTGTAATAGTACTGTAATGTAACAGTCCTGGCCTTATAATGTCTGGCACTGTTCTGAGCTCTGCTCTCAGGCTGAATGGACACCCCATCCACTTTCTCCTTTAGCTCCTAGGAGGGCCACTGAACCTGCACTACCCATTAATGTAAAGCCTTTGTGCAGAATAACTTAAAAATAATAGTAATAAAAGCATATTTAGGTGTATTGACTTCCACAGAGTTAATAGGTACAATAGTCACCAATATTGTAACTCAATTACTGGGTGACTTATCCAAATGGATTCTGGTACTGAAAATTAGGAAAAAAAAATCACAAACTTTGCTTCACCCGTAGTAACATGGGAATAAAGTTTTTAATCCCGGGCAGCAATGGCATAGGATAGGACTTGTACAGTAGTTATCCCATCTCACATGAGCTTTTATCTAGACTGATTTTAAATGAAGAAGGCATAAGAGCACCATACAGGGCCTGCACACAGAGAGAAAAGAAATGTGCAAATAAGTGGTACTGCGACGGCACCGACATGGGTTACCTCCTTCCTAAAACTAAGTGAGTTATTGGTTAAGCCTGGCATGATTTTTAAGGATTAGTGCAACAATTTTTTAAAAATCCTTTCAACAGGTTTGGTTTGTAAGCCAAAATCAAGTATTTTGTCGACTCTGGCATCCGAATCACCTACAAATTATCATAAAAGGAGGACAGAGCATAGCAAATGTCTAGGGTGACTCTCGCCCTCGCTGTAGGATCTCCTGTAGTTGACCTGAAGGACGCATCACCGGCAGTGGAGACAGGTACTTGAACAGAATGAAGTGAGGTTTTGAAAGTTCTGTGTGTTTGGAAAGAATCAAGAGTAAATATATTGACACCCTAAACAAGCACAACTTATTTCTTCTCTGCTGGACTTACTAGTATTGGTGAGTTAGCTAAAAATTCAATTCCACTTTCTGGCTTTTACTGAGTACACATTCTTTGGATAGCATCTGAAGTTCATAAATGGCTAAAAAGGAACGATTGATGTGAGTATCAAGGGATTATTTAGAAAATTATCTAAACATGGATCTGAGCCTGAGTATTTTGCTAGATCTTACAAACTGAATTGGTGCCACCACTTCCCCTATTTTATGAGAAAGAGCTAGAGACCTGGTGATTTTACTCCTTGTAATCTCAGAATGTGGTATTATGACTCAAGATTATGACTCATGGCATGACAGAGAACTGGAATGCAAAACATTACCAGCACTTTTGTGCCAGAAGATGGTGGGAAAGTAGAGCGTCTATGAAAGTAAAAGATAATTTTCTCAGGGAATTTTGAATAAGCTTAAGGAATTCAGAAACAAAGAGGCCACAGGAGGGCGACTGAAGTAGACACAAGAGTCCTTGACATTATTTGCCAGTTCTCTTATCAAAATGTAAGACCTAGTCTCCCTTGCCTGGAGTAGGGCTGACCTGTGACTTGCTCTGATTAACAGAAGGTAGTGGAAATGGTGCAGAGCCAGTGTCATACGAGGCCTGCCAGTGTTCCCCCTTGTTCTGTTGGAGCCCTAAGCCTTCATGTCAACCAGTCAAGCCCCCTTATTGGTAAGACCATGTGCAGAGAAAGATGCCTTGCCAGCCTTCAGGAGCCCTGTCCCTCCCAGCTGAGGAGTCAACTGTGAATATAGCCACCTTGCATACCCCAGCCCTAGGAGAGCTGCTGGATGACTGCAGCTGGGTGGGAGTCCCAAAGTTAGTCTCATAGACGAGCACCACCCAGCTGACCCTAGGCAAGAGTGTGGGACCATGAGAGTGATTTGCGATGTAGCTGTGGAAAACTCAACAGATACTACAAATAAGAGAAAAATGACATTTCTCCAATTAGTTCATTTGCTTCGGCAATTGACAGAAACATCTAAATGGTTTGCATCACCTTCTGAATGGAACACTTGGCTGTGAAGGTTGGTCGTGATGAAGAACTGGCTGATGCACTAAGACATTTTTATGAGGTAGCCAGTCAGTAAGAGAGCAGTGGTAGGGAGAGACCAACGCTGTGTGTGCTCGACATGAAAAAGCCAGCCTGCTCTGGATGTCTGTTAAGTACCAGGTAGTTGGAAAAGAAGACACAGGAAACATTAGTGAATTGTTTCTTAGACTTCCTTGTGCATATTGCTCTTTCTCGTTAGATGTTTAACAACCATGGAGTTTTATTAAACTGCTAATGAGGTAATAATGGTAAAGGGAGACTAAACAACATTGGGATGGGAAAGCATTGGGTGGCCATTAATTGGAGAATCAGTACTGAGGGCCAGCCCTGAGAGAGGCAATGAGTGTCACATTGAGAGTAGGGGGTCATCGGCCCACACAACACTTATGACTTCAGGTTAATCTTTGCCATTCCCTAGAAAGCAAGAAGGGTAAGATTTCATGTAATGCAATCATGGGACAGAGTACCCCAAACAATGCTAAAATCCCCAAAGAATGAGAAATTGCTCTGAGTTCAATGTCCTACACTGACATAGAAGATAAACATAAGGATGAAATTAGCTTTGTTTTATTGAGTAGATGGCCAAGGACTCTACCCCAAAAGTTAGTCCCCAGGAAAATTTACAAATACTCCATCAAAGCAAATCTGAGCATAGGCTTGGTTGAGAGAAGGTCAAGATAAGGCTGCAGAATGTCTGCTGAGCTGCACGGTAGGTGGTAAAGGAGTCTTTTTGTTACCACTACATGCAGTGGTTCTCACACTTCAGTAGGCATAATAATGCAGGTTTTAAGACTTCTAGTTCAACGCGACAACCTGAACACAGACATGGCTGTCCCCTTTAACAAAGACTCCGAAATGAATGAACCCACAGCAATGAAGAGAACTTGAGAAAAGCTATTATCTGACAGAAAAGGGCTGTTATAAGACAGGACAGCCCAAGAGAACCTTAGAATATGGAATGTGAATATAGGCATGATAACCGATATATCCCGGTTTTGGAAGGTCTCTACTAGTGGGGGTTGGCAAACGGTGGCTCATGGGGCAAAACCTGCTACTGCCTGTACTTGTGAATACAGCTTCATTGGAGCACAGCCAGACCCATGTGTTCATGTGCTGTCTACTGCTGCTTTCATAACAACAGAGTTAAATAGTTGTGACAGAGACCACCTGGCCCACAGAGCCTAAAACACTACTTGACCCTTTACAGAAAGTGTTTGCTTATTCCTGTCCTACTGTGTTCTTGGGGTGGTAGGAAACACGGACATGAAGGACTCTCAGTTGCTCTGCCAAATACCAGAAAGGTGTGGGATTGAGAAACATCTGATATAAGAATACAGAGATCTGCTCTGTACACCCCCATGCCGAACTCCCACCGCCTACCCCAATTTGAGATGATTTAACAGACTTTCATATTCTGTCCCTGCCTAAGGATTCCAGATAAAACCTGGCTAGTCTTCAAACTCTGCCACAAATGCAGAACTCCCAAGTAACTTTTCAGTGTTTCACTCTAAAATATGGACAATACAGGATCACAAGACCTATAAGGACTGTGCTCTAGTGAAGGGAGTATCCATGAAGAAACAGGATATGAACATAGATAACAGTGGACTCTGTCTGGAAGAAACATAAAGAAAAGTCCCCAAGAGTCCAGCCAGCCCAGACAGGAGTAGGAGGACAGAAGAAGCCCAGAAAAAAGGAGACCGTCTAGAGGACCTTTTATGATGGTTCTTTTGGGGGAAAAAAAAGTATTATTTTAAGGAAGATACTGCAGGAATGAGAGAAAGACAAAATGAAACCCCAGAAAGTGACTTAAGGGGAACAAGGTATTAATGGTACACCACCAGGGCCAGTGCATCGATTCACAAAGTCATGATAATGCAGAAACTGTATACATATTACTAAATTAGTTGCAAAACTCTTCTGGGAGAAGATGGGAGAATCAGATGTGAGATAAGAGATCTAACCTTTCAATTCCTTCTAAGAGTAAATACATATAGGCCATGTCTTGTTAAATCAAGACAACAGCATAAACACATTAATTAGAGGTGTGAAGGAAGTTACCAGAAGGAACATCTAAAAGAATACAAACTGACTGAGTGCCTCTGAGAAATGGGCCTGGAGGGTGGAAGGGGCAGGGCAGGAAATATTTTATGCAGTATAATATTTTGATGCTATTTTTTTTTTTTTGTGCCATGCGCATGCATCACTTTGACACTTTTTTTAAAAAGTATGTAAGTGCACATTTCTGAAAACCACTTCCAGAAGTTTGGAAACTGGTAGGTCTAGGGGCATAGAACTCTGCATCTTTAAAAAGCTTCCCAAGCAATTTTGGCAAAGTTAATCTTGTGCCCCTACTTTTAGAAACACAAGTCAAGAGATAGCAACCACTAAAGAGAGTAACATCCATCTGCTCAAGTGGAGAAATGCCAGGAGCTAGAGAATGTTAGGATGTTGGTCTCCCAGACATGTTTCTTGCCATTTTACTAATAAAATGGGTAACTATTATAAAAGGGCAAATAAAACCAATAGGGTGTGAGTGATCTCAATTAACTCCACCCCTGTCTGTAAGAGAACTTCATGGATAGGTCAGCTTTCCTCCTCCTTACTGTAGAAAAACACAAGCTTGCTTCAAAAATGCAAGATCATGTACTGAGAGAAGCTTTTTAACTGAAAGATGTTAGATAAATATCTTTCAGACTCTGCAGCTTTTATGTAAGGCTTTACATCAATCTAGATTTTTAAAATACTTTAAAGAATGTTATGAGTATCTCTGGTGCCTACAAATGATTGCTGGGGTGTGTATGATAGTTAAGAATCAGAAGTAGATGGTTTCTGGGCGTGGTGATTTCTTCTAAGGAAACTTCTCCTGGCACATTATAGAATCATGGGGGACTGGCTTTAACAAGTGGTAAAAAAGCAGCCAGGGGCACAGGATCCTTACTTTCTCCTGTTTTCTACTCGCTCCTAGGACTCAGTGCTGACTGAGAAAGAAAATTCACACCCCACCCTTGTTCCTGTTGTACTGGACCCTAAGTCACCTTTTTAGTGGAGTGATTTTTCTTTGGGTCCACACAAACTTTTGATACCACTTTGCTTACATTAGAGATAACCTAGCACTAGAGAAGTGATTAAAGTATTTTTGTTCTTGTTTCAGTGTCAAATGAGACTGCTCACCTTTTAAATGCTGATGATTTATTGTTTATATCTGTAGTGTCTACTACTTTTGTGAATTTTTGAGGTTCATTTATAGACAAAATAATTACAAAAAAGGAAATTAATTTTGTCCCTGACAAGTATTTGTCTTTCCAATATCATTCAGAAACTGTAAAGCTGGTTTGTTTTTGCCTTGGTGGTGAGTAAGCATATCCAACCATCCACACATCCATTCCCCCACCCACCCACCCACCCATCAGTCCACCTACCCATCCATCCATCCCCCCACCCATCCACCCATCCATCCACACACCCATCCATTCACCCACACACCCATCCATCCACCCATCTACCCACCCATCCATCCATCCACCCATCCATCCACCAACCCATCCACCCATCTATCCATCCACCCATCCACCCATCCATCCACTACCCCATCCACCCACCCATCTATCCATCCAGCCATCCACCCATCCACCCATCCACCCAACAACTACTTATTGAGAACCTGCTATCTGCCTGGCATTGTTTTAGGTTCTAGGGATACACAAGTAAAAAAAAAACTATCAGTCATAGAGTAAATCTCTATGCCTAACTGGTTGAAAATTCACATGAGAAAGGTTTTATATATAGGTATTTGTGCACTTAGGAAATCTATGTTTTTTATTTGAGGATATATGACTATACACTGTTCTTCGATGTTTGCTGCAAGTCCAAATAGTCCATCTTTACCAGTTATGATTATTGTTTTATTTGATACTCCCATGGATGCCCTTGGAAGGTGGAATACTAACATACACTGTGATGACATATACATCTTTCTCTAGGCATCCCCCACTGCTGGGCCTTCATATATGCCATTTCCTCTTCCTATAGCTTTCCTTATTTGTCCACCAAGCAAATGCCTATTCATCATCCCAACCTCCGTCAGGCCTCCTCTTCTCTATGTGGCTGACTCTAAGCACTTCCTAACACAACTGGTCCCCCTTTTCTCTGCATTATTTTTGGACTTTGTACATAATTTTATTGTTGCATTGATATAAATATTCACTTACATGTCACTTTTTATTTCTATACTATAAGCCTCTGGAGGACAGAAACATTTGTCTCTTCATCTCTGCATCCCTAATAATTAGCAGGCCACCTGGCTCATAAGGCTATTCACCAGTATTAGTTGAACTGGACTGAGGAGCCCTCCCCTCCATTATAACTTGAATGCTACGGGAATGTGTTTCCATTTTATTGTACATTATCTCACAGTTAAAAATAAACAAATATTTTTGAATATTTTATAAACCATAGATTTCAACTCTTTATGAAATTCTTTTCCAATGAGAGAAATTATCATCCCTGTAAAAGCCTAATAAAATTATGTAATTAGGAACATGCTTTTCTTTTTAAATATTTCTGTTGTTCGTTTCCCCCACTCTCTTGACTTTGTGCCAACACCATGGTTATCACAGACTCATTCTATTCATACTGTATTACAATTATTTGTTTATGTATCTAAGGCCCTCCCGGATGCAAACTCCTCAAGAGCCAGCCCGTCTCCTCCACCTTTGCGGCGCTGGTGTGCTGCAGGGACCATGAAAGGGAGGAGCTTTGCAGTGTTTGTTGAGTCAGTAAACAGAGGAGTAACTAGCACACAGTGAAAAGAATTAAATCCTAGGTCCTTTCTCTATTAGGACTTGTTTAGTGAGTATCTGAAATGAAGAAAATCTGCTACATTCTGTACAAAAGCTTTGACTCTGTTGTTGAATAAGGCTAGGTTGGGTGGGAGTGGCAAATGAGGAAAATAAGAAGAGCAAAGGCTTTGCTGTGCAAATATTTTTGTCTTTTATGTTTATGCTGAAAGAAGTGTTTCCTAGTTTTGAAATATGGAAAAGGGGGGTGGATCAGAGAAAAAATAATTGGGTTCCTTATTAGAAAAAGAAATGGCCTTGTGAAGTATTTTACTGAAATTCACAAGCTTTGGGGATCCTTTTCCCTCTGCGAAAACGGTATTAATTCCATAATTTCCCCTAATTCCAGGTGTACACAATAGGGCGATTTTTGGTTGAGTCATTTGAAGTTTCTTTGTGATTTTTTGGCAACACAAAGGTGTAATGTTTAGTAAAATATCACCACATGAATAGTAGAGTTGGACTCTCTCTATTCTGACAGAATGTTATGTACACATGCTTTTTACAACAGCAGTGTTTGAAAAATATGGGGGGTTAACTCAGCTTTTAAAATGTAACATCTAACATCTATTAAATGTATTATTACTCACTTGTGGGTGGCAGTGACAGATACATTTATTAAGTGACCTTGAAAAGAAATTATTCCTACAGGTACCATTTACTAAATGATAATATAGCATTAGTGATGTTAAAAAGTAAAAATGTCAGATGAAGACCTCATATGTTGTTTCTTCACACACAAACCATTCTAAAATCAATGGCATAATGATTCATAAATATAAAGACCATACAAATGGCATAACTTTTCCTCAAAAGAAAATTTCTAATAGGTGCATCTACTAGAACCCATTGATTTTGCAGGTTGATAAATGAAATCAGTATTGTGAAAAATGTGAAATGGCGACATCGTTTTTTGGGGATATAGTTACTGTACTTTATAATACTCTTTCTAATTCATTTCAGAAACAGCACTGAAAAAATTTTGAGTCAGTATTTTAAATACACAAGATCAAATCTGACTTCTTCTTATTTTTTCTTCAGGTAAGGAAACAAGTATTTGTAAATTATGCAAGTAATCCAGGGTCACGGGGCAGGTAGGAGAAATTCAAATCAGGCTGCAAAATCAGACTTAGCTCATTTTCTTTTCTCCACTTCTGTGCATCTTTCGTGACTAATATTCTCTGGCCCTTAGCAATTTGCCTCTGAATTACCATGTTAAATAAATTTTGATTATAATTTGACAGACATTCAAGTAACTGCATATGAAAATTAATTCATAAGGACTAGAGAAAAAACTTTATCTATTAAAACATCATATGGCATACATCAAGATGAATACCATTAAAAAAATTTTTTTCTATGAGATGAGCATGCATATTTAAATATCTAACCTGGGCAATTCAGCTTGAGAATATTACAAGATTAATACAGATTCTAAAATATCAACAGCTGAATATAAGCTAGAAAAAATATGAAATGTTAATCACATCCCTGAAAATGAACTCCAGAAATAAATTAGAAAAGTATCCATGTCAAGAGTCCACAAAAATTATCTTTAAAGCTGTCTCCGAAGCACATCAATTTGATACTCTTAAATTTAGGGGAAACAGAATTTGTGGTTTTCCTTTGGCAAAGTGACCTTTGACCTGCAATTTAAAAAATACAGAAAGAAGCCCCTCCTATTTGCCACAGAGGAAAGAAAAAATGTTGCAAAGCCGTTTTCTGGCCCCTTGAGGACCTTACCTGTGTCCATTTTCCCGTCCTGCGCAGCGGGCCCATCCGGGATCACACTTTTCACCTGCAGAAACTCATCAGGCTCATCGCCTCCAATGATGGTAAATCCAAAGCCCATGTGGCTCTTTTTCAGGGTGGTGCTGAGGAATGTTCCCTTCAGCTGGGATGCATCCCGGGTGAAGAGCGGCTTTTCTACATTGGCCAATGTAAGTTGAAAAAGAAAAAGCCCGTTTAAGGCAAGTTCTCCCACAGGGGAAAGCCGGCCACTGAGCAGCAAACCCAGGGGTAAATGTGCGGGGCCTCCTACAGTAAGTGCAGGCAGGGGTGACCGCAGGAGCAATGCCCTTAGTTCTTCCTACACACACAGTGGTCCCAAGCATCCAGGGAAAGGCCAACACACTGCTTGGTTTGCGGAGGGATTTTTTTTTTTTTTTTGTCAAGTCATTGTTTCCATTCACGAGCGCAGCCCATTTTGTGCTTTAAAGGGCTAAACCAACAGGCCGTCAGAGCCTTCAGAAAAGAGGACCCCCAAGTTATACAGGTGCATCTGGGTATAGTCCTCGTGTTAGAGTCCAGGCAGGAGGAAGGTGTGAATGGCTTGTTCTGCACAAAAGCCTTGAAGGCATAGGACTGGAAAACCTAAATTGATTTTTTGTTTGAAAAAGAATAGGGGCTCAGAAATTTACCAATTACTCAAATGTCAAAATTGTTTCAAAAGAGTACCTGGATGTGGGACTGAGTTAACTTTTGCTTATAGTGTGAGATGCTCTAAAGATAACCAGTAAATAAATTTCTACTGACCAGAGCGTTTAGTATACACTAAAATGTGAGCAAAAGGCAAGCAAATCTTTCTAGATATAATTATGAATGTAAAGGTAACACATTTTGCAACAAAGTTGACATATTCAAATTGAATGCCTAAGTAGTCTGAGCAGGACTTGAACCCACTCATATAGGTCTGGCCACTAATTTGTTATACCGTAGGCTTTTCCAGTTATGATTGGCAATAAACAAATACCAAGCCATATTAAATGCTTTGAAAATAATAGCCATTTAGGAAGCAGAATTAATATCTGCTTTAAATGCTACCACAGTCGAATATTTTATATATTTCTTTCAGTTGTTATTTTTTGGGTGATATGATAGGATATGTGTCAACAGCCAAACTGTGCACGTAACTTAGTTAAGGATGAAGTACGATACTTTGGCTGTTGTTACATTTTGTTTGATACATAATAAACAAACTATAAAATGAATCATTATATTGGAGTTTTACTTTGTCTATACATCATGTATATTATCTACATTAAGAAATTAAATGTAAAAATTCTCTTTTACATTTGTTTATTTACATTTGTCTTTTTTTAAATGTAAATGAAAAGCGCATATGATCTTATCACCCACGTTTCCTTTTTGATAGTAACATTTACAATCGGAGCTTTGCAAGACCTTTACATTCATGGTAATTGTGCTGCAGGGTATGAGATTCGTGCCTTTATTTATGAGTAAGAGACCAAGAAGACAGGAAAAGTTTGTGCAGCAACTCCTCCCCCTACGTGGCTCCAGGGTGTGGTCAGGCGCAGCAGGCAGCCCCGGACGGACATACCGAAAGGCCAGGGCCTCGGGGTGCAGGTGCGCCGACAGCAAGACAAGTCACTCACGCTGTGCGACCTCCCTGGGACAGCACGGGCGCAGGCGGGTCTGCGCTTAGGTAATGTCGATGACGAGCTGTCTACTGCCACAAAGGATAACAAGCCTCACTCTTGTGCTTGGTCTTTTGAGGACAAACTTACGAATCTCTATGAATCTCTGCAGTTTATGGTACCACTGTCAAAACCCATTCATCTCCACCTGGCAACATGCTGTAAATTTTTATAACATATTGCCCCAGGGCTTTACTTTAATCCATCGTTGCTAAATGCCTTTGCTTAGGAACAGGGTAAACACACAGCTACAGCTAATCGAGGGGTTTGGGGAAAGCAAATCAGTGATTTGAAATAGTCCACAGTAAAGCATGTTTGGAAGGGTGGGCAGCTTGATAGACAGGTTTTCCCTTTGAAGCACATGCCGACATAGTTCTTACCTCGGAAACCTGGGGCCTGCAGGGGCTTTGTTCCAAGTTCTGTGTGGGGCATGTTATGCTGTTGTAGCTTCCTCTTTGCTTCCAGGACAGGGTTTTCAAACTGTGTTCTTCTATTTATGTGGCTGAAAAGTAAGATTTCAAGTTAGTATAACCATGGGGCAACGTCATTTAAGAGAACATCTGCATAGCTCTACAGAGAGCAGGTGGTTGAGAGACACCTTGTGTGAGGTCAGGTCTCTGCTGGGACTGGCCTGTGCACAACACACATTTCTGTAACCAGGGCAGAGTTCTCAATGGCTCTATCACATGTTATTGTATTTAAATTAAGTAAAAAGGACTAGAATGTAAACTGGCTTTCAGGTTCACTGTGTCTTAGTTTCAGATGAGTTTGATGCATTAAGATGAATGGTCAACAAATGAAATGTATACTGAATGGTGTTGAAGAAAAGAATATCATCTTAGCTTGGCAAAGTTGCCATATCCAACAAGATAAGTGTAAGTTAAATTCATTGATTACTTTACACTTACAGTGATGGGAGGCTATACTTCTTAGAGTGAGACAGACCTGGACTCAAGGGCTGGGACACAGGAGGAATGATTACCAAGGATGTTTATGGAAACTATAGAATACATGAAGGACTGCTGATGCTGACAGCAATCAAAAGTGTTCATAATCCACAAAATAAGATGAGACAATAAACTCCAAGGTATCAGAGTGTCTTGAAGTAACTGTGGATCAACTCAACTGAGGGGTTTTATTATAAGGATTCCTTTTTTTTTCTGTTGAGTTTTTTTTTTATTAAGGTATCATTGATATACACTCTTATGAAGGTTTCACAAGAAAAACAATGTGGTTATTACATTCACCCTTATTATCGAGTGCCCCCCAAAACCCCATTGCAGTCACTGTCCATCAGTGTAGTAAGATGCCACAGAGTCCCTACTTGTCTTCTGTGAGCTACACTGTCTTCCCCGTGACCCCACATACACGATGTGCACCAATCATGATACCCCATAATCCTCTTCTTCCTCCATCCCCACCTCACCTCCCCCACCGCTCCCCTTTGGTAACCACTAGTCCCTTCTTGGAGTCTGTGAGTCTGCTGCTGTTTTGTTCCTTCAGTTTTGCTTCGTTGTTATACTCCACAGATGAGGGAATTCATTTGGTATTTGTCTTTCTCTGCCTGGCTTATTTCACTGAGCATAATATCCTCCAGCTCCATCCATGTTGTTGTAAATGGTAGAATTTGTTTCTTTCTTATGGCTGAATAGTATTCCACTGTGTATATGTACCACATCTTCTTTATCCATTCATCTACGGATGGACACTTACGTTGCTTCCATATCTTGGCTATTGTAAATAGTGCTGCAATAAACATAGGGGTGCATATGTCTTTTTGAATCTGAGAAGTTGTTTTCTTTGGGTAAATTCTTAGGAGTGGAGTTCCTGGGTCAAATGGTATGTCTATTTATAGTTTTTTGAGGAACCTCCATATTGCTTTCCACAATAGTTGAACTACTTTACATTCCCACCAGCAGTATAGGAGGGTTCCCCTTTCTCTGCATCCTCACCAGCATTTGTTGATCCTAGTCTTTTCTATGCTGGCCATCCTAACTGCTGTGAGGTGATATCTCACTGTGGTTTTAATTTGCATTTCTCTGATAAGTAGCGATGTGTAGCATCTTTTCATGTGCCTCTTGGCTATCTAAATTTCTTCTTTGGAGATGTGTCTGTTCATATCCTCCACCCCTTTTTTAATAGGGTTCTTTGCTTTTTGGGTGTTGAGGCATTTGAGTTCTGTATATATTTTGGATGTTTACCCCTTGTCAGATATGTCATTTACAAGTATATTCTCCCATAGTGTTGTATGCCTTTTTGTTCTGCTGATGGTGTCTTTGCTGTACAGAAGCTTTTTAGCATGATGTAGTAGTCCCATTTGTTCATTTTTTATTTTGTTTTCCTTGTGTATTAATTTTATATCCTGCTACTTTGCTGAATTCAGATATTAGATCTAGTAGTTTTGGAGTGGATTCTTCAGGGTTTTCTATGTAAAATATCATGTCATCTGCAAACAGGGAAAGTTTAACTTCTTTGCCAATCTGGATGCCTTTTATTTCTTTGTGTTGTCTGATTGCTGTGGCTAGGACCTCCAGAACTATGTTGAATAAAAGTGGGGTGAGTGGGCATCCTTGTCTTGTTCCCAATCTTAAAGGAAAAGCTTTCAGCTTCCTGCTGTTAAGTGTGATGTTAGCTGTGGTTTTGTCATGTATGGCCTTTATTATGTTGAGGTACTTACACTCTATACCCATTTTGTTGAGAGTTTTTATCATGAATGAATGTTGAATTTTGTTGAATGCTTTTTCAGCATCTATGGAGATAATCATGTGGCTTTTGTACTTCTTTTTGTTGATATGGTGGATGATGTTATGGATTTTCAAATGTTGTACCACCCTTGCATCCCTGGAGTAGATCCTACTTGATCATGATGGATGATCTTTTTGACATATTTTTGAATTCGGTTTGCTAATATTTTGTTGAGTATTTTTGCATCTATGTTCATCAGGGATATTGTTCTGTAATTTTCTTTTTTTGTGGTGTCTTTGCCTGGTTTTGGTATTAGAGTGATTCTGGCCTTGTAGAATGAGTTTGGGAGTATTCCCTACTCTTCTACTTTTTGGAAAACTTTAAGGAGGATGTGTATTAGGTCCTCACTAAATGTTTGATAAAATTCAGCAGTGAAACCATCTGGTACAGGAATTTGTTCTTAGGTATCTATTACCAATTTAATTTCATTGCTGGTTATTGGTCTATTCAGATTTTCTGTTTCTTCCTGGGTCAGCCTTGGAAGGTATATTTTTCTAGAAAGTTGTCCATTTCTTCTTGATTATCCAGTTTGTTAGCATATAATTTTTCATAGTATTGTCTCATAATTCTTTGTATTTCTGTGGTGTGCATAGTGATTTTTCCTTTCTCATTTATGATTCTGTTTATGTGTATAGACTATAAGGATTCTTTATAATCTCCTCCTAGGACAATGAATTCTTATGTGCAAGTTATGTTCCTTAAACATAGGAACTAACAGCTCTGCCTGATGGCAGTGCCATATAGCTCTCTTGTGATAGGAATGCCCCATGACAGGGATGACCTATACATTTATCTTTGGTTCTCTGTACCAATAGAAATAGGACTATGGTGTGAAAGCAAGAAGAACAGAGAGGTGTTGGAAGAGGAAGAAACAGTTCTTTATACTTCACCCTGTGTTAGGTGCTGCATATGAATTTTCTCATATAAGCCTTACAGCAAAGTCTTGAATTCTAATAATCGCTGCTTTAAAGGTGATGCCTGACCCAGAGGAGGTCAAATGACTGGCTTGTAATCACGTTCAGCAAGTGGAAAGGCTGAGATTTGCCCTTATCTATCACCAGCACACATATTTAATGTGTGTCCCACTCCCATGGTCCTCTCATTATGTCCTCTAAAAGTGCATATCAGAAAGGAAAGGAGCTAAAAGAAGCAAAGTCTCAACAACCAATTTTCTGTTACTATCAATCAGAGAATTCCTGGTGAGACAGAAATGCGGCTGTCAGAAGCACGGTAAAATGACTGCAGTGTCTGACTGCTCTCCCTGGGAGGCACGCAGGCCCTGGAGTCAGTTAGTCCTGGATTCAGAATCCAGCCCTACCACTGATTAGCGCTGTGACCTTGGGAGAGTAATTAAACCTGAACCTTAGTGTCTTCATCTGTGATATGGGCATAATACTGCCTTTCTCTCAGTGTGACTGTGAGGATTCAATGAAATAATGAGAGGTGGTGCAGGGTTCCAAGCACAGACATGCTCACTAACCAGAAGCAGCTACTACGACCTGGCCACTGCCATCAGCATCTTCTCATCATCATTACTGCCATCATTTCGAGTCCATAGGAAAGGCTGTATGGGGGGGGGGGGCGGTTAAAAGCACCAGGCCCTTTATCTAACACAGCCTCTCACTTAAGCAATGGTGCTATTGAGGGGCCAGGGGATGAGGGACGGTGTGTGCTTATGACCATGATTTTTGGTAACAGAACTCACCTGTATGGGATTCAGAGTAATCTGTCTTACATCAAGTTATTTTCCATTGGAAGCAGACAACTGTAATGCTCCTGTGCGCCGAGCAGCCACCACGATCTGTGGTGTGTGGTCAACTACCGCCCACGCTCCTTCAAAGCTTCCCCACCCCCACTCTGTCATCCCTGTTTCGGAAGGATCAGAGTTTGAAGCTGCTCTTCCCCTTCTCCTTTTTCATGTAACTCCCTTATTAAAACACTTTCAAATCTTCCTACTACCTAAAGAAATACCCTTGCCTTTGCCCTTACTTATCTCTGCAGCTTCCCTTCTGGCTGCTTCACCACACACCCCCTTCCTTTTGGACAACCTTGGAACCATTAACACCCTATTAAACCTCGTATCTTTTCATGAGCTTCGGTGTATCAACAGTGCACTGCTTGAGGCAAGACAGCCTGGGTTTGGGGTGGCATCCTGGGTGAATTATTAAACTGTCTAAACACCAATATCCTCATCTGTAAAAAGGGGATATTAACATCTGCTTCTTGAGGTTGCCATGAAGTTAAGAGAAATGTCTGCAAAGCACAGAAACACAGAGAGGACACCATGAACGTAAGGTCTAGCTATTCTTAATTTTCAAGATCTAATTATTCTCTGTTACTATTATAAATAAGTGCTGTGGCTGTTATTGTCATTATTATTATGATGCTTTTCCCATCTGTGCTATAACTCCTTCCCTAACCTCTCCTGGCAATAGTCCGAACCTGCATTATGCTCCTCCCCTTGGCTCTCATAAAATAAAACCTTGAACAGACTTCTCTCATCCCAGTTTATTTATTTTCTCATAAGCTGTCTCGTTAAGAGAATTTCAGGCATTTCTTCTTTTAAAGAACCACCACAAAAAGTAAACAAAATCAGGGTGAAGGTAGTTGAATCTAGGTGGAAGATCAATAGACCAAACTAATGAGATAGGTCCTTCTTTTTTGCTAGAGTTATGTTGCAAATTAACTTTGACCGTTCAAGCTGCTAATTCAACAGGAGAAACCATTTATATTCTTCAGAGTATTTAAGGTAAACCCAAACTACTGTTCAGAAGGACACAGTATTCCTATTACTGAGTCTTAAGAGACATTTCTTTCCAGGTCTTGGATAAAGAGGTTTCTGTGATGTAGTATGCAATATCCTGGAAGGTAATTTCACAAAAACCACTTCACAGGCTACAGTTACCTAATCAGACTGTATTCTAATAACTGACTTTCATGTTTCTTTCCTTCTCTCAGGGTCCATGCACTCATCTTTGTGTGTGTACTAAGCCCTGGGCCCTGAAAAACAATGATTTTTTTTTTGTAAAATAACTAAATGATGTTGCATTTTAAGATTTGTTTATAAATAGATGTCAGTAATTTTTGAGAAACCAAGAAACAGCTTTGCAGTGCACTGAACTATAGGCTTCCCTCATTTCCTATCTGTTCTATTTCTATTTTGCTAGGTCATTATTCATCATATGCAGAACTTTATCTTTAGAAAACTTCCTAGGGTACATACACACACACATATGTAATTGGATTCCTCTGTCACTTGCATGTAATTATTTCCTAGGAAAAGTCACTGTGTGGTCTCCTGTTTTATGGACACTACGTTGAAAATATTCCATTCACTATCAAAGTGAGTTTCTAGAGTTCACAGATAATGAAAATACCGATTAACTAGTCTGGCGTGCTTCTACCTCACACATAGTGGACACTGGGCATGATGCTAGTATCCTGACTAATTGCTACAGATCATCTACATTGTCACAAATGAAGTCATTCATTTAAAACCTAAAGCACTCCAAGCTTTGAAAGACCTATCACAAAGAAATACAATTGTAGCTGAATAGGGAAGACTTGTCTTCCTTGTGCTTCCAAAATGAATAGTTTCAAGTCCATTTAGAAAGGATTCGGGGGTCTTACAATGTGTACAAAGGGTGTGAATGACAAATGCCATCCTCTCCTCATTGTTTCTACTCTGTGAGATAATTACCAGCTATTTCATCTAGCTTCCACACAGAGCAGGAACCTGGGATGCTACCAAGTGTTCTTAGTCTTTAATTATATCTAGTTTATTGTCATATTTTACTAAGAGTATCTTTAGGTGATAAGAGCCATATTGTGAAGTGGAACAGCATGGGGTGTTGCCAAATGTCGAGGGCGTGTGGGAAGGGCAAAGCAAAGGGGTGAGGATATTCAAGGATGAGATTCCATCGCCTGCTCGCCTTGCCCTTATATTCACTCATTTGCAGCTGAACTCCCCTCTTCCACTATGAAACGGAAATTTAAAGTTAGTTTGTACGTGGCAGTGCTTTGTAGCTTTGGATGAACCCAAGGTACTTAAAAACAAACAAAAACAAAAAACAAAAGCAGAGAAGACTCAGGCCCATGCTAAATCAACTAACACAGCCTCAGAATGGGATACAGGCACTGGCATTTTTAAAAAAAAGCTTCCCAGGTAACCATTGTGCAGCTAGGGTTGTGATGCCCTGAATTAGAAGCTGAGAAGGTGTGAATAGGTAGTTGAACAAGGAATTCATTGCTTGATACAATTTATGTGGAAGTCTCTCTTTCTGTATGTGGCCTAGGGGAGTCCTAGGAAATATTATTTGTTCCAGAAGAGAGAACTGCCATCAGAAGTTTCAGACATGCACAGAGGGAAGGAGATACTTGAAGCTGGTTGGACGCAATGCGGCTAGAAGCAGTTCCAGGCCGATGTCCTGTTTGGCTGCCCCTCCCTCACTGGGAGAATGGAAGAAACAAGAGGAAGGCCATCCACCTCGAGTCCATCAGTGTGCACAGGACAAGCCTGCTGTCGCTGAGGTCATCATCTGGCCCCCTCTGTGTTCCCGCCCGTCCATGCCTTGACTCATTTTCCCTTGGTTTTTGGAGAGGGGCACCTTTTGTACCCAGTGGCCACTATTCCACCATCTTGACTTCTGTTGAATCTAGAAATGGCTCTTTGGGTCAATGTGAGAGAGAGAAAACGGCAGCTTTCAAATGGAGATTGTGCCATCAGTGAAATATTTCCAAGGCGACCAAGGTCACCATACGAATTACTCTAAGGCATGAGGTGGCCAGTGCTCAGTGAATGATGACTAAGTGCCCGGCTGGAGGCAGGCATCCATAAGAGGTGGTAGATCTCGCTAGTTTACCAGTTTAGCTCTCCCATAAAAGAGGTGTCATGACAGAACTTTATGTGGAGCTTAGGGCCAGCTTATGTGATATAACCAGTGTGCATTTGGGTAAAGACCCATGAAATCCTTAAAAACAGAATCTTTCAAGACATTCTTGTAGGTAAAAAAACACTCTTCTTTGGTGATGAAAGATTTGGATCCAAGGAGCTGATAAATAGAGCTGCTATATTTTCAACACAAACATGCTCGTATGAAAAGCACCACGAAAGGAACAGAATATGGGGGCACCGGGAGGCAGCCCCTCAACACTGGGGGTTGGGAGATTAGCCTGGGGCCTGGGGCTGAGCTCACTATGTCCTCCCCTCTGTGCAAACTTGCTCCTTTTGGGGCTTCCCAAAATCTATTTTATTTGGAGCATTGTTTTTTTAAACAGAATAATTCCTCAGTGGAATTGAAGTGTGAATTTCCTGGTTGTCTGGCATTCCCTAGGTTTTCTCTGGCTCCAGTTCTGAATCCCACACTTCCTGGTGGTCAGGAAAGT
Source organism: Phataginus tricuspis (assembly GCA_029783875.1). Classification (NCBI taxonomy): domain Eukaryota; kingdom Metazoa; phylum Chordata; class Mammalia; order Pholidota; family Manidae; genus Phataginus; species Phataginus tricuspis. The sequence continues at coordinate 2,839,776 of JAQQAC010008880.1, forward strand.
CTGCATATTACCTCCTCACACCTGAACCACAGCTGCCCGGGCAGCCAAACGCACATTACATGCTCCCTTTCTTTATTTCATTTGTTTTAATTCAAGCCTTTGAAGACTCCATACATTTTCTTTACTATCAAGTTTGGAAAAACAGAATAAGAACTCATTCATGTTTTGGAAACTAAGGCAGGGTAATCACCATGCAGGAATCCTCTGGGACCATACCTGCCTTTTCACAGAAGGCAGGACAGTGTATTAAGAACTTGGTCCTAAGGCCGGGATTCACATCCAAGCTCCCCCACAATATAGCTGTGTGACCTTGGGCACATCATTTACCTCCCTGTGTTTCAGAATTTTTCATCCATAAAGTTGGGATAAAGGTAATAAGTAATATCCACCTCATAGAATTCAAATGAGTAAATCACGTAAGACTAGTAATTCATCAAATATTTTCTCAAATACTCCTTGAGAAGCACTGTGGTGGGAGTACAGGGATGATCAATCACACATGCAGTCCAGCAGGGGAGATGAAACGGGAACAAAAAGAATTATAGAATAGGGTTTACTGAATACAATGTATGCCTTACGGTGCTTTGGAAAGCGGAATTTAAAAAATACCAGTTTAAAGACTAATGTTTTATATATGCTTTATTTTGAAATATGAGCTTCGGATAATGGTGGAATTGAATGTATTTCACTTGGAGCACTTTTTAAAAAAACAGAATGATTGAATCCTGCCTCTTGAAAGATTTCTTCCCAATTCTAACACTTAAGTGATAATTTTCTTTCTATAAATGTCCATTCATTATTCTACTGCACCTGAGGGTCATGTGAGTTTGCTTTGTGGGTGTGGGAAGACTGAGTCCTTCTCATGTTACTTTCTCTTGCTCTCCCTGGACACGGGGGGCTTGACCTGGGGGTGCAGTGTCCAGGTGGGAGGTGGCATCATAGCTGACTGAGAAGAGTGTCCATATATTGGTGCTGAAACTCGGACAGCTATGGAGTCTGTCCATATGGAGTCCACTCCTTATGGAGCCAAGCTTCCCAAATGAGGAAATATTTTCAGATAAATGAGCTCTCTCCTTTCCCCAACTATAGTGCTAAGTTGTTCAGCTAAGACATTGGCTTGTAATGTGTTTTTTATGTGTATCTTATATATAAGGGAATTCATTACTTAGCATTTACTATTTACCAATTACACAGAAACTTGGCATTTTACTCTAGGAGAAATGGCAATGTGCACTGTCAGTCATGTCATGAAGGCCCCAGGACCTACAAGATACATAGCCTTGTTTTCAGAAATTTCAGGGCCACTAGAATGCATTTAAAAACGTTTCCTATCCATCCCTTCTCATTTCCATAAAATGTCTCTCTTAAATGTATTGCAGGGTGCAGGAGGAGGTCATTGTTATCAGAGGTATTTCTAATCTTTTGGTTTTAGATGGAGCAAAAGTAGTCAGTTATAAACAGAGAAAGGAGAGAGCTTATTTAGAAGGACACCAAAGACTACACTATTTCAAGATCTTTCTGTATCAAGAGACAAGGCTATTGCACCCCTTTCCACTGGTGTCTGCCGACCCTGACTGAATGAGTTCAACCTGTAGGTCTCACATATAAATTCGTTAATCTATCAGTGTGCTAGGCATTGGTCACACGAAGATGAATATGACTCAACCCCTCACCCAGGGACCCATACTTCCAGCGGGGAGACACACATGGTGGGCGACCAACCACCACAGTTTACCTAGGTCTCTCGGACTTGAGCCTTCTAGTTTTAAATCTTGGACAGTCCTGGGTAAACTGGGATAATTTGGTCCCTTAACAAATGGCCAGAGAAGTATAACTCAGGGTAAAAAGTGCTGAAATTTGTATGCACGAAGGAAGAAAAGACAAGTTGGTTTGATGGTTTAAGAAAAGCTTCACAAAGGAAGTGTCACTTGAGCAGATCCTGGAAGGACAGATGTATTTTGTCAGCTGGAGTGAGGGGCATTTCAGGAAGAGAGTAGGGGATACAAAGGTATTCAGGAATATTTAATTCTGCTTAGCCAGGGTACAGGGCTAGTGAGTACACATGCACAGGACTACCTGTGGGTGGAGGCGTGGGAGCAGGAGGCGGTGGGGAGAGGAGGGAAGCTACAAGACTGGAAGGAGGGTTCCCAGTGATGGTAGGAAGTTTGGTTTTGTTTGAAATTCTCCCTACTTCGATTATGAGTTTAGCCTAGTGGACAGCCATATCTTTGAAAGTCTGTCTTGGAGGACATATCTTACTTTTGAATTTGGGGGATTATTAAGTTAGCTTCATTATATCCACCAGATAGGAAAACTGTGGTGCTCCCTAGAATTCTCGATCATTTCAGCATGATTTACTGGCTACCTCCAGTATACTAGATATTGTTCTTACTTGGGGCTACGAGGAGGAATAAGAGATGCTCCATGGCTATGAAGAATCAGATCTTCCAGGGAACTACACACTAATGTAGTGCTGGAGGGGTAAGAATAGTCTGACCTATGATATACTCCATGTTGAACTGGATCGGTATTTATGATGATTTGTTAAAACGTGAAGTCACAAATAGTCTAAATCCGTTGAACTCCAAAAAATATGCCTGTTATATGCCTGTGCATATTTATCACTCATATATATGACAGACATGCATAGTCCCGGAAACAGGAGTACTTTGGGGACTGACTCCAAGGAGCACCAGAGAATTACCGAGGACACTCAGAACAGCGAGGCAGCGTGAGGACGTCACTGATGGCTGGGGTGGTCCAGGCAGGAGTGAGTCACGGAGCGCTCCAGCAAGGGGAGGTGGACAGGCCTGGGGCAAGACTGCAGTCGATTCTGAAAGTCAGCAGGACAGGAAGGTAATTCCAATCCCATATAATACCCAAACTCCCA
>JAQQAC010008880.1:2843165-2892044 GCA_029783875.1 Phataginus tricuspis
TTTTTTTTTAATATAAAGTCTAAGTTATGACTTCACTTAATAATTGTTAGATAAGTCATGTCTTAATAAACATATGACACCAAATGTGGAGCACCTTAAGAAATGTTTTTTTCAAAATGATAGTAAGAGTATTACTCAGTATTTACTATGGATCAGGCACTGATGGACTTTCCATGTACTGACTTAACTCTAGCCTAACGACAACTCAGGATTTAAAAACTTTGTGCTCTGTTTCCAGTGACCTTAACCAATTTAGGTATCAATGTAGACACTCTGTTTAACATAGCATGAACAACACAATTGAGACTAAGAACAGTAACTATCCAGATGGTTTTCACCAAATCCCCTAAGCTACTAGAGAATCTGACTACTAAAAAGAGAAATCCACTTGACAAATATCTATTGTGTATTTAAGCGGCTGAAGTAAAAGAATATACACAGGGAAAAACAATTTATGTTATGGTTGTTTATTATTAATATGGCTGTTACATGTACTCATAATTATAACAAGTTTAATAACATCTCACGTATATAATATGTAAATGAATCATATTCAATAATATATAGAATAAAAGCCTAACATGGTTAATTTTATGGATATTTGTCCTACTTCGTAATGGCACTGCTATATAGAAACATTTCATGGCCAAATTTTTTAAATTATCTTCTATGAAGTAAACTATTCCTTTACTTATTCCTTATCTTTGGCTCTTTTTTGAGTAAATTACTAATTCTAGGCAATGTATCCCAGAAACAGAGCTCATTGATTCTTTATCTTTGCAAATTTACAATGACGAAGGTTCTGGGAACGACTTCTTTAGTGTCCTGTCCCACTTGCCAACATGAAGTAGTCGTCAGAATTTAGGGGGGTCTTCTGATTTGCTTTTCATAAGATAATATATTTTGTTTGCTTGCTTGTTTCATATTTCTAAAATGAATTATTAATTCATGTCCAAACAAAATTATATTGGATAAATATTTATACCTTAAGATAATCTACTAGTGGTCTTTAACTCACATTTCTGAGACAAAATGATACACTGCAGCTTTAACCTGTTACAAAGAGCTGTCATTCATTTCATTTCAAATATCTGAAAGGGACTCAAGGATGAATGTTACAAGAAACCAGTCATAGATCCATACATTGATTCATTTGTAAACATGGCAGAATGGGTATAAAACTCTACAAGCAATGCTTAAAATGGGTGTTTGTGTGTATTCTCCTTAATGACACTTTCCTTGAGTAGCTAGAATGCTAATACGAAAAACCGCAAGTTTTCTTAACTCATAAAAAGACAAATCATAAGATAAACATTTTAAGATTATAAGCCAAAGAGTATACATATAGACGATGAAAAGTTTAGAAAGTTAAGAATTATCTTTCACTGTGAAAAATGAGCTATTTGGGCTTGAATTAGGTTTTGAAAACCAACTGCTTCTTTTTTAAAAGTTTAACAAATGAGAAAAGGAACTTGCAATTTTGTACTATTTGCCCAATCAGGCAAGCATGCAGCTTGGAGCTCTTGAGTCCTGGGTTATTTAGAATACTGTATTTCAACAATACCTGACAAATTTGCAGATGATTAAGGTCACACTAATGAAAGAATAACATATACTATGCAACAGGGAAAAATAAACACTTGAGATCAGAAAGGTTAATGCTGAATTAAGAAATGTTTTAATTGAGATTTTATTCAGGCCATGGAACCATGGAGCAAATTTAGTGATTAGCTATTCCTATAGTGATCCACTCTGCAAAAGTCTGTATAAATGTCTAGATTAATTTGTACTCAGTCACATAAGCTTTGTAAAACTGAAACTGAATCAAAAGACTACAGAGGCATCTAGTTCTGCCTGGATCGTGCCACAGCTATTATGTTCTCCCCTTACTCGCTCTTCCCAGTCTGTGTGTGTGTCTGTGTTAGGTCCATTTTCACTGCAGAAAACCAAGACTCTTTTATGCTAGCTCACAAAAACCAGTTTTCAGGCCACAGCTGGGAACTTGCAGAATCCAAGGACAGTAGTTCTTGTGGAAACAGGACACAATTACTGGAAAGCTGTTATGATCCTAGGATACGGTACCTCAGGGTATCTCAAAGAATCTGCCTTGTCTGTGTCATTTTGTCTTTATCTCTGTGTTTCTTTCCCTCAGTGTCACTTCACTGTGTGCATCCCCCTCCTTTTCTTCTCCTGCTGACTGGAGACATCTGCCTGCTCATCTTGTCTGTGTCCTGGAATGGCTGCCCCATACTTGACTCTATGTTACTTTTTATCTCAAGCACTGATATTACTACTTTGATCTCTGAATTTCCCAATTCTGTATCCTGTCTTCCAAGAATGTATCAATTCTGTTCATTTTCTTCAAAATAATTCAAGTTACTTGGCCTGGCAGATTAATGCAATGGCTGTTCTCAGGTTAAGAATCCACCCACAGAATAATCAGGCCTCACTGGGGATTGTGCACTTTTGGTAGATAAAGGGCCACATCTGGCAAATTCAAATAGAAGGACATTCTATAAATGACCAGTACTCTTCAGAAGTGTCAAAGTCATGAAACAGAAAGACAGATGGAGGTACTGCCACAGTGTGGAGGAGACAATAGAGGCATGAAGACCGAATACATTGTAGGGTTTTGGACTGGGTCCTGGACCAGGACATTAGTGAGACAAGAGGCAACATTCAAATAAGGTCTATAGGCAGACAAAACATGAATGTTGGTAGGTTTATTAGTAGGCAAAACATGAATGTTAATCATGTTAATTTGGACTAGCTTTTTTTTTATTATTGAGGCTCTTACTAATGTGTTTTAGAGGTCATGACATTAGAAAGAACGTAAGAAACCTAAAATGTTTCCCAAGGTCAAATGATATCATGTACAGTGTACAATAATAGCTAATACTCATATTAAAATCTTTTCCTCCAACCTTTACTAGAATTTTGCTATAGACGATGTATAAAAACTGAGAAAAATAATTAAGGTGTCCCGGAAGGTCATATAACTTTTGCTCCTAAGTCATCTTTAGGAGTTGTAGTCTTTAGGAGTGTGAGTTTTTATAAGAAATACATTTTAGATGGAATGAAAAAGAAGGAAAAGAAGAATATTCTGCAAGAATAAAATAAATAAAAGATGATCTTTGTCCTATTAATAAACTTTATATCTTTGTCTTTTCCTTGACTCAAAAATGCACTGCTAGTAATAAAAGTAAATTCTTAATACCTTCTGGTTTTAACAAAATCCATACAATAATGCTAAACTAACCAACTCCCATTTCCCTGCATAAAGATATAATTAACAGTGTACCCTTCCAGATCTTTTTCTGGGTAGCAAAACTCAAACTCACTCCTGTTTACCACAGAATTTTATTCCATTCAGGCAGGAAAATGAGCAAACAGAACAACAAAGCATAAAACTTAAAACTGAAAGTAGAAAATGTTCCTCTGTGTTCTCTGTGTCACTTTCCTCGAAGAGTGTCCACATGAAGAACGCAAACCAGCTGATGTCATGGAAATACAGCCAGTGAGATCTTCATTTGTGGGTGCAAGGGATGGAAGCTTTACCATTTTTACAGGGGGAAGAAAACTAGCTGGTCTGTATTTTACAGTACTGACAGGTAATTCATATTATGTGGATTCAGTCTGAGTATTTCATTACCACGGTTATTATAATGGATTTAAGAAATGCTGATCATGACTTCATGGGCTTGTTGGTAATAACAGATTTAATTGCACAAAAATTCCAAATTTATTCTTTAGTGTATCTTACCGAATTTGAGTGGGAAATGTACAAGATCTTCTTGACAGATATTTATGCATGAAGAAATGTGTATTCAGTAATGTTTTGGACATTCAGGGCCCTTTTACTACCTGGAAAAAAGCTGCCAAATATAGACGGGAGTTTTTGCAGTGTTAACTTAAAGAGGACAGAGTAATCTATTTGAGATGGTGACAAGAAGTGGTGGCAGAAAGGCATGTCACAAAAAAAAAGATGTTATCTGATAAAGATTCAGAGTCAGATCTGGTTTAAGTTTGCAAGTATCATTGGAAGGTTGAAAAGTGATGAACCTAGTAGGAGCTTATCTTTATATTTTCAGCGCTCTAGAGAAAGGTCTCGTTATACAGTAAGTAATGTTTAGGAAGCAGCTCTATGCTCCAGTTTCCTCTTAACTTCTACAAGTCTATGTTAATCCGCACACTGATTTATCCATGCATCTGCTTATCATCATCACCCACTTAAAATTATTTATTGAAACATACTGGGCTTCTACAGTGTAAAGACATCTAAATTTTAGACTCTTCATGTATGCTGAACAACCACAAATGTCCACTAAGAGCAATAAAACTACCCATAATTCATACCTACAACATAATTAGAATGAAGAAAATATGTGAACTTCAAAAGTTATATGAAAGTAGGGACACGAATGCTCCAATCCAGCAAAGCCAGCTCAGGAACGCATCTGGATCAGAAAGTCAGGTGGACAGTGTGCAGAAAACAGGGAGGGGGCCAGGATGCTGGGAGTGCAAAAACAGGCAGATTTACCCTCAGGAAGATAAGTTCCCATCCTGAGTGAGAAAGTTCTAATAACAGACCTGTTGATCAGAACATAGCTACTGGGGAATTACTAGAAAAAGGTTCAACATGAGCAGAATGAGAGGCTGAGTTTGGGGAAGGCAATGCTTAAGCAGAGGGAGATGTTGTTGATGGACAAAATGGCCCTTGGAAATTTGGTTATGATAGGAAAGAAGCATGGTATAGAAATTAAGTGTATGCAGACCCAAAAGAGAATTTTAAGATCATAAGACATCAATTACTCTCTTGGTAAAAAAAGATGTCCTCCACTAGAGAATCAGTACATCACAAGAGAAACAGAAGAGGGTGCTCATGAACTAAGAATATAGCAATCCACCAAAATCCTTTATTTTTGCTTATATGAAACTGTTATTGCTGGTCTTGCAAAAAAAAAATCAAAATCAATAGAAAATAGACAATATTCATACAAAGTTACCATAAGAAATCAAAAACAAGAGTCAAAACAATATAACTAATGAAAATTTGCCATCGTCCCTCAAAAGAAAACAAAAACAAAACACAAACAAGAAAACTGTAATGAAATCTCAAGATATTTTGAAACAAGCATTTGAGTACAAAACATTTTAAATCAGAAATATAAAAGCTCTGGACAGAAATGGACAAAAGAATAAAAAGATAGTAAAGGAGAGTTGACCAAAATGAGAAAATAAATTTTCAAAAAAGAACCTTTGAAATTAAAACTGATGCCCAAGAGAAAATTAGATTCAACTGAAAATATAATAAGGGCCATTGAGGAAAGACATGGCAATAGCCAAGCGAACAACACGGAATAAACAAAAAATAAAAAGAATCAGACAGAAGTCATTAATATAGAAGATAGGCAAAGATAATTCAGTATATGTATAACTGAAATACACGAAGAAGAAGTTAGAATACTTAAAACTATAATCCAAGAAAAATTCCCAGAAATAAAATAACTATATCCATATATTGCAAGTGCTCTCTATGTACTGGAATACTGTTCCAGAACAATTAATTCCAAGATATATACCAGTCTCAGTTATTATTACACTTAAAATACAGAGGGAAAAAATATGGCTAAAAGATAAGTTCCTTATAATGGAAAAAAAAATCAAGTTGGTATCACAGCTCAGGGACAACATACACATCTAGGCAACAATGAAGCAGCATTTTAAAGAATCTCAGTGAGTGAGTCAGAAGTTGCATATCCTGTCAATCTGTTTTTCAAGTATCAACACACACACACACACACACACACACACACACACACACACACACACAGACACCAGTATATTAGGAAATACTGTACCTAATAACCTTTCTTGAAGTGTCTGCTTAATTAAACCAACCTTAATTCAACCAAGAGATGACTGGAGGAAAGGACTAATAGTAATCATTCAACACATTTAATTATAGATCTAAATGTAGGAATAAGGATGTTGAAATAATATGAAAATATTATGTTTAAACACCATTGAAATAATGCAATTAAAAAGGAGGAAAGAAAAGGAAGAATGACCACTGATCTCATTGATTGATGCTTAGGTAATGGGTAGGAGTCACAGAATAGCATTTAACTCTTAACAACTGAATAAGGGCCTTATGGAAGTTATCAGTATAAAAGCAAACATTAGAATATAAATACAAACTGTTCTAAATACCAAAACCAACAAGCAAAAAAAAAAAATCACAGAAAACAGAAAATAGAAAGAAAAACCGTCCATAGAGCAAAATATGGTCAATAAGTATAACAAAGTTACATCTGACAGAGTTAAAACAAAGCATGGAAATGAATATGCATAACCTCTCTTATTAAGATTTCCTAATGAGCTCATAAAGAAAAACCCAGCACCAGGCTGTAAAAGGCGACACATTTAAACAAAGTGATTCAGAAAGGCTAAAAATAAAGGACTGGGCAAAAACATACTATATAAATAGAAAAAGTTAGAAAGCAGGAGTTACAGTCCTGCTAGCAAATTGCAGAATTCAAATCAAAAGCATTAACCAGGGCAAAGAATAGTACTTTATAATAATGAAGGCCACAATTCATAATGAAGATGTAACAGTTATCAATATCTGTCTATCAAATAATACAAACTACCCTTACAAAACTTTAACTATAGGAGTTGCAAGGAGAAATAGGAATAGAATAATAACAGATATTTAAGATTGCTTACAGTCTAAGATAGGTCAAGTTGACAAGTTTACACATATAGAACTAAATGTACACATATAGGCAAATCTTTTAGTTCTTTCCCCATCTCTCTGAAAGGTTTTGTGCCCCAATAATAGAGAATATATATTCTTCTCAGGTATACATGGAACATTCTCCAAAATTGTCTATACATTAGGTTACAAAATGTCTTAATAAGTTCCACAAAGCAAAAATAATACAAACAATAAATCTCTGACCATAATACAATAAAACTTAGATATTAATCACAAAATCATAATCAAAGGAACCTTCATTAGAAATTAAAAACTCTGAATAAAAAGCTCTTGGGTTAAGTGGAAATGTGAGCTGAAATTGCAGAATTTTTAAAAGTAATAAGAGTAAAAATACTAATACAGCAAAATCTGTAGGGTGTAACTGAAACAGTTATTAAATTTTATAGTAATCTCTAATCTCTCTCTCTCTCAGTAGAAATAATGAGAGTGAATTCTCAATTCAGAAGTCTAGAAAAAGAACAAAGGAACCCTTCCAAGAAAAAGAACAAAAACAAAAAAAAAGGAATACAAGTGATAAAAGTAAGAATTCGTATGGCAGAAAATGGAAAAATAGTAACACTAATCAAAATTCTCCTTCTTTTTAAAACTCAGCAAAATAAACACAAACTAAGATTTAAAAACAATTTAGTCACAGATAACAAAGAAATGATGAAAGGGAGACAATCATAAAAATAATAGAATACTCTGCATAAACCTATGCTAATAAAATTGAAAATCTAATGAAATAAGAAATTTCCTAATTTCTAAGAAAAATGTTATTTATGAAAATTGGGCCAGTGGATATAGAAATCTTAACTAGATAGTTTTTAAAAATTTACCTTGGTAAACTCTAAATGTAAAAGAACTAAATAAAACAATATGAGTATCAGTGATAAATTCCTCTATAAACTGAGTGTGAGGAAAGGCTTTCTTATTACTCAAATCTGACAAATTTGACTACATAAAAGCAGAAAAGAATCTCTGAATATTCCAAAACACCATAATTGATATCGAGATGTATGCCAAACTAAGAGAAAATATTTGTAGCATGTATCAGTGATAAAGGGCTACTCTTCCTCATAAAGAACTTTTAAAAGGTTAAAGAAAAAAAGAGGCTAATACTTGATGGAAAAATGTGCAAGAGCCAGGACTAGAGGGTTCACAAAATATACACAATGTCTTTTGCACATGAAAAGATGCCCACGTTTCTTATCACAAGAGTAATGCAAGCTAACACTATATCGAGATGCCATTTTTCACCCATCCATTGGAAGAAGCTCAAAAGCCTGACAACATACCCTTTCGGCAAAGTTGTGGAAGAGCTGGCCCCCCTCATACAATGCTGGATGGGCAACAGGGAACAATCTCTACTGAGAGGAGTTTGGCAATAACGAACACAACCAGACATAATTTACCCTGTGACTCAACAATCTTTTCTTTGAGAAATTTCTCTAGAGTTTCATTTTCAACAACACAAAAAACAGATACACAAGGCGTGGCAGTATTATTTTACTAATGAAAGAAGGAAGCAACTTAAATATCCAACCAAGATAACTGGTTAAATAAACATGGTGCACACATGCTCCAGTCCTATAGCTGCAAGACATATGAGGAAACTCTACGGCTTGATATATAGTGATTTGTAGGATACATTGCTAAACAATATATTTGGTAAAAGGCACACAGAAGGAGAGTCAGAAATGAAAGAAACTGCTTAACTATGAGAAAGGGGTGTGAACAGTTAAGTCAAAGGGATAAGAAAGGGAATGAGACTTCTCTGAGTGTATCTCTTTATAATTCATGTCATTGTTCTTTTATTCAAAAAATTTTTTTAAAAGATGAAAAAAATCCTAAGGTGGAATACAAACAGAAGCAAATGAGTCTAACTGTATTTGAAATTGCTGATGAATCAGAAAGAAAAAAATCAACTATTAGAGAAATTACAGATTCTGGGACTAGGGTTTTATTATACAAAGTATTGAAAAAATACCATTGAGATTCCAAAAGGAAAACTATATATATATATATAATGCCTCACCATTTAGTATGCTTCCCCGATAGCACCAGGATCTGGTTTCTGGGGCGTGGGGTTAATTAACATTGCCTTCCACACTGGGGTTTGGAGGTTTGGATATTCATGACCAAAAAGCTCAAGAGTAAAGTTTTGAGAGTATGGGGTTGGGGTAAACACTAATTGTAGTGATTTAGACCTAAGGTCAGACTAAAATTTAATAATTCAGAGGGGAAGGCACAGGTCTTTGGAGAAGACAGGTTGAGTCTCCCTAGTTTACACTGGTTCTTGAGCTGACACTGACTTTAGAGAGCTGGTACCTGAGGCATCTGCGAAAAGAAACCTTTGGGGGCTGTAGAGGCTGCAGGGATGGAGTCCCTTCACCCTGGGAAGCTGCAGTTCCAGGCGATCATGACAATCTTAGAGACATTGGGCATCTGGCTCAGTCAATGGAATGTAAGTGTAAAGTCATTGAAACAGGAAACTTAAAAAACCTCGGAACCAAAAACAGGTATTTCTTCAGAGAGGATCTACCAGAGTTTTGTTGCCTTTCTGGGACCAAGAATGGTATTTATGACTTCAGGATGCAAGGTCTTGCTAAGCGATAAAGTAGTACATGAATCTTGGCCTATAGGTTTATAAGAGGGGAATCTTGGGGAAGAGGTCAGGTCCAGAGTAGGAAATTGGAGACTGAAAGCCTTCTTCCTCCTCAGCTTGTCATATTTTTCCCTCCAGGGAGGTCAGTCTATTCCACAGATGGCTAAGAAATGGCTTACACTGCTCCACTTGGGGATGTCAGATGGGTGCTAGGATGGGCAGCTATATGGCTCATTGCATGCCCTTCCATACTGGAACAGTCTCTATATTTTAATCATTGGAAACTTTAAAATTTTTCAGCCACCGTTTTCCAGGGGGTCAAGATGAAGACCTGAATTATGAAAAAAGAAAAAAATTAACAGTTTTGCTTTAATTGCCTTATCAGTGAAGATTTTAACAATGTAGGAGAAATAGCTGAGGGAAATGGCTGTTGTGCCATGGCTTTAGTGGTGGCCGTGACTGCTGTTTTTCTGCCCCTGAAATAACTGGATTTCAGTAGGATGTTCTATGGGTTTGTGGTTCAAATGTTCTTGATGAGATCCTGATACATTAGTATACGTGGAATTTGCAATCCATCACTAATCGCACCACTTCGCATATCTCTCATAATGTAAAGTATTTTGTACATTTAAGAAATATTTATTGCTGATCTAATCTGAGGGATGCAGTGGGCTGGGCTGTGAGGGTACAGGGGTCAGGCTCAGCACCCATGGAGCTGATGGTTTCAGGCAGACCCAGCCTTTAAACAAATAATTTCACGCATTATTGATCCATTATAATTTATGATAAATGCTACTAGGAGATGTACATGTATATTTTACCCTACCTAAACCCTCAGGAAATTTTTGAAGAGCTTGGAATCACATTTATTTCATAGATATAATTCATTACAATTGATTTAAATAATCCTAATGCAATAAGTCAGCCTTGCATTTGTTAATTGGGTATTTTGGGGCAGATTTACATGATGGATGTAACTTTTCTCGTGGAGCAGTCTTTTTAAATGGAAAGAATTGGATAGACACAAGAAAATCCTACTGTTTAAAATCTCGGGGACAGCTACATATTGAACACTGATACAGTTAGGCTTTGGAAAAATGAAATTTACAATTTACTTTGTTTATTATATTAGATGAGCTGAATTCTGCTTAGGAATATGCCCTAATTTAATTTTCTATTTAATATGCAGCCTCCAAGCATTGTTTAATTAAAATGCCACTTAGACCAGTGAAACGAATCAGACTGAGCAGGAAAGCAGGGCTGCCAACGGAAACGCGCAGCAAGATGAGCCGGCGCTCCGGCGGGCTGTCTGCAGCCGCTCCCACACCGCCGCGGGCAAGGGCACCACGGCAGTGCTGCAGGCGGCGAGAGGGGTCATCCACTGTGATTCTGCCGTGAAACTCATGGATCCTAAGAGTCTTGCTCGCTTTTATAGATAAGCGAGCTGGACCATGTCAGCCTGGGGTGACGTGGGGTTGTCATAGCGTCTCTACTTTATCTGGTCTAGTGAACTCTGTTTTTCTATCAGAACAAAGAATTCACATACATATGTTTTTGAAAGGACACTTGAAAAATTCATAAAGATACTAATTGTCAACATCACTTGGGGAGAGAAAGGAAGAGAAGTGTCCGTATTTTCCATCTGTGCTGTGGAATGTGTTTGAACATTGACAGAATAGGCAAGCTGACCAAGCTCGCAGTGTTTCTCATACTTGCTCCTGGTGGAGAAAACGCCCAGTTCTCGGCAGTACCCATCACAGATGGATCGCGGAGCGTCCAAGGCAATGAGAGTGGAGAGGTAAGGCAGTGAAATGCTTTTCCCACGGCACGAAAGGAGGAGGTTGAGGATTCAGAGTGTAACTATAACACTGAGGTTTCTGATTCCCTATTTGGTAATAATCTAAGGCATTACTGCTGCCTTTTAAAATTTAATGACTGAAATGCCAAATACAGACATTAAATTGCATTTATAGAACCAGATGCGTATGTGGGATCATACAAATGCTCTCGACCAAAATAATTTCCTGTCCAGATTATTTCAGCTGGATCCTAAGTAGAGATGCGATTATCATGATCCCCTTCATCTTGGCGATACAGTGTAGTGAGTAGGGACCTGGGAAGACATAAGTATCTTTAAATTTGAGGGCTGTGGATGGTAAAAATGTTACAAATACAGCTTCAGTTAGGTTAGAATTAACCTTGAATCATCATAATACCAGCCAGTATAGAAAAAGCAACAAGGTGTCTATTAATATGCACTGTGCTGGCTTCTGCCTTCATACATGAACATCTACTTCAAAGATGGCATTTTGCTCAGAGAGACAAGTGGTACAATTTTAGTACAAATCCTGAATCTCCCAGCCTACACACAAACAGAGCAATGGCCTCTATTAGTAAGCTTCTAGTATAAATGAGGGTAGAATATTTTCTTCCAATGATCTGGCCACTGTGATTATAAGCATCTTTGCCTATTTAGCTCTGCCCCACCTCTGTAGTGTTCTTGGGCAGAAGGACTGGATTAGACATCAGGAAATGAAATCTCTTCCTAATAAAACATAAAATACTTTTTTGATAAAATTATAAAATCTGGCAGGGAGATCTGTAGAGGATTTGAACTAACAGCATGCACTGCATCACTCCCTGCTTCATGGCAGAAGGAAACAGAGGAACATGGAAAAAAGCAGAGGGTGGCATTTTCTAATGTTGTCTGCAGTAAGTAAATCTGCAAAATATAAAAAAGGCCTGTAATAGAAAACATGATGTCTGCTGTGTCTGCAAGGTATTCTGATGTCTAAAATACTGGGAAAATTCTTGGAGAGCATTTCACCCCAGTGATAAAGTATAAAGCTGTCAGTCCATCTCAGCTCACGTCACCTGGCATGTAAAGAGCCAGTCAATCCCACAAATTAGGCTGCCCTGCAGGCATGTCTAACTTACATGCTAGGCTTCCTGGAAATGTTAAAGGCTCAAGTGGAGTTGTGATTTGTGGCCTTGGTAACAACTGGACTGTGTGCAAATCACACAAGCAGTGACAGTGTAATATGATGCAGGACTCAGCAATTTTGCCAGACTCTGTGTAAACTGTAAACTATTCAACAGTAGTGGCATCTTGCAGACAAAGCACACAGAGAGTTCTAGAGTGCCACTAAGGCCTTCTGAGGCAAAAAGCAGTGAAAATATTTGTTTGTACACAGAACATCAGAACATCACTACCTAAAATATTATTAATTGATATGATAGTTGGGCCAAGGTCTTAGGCAACATTTTACATGTAGTTTCAGATTCTTCTAAGTTTTTATTTTTCAGAACCTACTCTGAAATTATTACTCTGAAATTGCACATAGGTGTATCATCCAAGTACAAGGCAAAGCAGTGACAATGGTTTTTGAACTATATTTTTTGAACATATTAGCACACTTTTCTTTTTCACACTTCCCTGTGTGTAACTCTACCCCTATTCCCTTTAGGAGACGTGAGCCTGCTCAAGTGGGGTTGAAGAGGGAGAGTCAGGAATCAGTGTGTGCTTGCACGTGCCCCACTGGGAACAGGGCCTGGAGGTGCGGTGCCCAGGGGGTGGGGACTCAGCGTGTGGAGCCCTTAGCACTCTAGACAAAGGAGAGGACCATAACTTGAGCAGGTGTAAGCTGAATGCAGCAGAGACCAGCAAAGACAGAACGGCAGGCCGACCACAGCCCCAACCCCAGGGATACCTGTTCTGGCACCATCTGGGATGGCAGAAGAGGGGAGAGACCCATGGGGGAAAAATCCAATAGGGACCTTGAGCTTTGATATTGCTATTCCTCCCCAGTAAGGCTGCTTAAACTAAAAGGGCAGCAAAAAGCCTTTAATTGGCAAGTCTAAGTTTTTTTTCAATCTTTCGCAACAGTAACGGAGGTTTCAAAGCAAATGAAATTAGTTATATAAAATTAAATACAAATCTTTTGTTAGATAAGTTTCAGTTTGCAAATACCAATCTTGCTATAATAGCATTCAATTAAAATCAAGTTCAGTATTTAAGTAAATACATGTGACAGAAATAGTATAGGCTTTGGAGTCAGACGAAGCGGATTTGAATTTTGGGTTTCCTTGGCTAAGCCTCCGTTGATCCCGCATGACGCTGTAAGGAACAGGATGCAGGGCGCCCGACAGGCCCGGCGCTCCCGCGTGGTGGCGCTGCTCTGACTGCTGCCCCCGCTGGGGCCCTGTCGTCATCGCCGTCAGTGGCAGCGAGAGGGCAGCATATAGGACGTGAGGGAGAAATGGGAGGAGAAAGGGCTTGGGGTCCATACTGAGAGTGTGGGGCAGGTAAGTGTTATTAATCGTTACTGGTTGTGCCTCCTAGTTATTGGAGGAAGAGGTTTTCTCAGATTATCTGAAGTACAGAAAAGGGCTTCTAAAACTAGGTGTGGAAAGTGGGGAATGGAAAAATTATTAAGTGGGAGGATCCTTTTCATTCTTTTCTCCTTGTGCAAACTTGGCTTGAAGGCATCAGAATAAGACAACTGACATTTAGCAGTTTAGCTTTAGAAATGGGAGAAGGGGCCTGATTTATAAAGAACTTTGAGTAGTACAAAGGGATGTAGCTGGAGTTCATAAAGAAAACTACGTGGAAAGAAGTACAGTTATGTCTGATTATAATTATATATATGTATTATACATGCATATATTACACATGTACGTATGTATGTATACTCTTTCAAAGGTATAATGGTATGGAGTTCTATTAGGAAAAAAGCAAAGTTACAGCACATTTAAAATTATTCCTTCAGTTCACAATTCAAAATCATCTCAGTACTACAAATATAGCCCATGAAGTAACAACTATAATTAAGATAACAATGATATTTTCATTAGAACATTCTCTTTGTTTGATCTGGTTACATTTTTCTTTCAGTACAATTTTAAGTGATGAAAAAAATACATTTCTGCTCAAAGATCAACCAATCAATAATTGTCACTCAGAGATAATACTTGAGAGTAAGGAGTAAAATCTGTGTTTCATAAGTATAGTGTGAGAAAAATAATTTTTTTTCATGTGGGAAAACATATAAAAGGTGGAGAAGAACCTGAGAGCTACTTTATAGGTATTAAAAATTTACCATTTTATACTCAGCAACCTAATAGAGATACAAATTAGTGCTGAAACTGCTGTGACCCGAGGAGTTCCACAGCGAGGGGCCCAAGTTGGCAATCTCAGTAAGACCAGATGTTGCAAGGCAGACCAAAAAGGACTCCACGGGCAGCACAGGAAAAAAAAAACAAACAGAGAAGGCGAGAGAGAATATGGCAAACCATGGAGAAAAGGGGCTTCTACTGAGTTCTGAAGCCTATGTTATAACCGTTTTTTTCTGTCTCCTTCCCATTGGAAACTTGAAGACAGGAAGCATATCTTTCAGTCTTTGTATTCCCCAAACGTAACACTAGGTGCTCAGCACAGGTGTTTGTTAAAGCAGTGGATGCAATCACGTGCCCACTGGGGCACTGGGAAAGATGCCCTCTACTTCCGTGTAAAGAGCAACCTCAGATAGGGTGGCACAAGGAATTGTGGCTTCCTATGACATTAATACCTTAGGTGTTATTTTATCTATTTTTAAACAAATGTTAAATCAGTTTTTAATTAGGTATTCTTGTAGTGAGAGTGTTTGCCCCAAATTTCAAGTATTTCCAGGCGTGCTGGGTTGCGGTGTGGAGGGAGATGGAAGAAGCTGATGTTGGCTCTCTTCCAGAAAGTGAACTTCATATGCCTTGTTGGTGCCCTAACACAGGTGTAGAGAAGCACATAGGGATTAAAGAAAATGTTTTAGTAAAGAATACAAACAATGGGCATTAAAGTTTTAGTTCCATTGCTTTGGGAACCTAGATGTGTAGTCTTTATTTCCCCATTATAGATATGGTGTGCTTTTAACAACCAGACTAATAATACTACATCATAGTTTACAATAACATGGATGAAGTAATACTTTGCAAGACTTTTGAGTTTTCTTAGTTTAATTTTGCAAACATCACCACACTGTGAAATTTTCATATATATTCGTTTAAACTTGAGACCTAGGCAAAATCTTTTTTTCGGGCAGATCCCACATTTCTCCCAAACTCTTTTTCTAAGGGAAATATATTTAAACTTTCATTAGACATAGAGCTTATTGTGAATGAAGGTGCTTGATATGACATGTTTTCAGCAAAATACATGCAAACCAAGAAGAAAATAGTTAAGAGAATCAGAGATGGAAGAGATTTTCCAGTGTCACTGGGTTCATTTCCATTTCTCCTATGGAGCTTTATATTTATCATCATGGAGAGAGAGACAGATCAATACTCCTTTTTAAAAAAAATTCACTGATTATTCCATATTTGAACACTATAAAATTCATTATTTATTTATTCAAGATTTTTTGAATAATGTGCTAAGAACTAGAGATTTGAATTTTTCTGTGTAAAGGGGTTTCACTGTATAGCTATGGGGAGACATGTAAGCAAGAAAAATGTGGTAAGTTGGGACATGTTGTGTGGAAGTGTGCACAGGTGCTTAAATGAAGAAGTGGCCATTTATAGCAGGGATTGGAGTGGACAGTAGATGCTTTAAAGAGAATTTCCCTTGAGCTGTGTTGTAAAATATGAGTCCATATTTATGTGGCAACTCTTCTTTCTGAGGGGAGTTTATATTGAACACAAAAATATATTTAAATTTGATAAATGCTGTTTATGTTTGTATCCCAATATTCCCAAGATGTTATCTTCTAACCTTTTCATAGCCAGAGTTATACCCTTTCCTGCCTCACCTCCATTATTTAGCGGCACAGAAGTATTGAAAACAGCTACAATTTACTGACGCTTGTATCAGACACTGTGCTGACTGCTTGGCACGAGTCATTCATTTGATTTCAAAACAGCTCTTATGAGGGGGATATTATTTAACTGCAGTCAAATAATTTGTCCCCCAGCACAAATAGAATTATTTTTGAAGAGGGTGGGAGGTGGTACTTATAGAAGCCCTTTGAATAAAGGATTCTTTTCTGGACTGTCCTTTCTCGGGATCCGTGTGTTCTAAATGTTGGTAAGAAAATGTGGAGAGCCACATTCAAGGAAAGATCTGGCCACCTGTGCACCCATCCTTCATGAGGAACGCCCCAGAACTCTGAAATATAATTTTCACATTGCTCTGCTGCAGGAGTCTAGGATCAACATTTCAAATCCTTTTGTTCTTCATTTCCTTGCTGTGCAATAGATACAGTGAATATCTGCTCTGGTTGTACAAAGATATCAAAATACAGGATCTCAGCTAACATTAGCATCATAATGTAATCTTCAGTATTTATGCAATAACACAGGTTATATTTATGAGGACACTTGAAACATTAGAAGCTAAAAATTCTTCTGGCATTCACATGCCAAGAAAATATGGCTGCCCTTGGAGCCTCTCTCATTCTATTTGAATTGCAGTGCCATCTGCCACAACTCACTCTCAAAAAGTGCTGCTCTGACAGCATCAGAAAAGAACTTTGTGTGAGAAACAGGCATCTGTTTTTTACTTAATTTACAAAAGACATATTTTGTTTGCAGTCAAAGGGCATTTTGCAAATTTGCCACCCAATTAATATGTCATCCTTTGACAATGACAAAATAATCAGATTCTTAAATGAGTCCCATTGCTTTTCTGTTTTAACTGCTAAGCATGGCAAGATTATATGGCATAGAATAGAAATAATAGAAATATTTACTCTTTTACTTTATAATGATGCCATCTTTCCTCCATGAAGATGACACTACTGGCATTACCTGGGCATTCACTTCAGGTACTTTCTAAGAATAACAGTGAAGTTTGCCTAGCCACCCTTGCCTGGTTTCCACTGTGCTACGAAGTTTGCACATTTGTGAAATGATGAATAGGATTTACCTGGATTTAGGGACTGTGGAAGAGAATAAACAAACTAAGTTCAGAAGAATGGACTCCAAGGTCTGAAATTCTTTGGAGGGACGTGATGAGAGCTGAAGCTGTCCAGACGGCTGCTCAGCTATTCCACAGACGCATGATGCAGACTCTGTATTTAACATACTAGATGTGGCAGAAGGGATATATGAGCAGAGGGGATCCTTGCCTCTGAGTAAGTTACAGACAGCTGGAAGAGGTAAAAACATCTACAAGTAAAAGTGGAAACAGACCTATAAAGACTATTTATTAATGAAGGTGTAGCTATGACTTGGTGTACATAAATATTGCATGATTTCACAATAAGTGTGCCTTTATTTGGCAATAGCTTCATGACTCTCATTGATTGTCAAATAGAATCATGAAGGAGGCAAAGAAAAGAAGTGGAGGAAAAAATAGGATGAGTTCAGACAAGGTGTAGGGAGAAGCAGGTGGGCTGGAGAACGAACATAACACATGTAAACTGTAAAATAATTATCTTAGTTGGAGAAAATAATTTATTTCATAAAACAAGAGAAAAGGCTGTACATTATGATGTAATGTAGATGAGTTGGTGGAATGGTTTTGAATACCCGGTTTAAAGAAGAGGAACAACATAATATATTTCTGGAAAGCTTCAATATACAAGGTACTTGTATTTTGGACACTTGCACCGTTAGTACCTAGCATATGCCCAGAACAGTACTTAGAATAAAATAGTAAAATGAATGATTAGAACCAGGTGGTACGTTGCTTTTTCGGGGGACACCTGCGTTTCTGTGGCTGCCCTGATCTGGAGAGCTCTCCACAGCACACGTTTTAGTGGCAGGGGGTGCTCCATCCAACACCAGAAGTTGAAAAGCCCAGACACTCGCCTTCCCTGGAAACTGGGAAACTCGGGCATGGCCTGTTTGCAGTCTTGGTTTGGGCGATCAGCACATCCACCTGGGCTCTGGCATCCAGAGTCGGCAATGCGCAGCAGCAGCCCCGTGAAGGGTTCATGCAAGTGGCGGGAACGGCTGCCCAGCCAGAGCAGCGCTCTCCTCGGCTTGTCCCTGTGGAATGACCCCAGCTGGCCCTCTGGCTGTGAAAACTCCTTTCCTTTTCTCTTATTTTCCAAGCCTGATTTTCCCCTACTTTCCTTGTGATTCTGTAAGCTACCCAATTGCCTTTCAAGAAATTCATTTTCTGCACAAACGAAGCAGAATCAGTTTCTGTTGTTTGTACTTAGGAATAAAGTGTCCCAGGCACAAAGTGACTAGGATCCTATTTTGGGACGATGATGATGGGTAGAGTGGAGAAAGGACAAAAGTGAGAGAGACTGACAAGGAAGAACTGACAGATTTGGTAACCAGCAACATTGCTGTTCCATTCTTGCTTCATACTCTTTTGCAGGAATGTGTGCATGACATTGCCTAAGGGAAAAACGGAGTGAAACAAAATATTTGCAAGTATATCCCCTAACGGATTCATAATAAAGTGTTTGTGGAACATGTGAATCTAATGTCTGTAAGTGTGACATTTTCTTCAGAGGATAAACTGGGGAAGTGGTAGTAAACATAAATGATTTTTTAAATAAAAATATCTTTCTATGGAGGGAAGGAGTGAAGCTTTCATGATTCACTATAATTTTTTGACTCTTTATGCTTATGAGAATGATGTTAATTGCTGTTTTCATTGACTTTTTAGACTTCTAACCAGCATTTATTGCCTCAAACTCAACATGGATGAAACTGAACCAGTCTTTCCTCCGGGTGCTCTCCATGGACTTGCTGTCTCAGTGATCAGCATTGCGGCAGTCAGCTGCCCAAACTAGAAATCTGAGAGCCATCATGAATATCTTCTTCCATCATCTGATTATTTAAGAAGTCCTATCTTCTACCTCTTAATCATACCTCAAATAATCTGCCTCCCCTCCAATCCTATGACTGTCAAAATCTCATCATTTCTTAACTAGTTTTGCAAGTGTTTCCTAATTGCTCTCTTTGCCTCTACCTTGTCCCTTCCAATCCTCCCTATTTCCTACTGCCAGAATGACATTCAAAAATGCAAAACCATTCGTTAAATCCCCCTACTAGATAGAAATCCTTTGGTGCCAAAGCCTGAACCCCTTAGAACGGTGCACGGGTCTGCCGTGATCTGCCACAGCCCCACTTTTCCAGGTGAATCTCCTTTTTCTCATAAGCCTTCCATACTTAGACTTTTTCATACTCACACTTTACCACGGTCCTTTGATTCTTGCTTTTGCGTATGCAGTTTCCTTGGCCTGGAATCTGCTTCTCACTTCCCTTTCCCAGCTAAATTTACTGTGTTTTCTAAGACTCAGCTAAGTATTACCCTTCTTAAAAATAATCACCGTTATTCCTACACTTCTATAACCCCTGGTTCAAATGTTGCAGCCCTTGTGATTTGTAGTATAATAGTTGATTTTCTCATCTGTTTCCACCATTCGTGTGGACTGTGGGGACCAAACAGCTCGTTGATTTTTGTATCCTGGCTTCTCAGTGACCTCTGTATTCCCGGCACCTAGGCTTGGCACAAAACAAGTCCCTGATATATAACATGGCAAGAATGAAAAGAGCACATACTCCTTCTGAAATCTGAAGGAATTCTATAACCACACTTCAGCTAATTTATCATTAATAAACAGTTCTTTTTACAAAGGTAAGAGAAGGTCTAAAGTATTTCCATTAAGTAGCACTTAGTCTACGATGAAGCTGAATCTGTAAGACACAATATACAATTGCTTCCAAAATGTTCAATGGTCAAAATGCTATAGTTCTTTTAAAGGGGGGGAATAATTTTTAAGCAACATTCTTGCCCCAAGGGGAAATAAAGTTCAGAAAGCTGCCTTGCCTTTTCCTCCAACTTCAAAATAGGTTTTGTGACTGTTTAATAAAAGTACCTCTTGCATTATAAGAAAAAGAGAAAACAGAATTAAAAAGTATAAATAAAATGAGGGAATATGAGATTATAAGTTTAGACTCAGAAAAATCCTTAGGATTTTAAAGTCCAGTGAAAAAAGAAGGGAAGAGGAGAGGCAAGACAGATGGTCAAACGTGCAGAGAAAGCCCCAACTTCATGCTTACTGAGATTCAATCTCAACAGAAAGTTGCTGTTTTATTCAGCTTTTGGCTTCCTTCCCAGTGCTGTGCTCAGACTTCCCTCACCTTCATCACCCACTCCTCAAGGTCAGGAAACACCCCCAGGTAATCAAGAACTTGCCCCAGCCTGTGGGGAATTTGTATTCTCTATACTTTTGCAGCTCAACAAGGGGAGGAGATAGAAATGACCCAACACAGAAATTCTCTTTTGTGATCTAGCGTTATAGTTATTTTGTAGTTTACTTAATGTATTTCCAATCTTAAATTGACTTGGAATACCACTCAAAAGAGAAAATGTTCTATGCAAGTGCTATTTTTCTATTTTCTACCATGAGTTTGGTTTTCCTCCTAAAAAGAATTTGGAAGACTTACGAAATTGAAAAGAATGCCAAGAATATGATGAAAATGCTAGTGCATTCTTTTTTTAACTGTGGATTTTTCTTTATTGAGGTATAATTGACATACAACATTATTAGTTTCAGATGCACAGCATAATGCCTCGATATTTGTATATATTGCAAAATGATCACCACAATGTCTAGTTAACATCTGTCTACTTCTACTTACATAGATACAAACTTTTTTTCTTGTGATGAGAACTTTTAAGATTGACTTTCTTAGTAACTTACAAATATGCAATATAGTATTACTAACTTAACTAGTCATCATGGTGTACCCTACATTCCCAAGACAGTCATTTTTAACTGGAAGTTTGTACCTTTTGACCTCCTTCACCCATTTCATCCCCTGTGCCCCTCTCCCCTACGAATCCCTTCCCCTGACAACTGCCAATCTATTCTCTGTATCTATGAACTTGCTTTTTTTTTAAGATTCCACATATAAGTGAGATCATAAAGTATTTGTCTCTGATAAATACATTCTAAAACATTAATTTTTTTATTGAGTGGATGGAGGAATATAGTATGACTAAAAATAGATATTATCCAAGATTCAGAAAAAAGATCATGGGGGGTCAAACTGATTCTAATTAGAATGCTGAGAATATGGATAATAGGAACTGCTTATGGAAAACAGAACAAAACCTTTTGTGTGAGGCTGTGTGTTCTTGGGTGTTGCATCCACTTTGTCATTATTGACTCTCCAGGTCCAGCCAAGTGTCAGAACAAAGTAGGTACTCAAGCCTCTGGGACAATTTGGAGGGACTACACCAATAGTCTCAAGATGACTCCATAAATTTTAAAATAACCAATGTAAAATATAATCTCCACACAGCAAAGTGATTTAAGAAAAGAACAAGCCTGATAAAAGCATACTCTATTAAAAAAACACCCTCCAATGTGATTTAGAAAAATTCCAAACTCCGTATCACAGCCCACAGTCCTGCCAGCTGCTCTGACTTGACGCCCCATCACTCTCTCCTCTCCTCTCTGCATGTCAACCACACTAGGTTTTTGTTTTTGTAGTTGTTTTCCTTGACCCCTGAATGTGTCAAGCCAAGTTCTACTTTTGGTCTTTTACCTCTGCTCTTTCCATTATCTGGAATGTTCTTTTTTAGTTACTTCCCTATCCAGTTGCCCATCATTCAAGTCCTTAATATCACAGGCTTACAGAGGACTTAGACAAAGGACATTTTTTGGAACATTTACAAAATTTCAAGGTTAAGATATAAAAACCAGTAATATGGGGACTTCAATTTCACCTATCA
The DNA here is from genome assembly GCA_029783875.1 of Phataginus tricuspis. Classification (NCBI taxonomy): domain Eukaryota; kingdom Metazoa; phylum Chordata; class Mammalia; order Pholidota; family Manidae; genus Phataginus; species Phataginus tricuspis. The sequence continues at coordinate 2,865,210 of JAQQAC010008880.1, forward strand.
CATGACTTCACCTCTATGTAAAAGACTGACAATGGTCACATTTCTATCTCTATAGCAGGAATGGGTTCATCCAATTCAAATAAGTTTTGAATTATTCGAAAACCTTAAAAAACAAGTAGAAGGCAACATGTTACATTTTTTCTGTCCTCTTCTATTTCTAATTTGTATAAGACTGGGGTTATTTTATTTGCCTCGAGTAACAATATTGGATAGCATGATAAACTAAAAGTAAAACATTGTCTACAGAATGTAAGGGCCTAATTACATATCAAAAAGGAAAGAATGGGAGGCATAAATCCTCCTTGAAGCTGAATTTTATGTGTGTGTATGTTATGAGAGAAAAAGCCAAGACTAGAAATTGGATATCTGCTGCTACAATCAAGTAGAAGATTCTTCAAAGGAATGTCAAACTAAGTCTGTAATCAAAGACAAGTCAGCAACTGAAATAGCAGTGTTGACTCAGCTGACTCAGATGTTATGAGAAGAACACTTGAAATGACGTGATGCACTGCTGTGGAGTTTGAGTCTGGGTCTGGAGGATGCTTATTAAAGTTGCACATCTGATCTTAACTTTACTCTCAATATTAATTGTGCCTCATAACATTGCCTGTCTAGAAAAATCTATTCTTAACTATTAGTTCATCATCTTTTGTTTGAGTGTCTGGAACTTTTATAATATCATGGTGACCAGTTGGCCTTAACATGCCCATCAGTTTGACTAAACTTTAGGTTGGTTTTTTTCTGACTCAGTGGGCTCCTCATTTCCCATTTCTTAGAGCATTTACATTAGAAACTTGCAACTGTAAATTCTTTCTCTGCCTCTTCGAGACATAAATACTCCGCAACCCAAGAATGTCTCTCAAGTCCTGGAAGACATCCCTATGAAATGTAGTCATCAGTAAAGATACCACTCCTATCTCCCATTCTCTGTGGGAGGGAAGGCACCTACCTTTGGTAAGTGCTAGTTAGTAAACACAGATGACCTAATTATTTTCACTAAACTTCCCCCTTACTCCATAGCACTCTACTATTTTCCATTAGCCTACCCCAGCAGCACTTATCCACCTGCTATCTTTTTTTAAGATACTGAGTTCAATCTCTCTCCCTATTGCAACAGTCTTGAATAAAGTCTTACTTGCCTGTTTAACTGTTATCTCATCTGGTGCAATTTTTCCTTGATAATGGGCTGATCTGTTTTGTCATTTACCTGAATCGTTTACTCTCTTGATATCAGGCAGCACTTAGCAGTTTCTTCAAAATCAGTAAAAGTGTTTTCTTTTAAATATGAGATAACGTAACTGAAGTGGTCATGCATGTGCATAACAAATGTAGTGAATGACAGATGCGTTGAAGAACAAAAATAACCAGAATATAGAATATGAAGATTTAGATAATTGGTAATACTAAGGACTCATTCAATGAAAAAACAGTCTTCCACTCTTCACCCTGAACAATATCCACGTGTGCACATGCGCACTGCACATACACACAAAGAAATATGAAGACTCTTTAACCATATGCCACACAAAAAAATTGCTCATTGGAAAACAGAATATCCTCTGCCAAGTGCAGAAATCTTCCTGATACATGATGTGAAATGCATGAACATATCAACAGGATTTCAACTATAGAATGCCAAATGTTGATATTCTGGTAAGAAACTGTGTAAATAGAGCAGCTATGTAAAGCCATAATATTTATAGTGGACAAAAACACAAACATATGAAGAAAGTTTGATTATTGTTAATCAGATAAGTAGTGTTTAATACCCAGAGCTCTTAAGGATAAACAAACAAAAACCCCAAAATAATATGCAGCAAACACCATCTAGGAACACACTTGGTTTGCCAGTTTTTCTCTTTTAAGTAGAAAAGAAGGTAACAGCCACATTTTGTCCATAAAGAAATGCCTGCTTGCATTTGGTCTGCTCAGTTTTCTGATTTATTATTGTTCTTCTGGTGATAAAACCTAACTTGTAAATATAAATGTATTGACAAATGTCATCTAGCTTATTTGGAAGCAGCAGGTTGTCTAAGATTCCCCAGAGAAAATCTTTTGCTCTTTTTTTTTCTTCTGTTAATGAGGGCAATTAGAAGCATAATGGCCCGTTGTGACTGGAGGCTTCCTAGTTGAAACTTCCCCGCAGCAGCTGAAAGCCTTGCTACCTAGGTGTCTCTTCCAGCAAAGATAAATACTCCACTGCCTACTTACTTCAGTCATTTTAACTAAAATCATCTCTCATAAAATTGATTATAATATGTTGTCAGTCTTTATTGAACTAAAATGAGTTATTTAGTCTTCAGGTCTGATTTTTTATCAGGGTTGTGAAAATGAATGAACTGGAATTAAAAAAAAACCCAAATGTATAATCGGATCTTGTGTTTTTAGTCACAAAATTTCTCAATAGAAGATGGTGTAGAGATGATTAGGTTTATGGAGGTGATTGAATTAAATCCCTCAGACTATCCTGAAATTCTGTGGGTAGTATGTGATGATGAATAGCTATACAGTTCGAGGTAAATTTAGCCTATTGATGCGATATGGGTTGATCATCCTATTTTTAGGTTGAAATGACACATGATGTCAGCATCCACGCACAACTGAGAGAAATATTTTTCAGAAGTATAGCTAAATTATTGGGAATTCACATTTAAATAGTTTTCTGGGCACTTATCTGGCTTAGGTAAATAAGATTTAAATTGATGTATATTATTTCCCTCAACCTCTCAAATAACATTCTCATCCTTCTCCTTGTCTTGTTGCTTAATACAAATGAGTCATTTCTGAGGGCATTTTCTTTATTACTGCCATAGTCAAATGTAAACCAAAGCATTTTTCCTGAATATTTATAACTATACATTCTTACACAGCAGTTCCCCAGTCAGCCTCTTTCTAGAGTAGTTTCTCATTTCCATTCATTAAAAAAACATTTTTTTCTAACTCTTAGGAACTCCGATCAAAGAAGCCTTAGGAAACTCTTACTCTTCTAACTCTTAGGAACCTTAATATAATAGAAGTCTAGGGTGCTTTTAGTCTTTCCAAGGAAGAGTAACAGAATTCCCTGGACACTAAAAAGCAAAAATAACAACAACAAAAAACCCCAGTATAACTTAGGATGGATCTGTAGTATGGGGAAAATAAAATGCAAGGATGGATTGATCCCCAAGCAGTTGGGAATCATCAATATACATCTGCAAACTCAACCTCACCAAAGGAATTGAGGGTTGCAATCTTTCAACTCCTTGCAAATTTAAAAGGAAATTTCTCAGTATTTTAATTTGCATTCCTTTGATATTAGCTCAGTTAAATATCTTATATGTTTATTAGATATTTATTCTTTTTTTGTTGTTGAATAAATTTTTTTCCTTTGTGCATTTACTTTAATGTTATTTATCTTTATAGATAGTCTTTATATAAGTTCTTCTTTCATTCCTTTTGGGTTATATATATTCAGAAGTTGTGGTTAATCTCTTATGTTCACCCTTTGAGTTTTCTTGCTGCACTTTTAACTTGAGGAGAATAGTGTTCATACACTTCTATTTCTACTTCTCTTAACAGCTAAAATTTATTACTGAATAAATTAATGAAAGGAACAGATGTTACAGTAGTTTATTTTTTAATTTCACAGACTCAACCAGGAAGGGCAAAAGCTATCATCTGGAGATACTCTAGACCCTTATCAGGCCAGAGATCAGATGACTCTATAAACAAACCTTGCTAAAATTAGCCCTTATTTATTTAGCCTTATTAATTTCCCCAATATATTTGCCTTCCCATAATTGGTGCTCCTGGAAGTTCAAAGTCTTTTTCCTTTGTCTTGTCATTTTTCTACAGTTATTGTTCTTTGGTAAAATGCTTAATAAGTTCATGTTCTAGCCACCCCTTTGAGGTACTCATCACTGAGTACTCCCATGTGTATGCAAGATGATCCTGTTAATAAACTTCTGTTTGTTTTTCTCTTGTTAATCTGCCTTTTGTCAGTCTAATTTGCAGGCCCCAGCCAATGAACCTAAGATGGGTAGAGGAAGAGCATTTTGTTCCTTCCTATGGATTAAACTTTTAATTTAAATAAGCTTAGTTTCATTTTAAGTTAAAAAGTATTACTTTTGATCAATTTCTCTATGAAATCAAGTAAGCTCTATTTCATTTTATATTGATTTTCTATTCAGAACTCACCCCAAAATATTTCAGAATATACAAGATAATTCTCATTCAGAACCACAGAATTTTAGATGCCTTTACAAATTGTGTACTGTATGTGTCAAAAGGAGTTATGCAATATTGCAGAAGCCTAACAATTATAGAGTATATTTCAACATTACCTGCTAGGGTTTATCTTAAACACAAAATTATATTAGCTTTTTTAAACTAAAATATTCTTGCTGTTTAAAAATACTAATCATCTTAACATGTTGTTGAATAATTGACTATTATCTCATAAATCCATATTTTTACACATTTAAAAATTCCTGAAACAAAGATGGCAGAGTAGGAATGCAAGGTGGAAACCTTCCCCCAAAAGACATAAAAGAAGAAAATAGAGCAAATACAACTAAACCTGAAAATGACCTGAAGACTGCAGAGCAGGCCACCAACACCTGGGCAAGAAGAGGAGACCACACAGAAAAGGGTGAAGTGGCAGAGTCACAATCAAGTGGGACCCAAGCCCTCCTGCTACCACTGCCCACAGGCAGGAGAAAGAGGAACAGAAAGGTAGTGGGTAGGAGCCTAGGAATGCTCCACACCTGGCCCTGGAGATCTGCTCCAGGAGCACAAACCCACATCACACTGGGTTCTGGGGACTAGTGGGGCTGGGCACCAGGGACAGGTGGATCACTCAGGGAGGCTGAGAATCCAGCTGCTTGTGGATAGCAGGCATGCTCTACTGGTCCTGAGAAAGCAGAGGCAGCAATTTTAAAGACTTGCCAGCAGTAGGAGGGGTGCCAGAGGGAGGAGGGTTGGACGGAGCTCTCTCCTCAGGAGAAAGGGCAGGTGACGATACCTCCCCAGCACTCCCTTGATGCAACAGGTCAGGAACTCTCAGGTGCCCAAGATGCTCAATCCCCATTGCTGGCAATGCAGCCCCCAGCCACCTCCGTGTGCCCACTGCCCACTCGGCCCAGAAGCAGCATCAGATTTTGCTGCCTGGTAGGCAGAGGGAGACTTCCCCAGCTTCCTTGGCCAGTTTCAGTCCAAGTGGGAGGTGCCTGCAGGAGCCAGCCCAGAGAGCTCCCTCTTCCCCACTGGTACCCAAGCCCAGTGCTGTGCATTCTGTCCCACCCCAGAGCTACACATCAGCCCACCCACCCCATTAGCCCTGTAGCCCTACCATTGCTGTAGGGAAGGCAGAGTGTGCCTTGCCCACAGCAATCCTAGGAGAGGCTTCTGCTCAGATCACAAAGGCAACTGAAATAAACTGCCAGGCACTTCAAATACAGATCACTACTGGCAGACGACAGAAAGGTGTTCCCTACCACTGCACACCAACAATAGCTGGGGCTCCCACAAAGTAGAACCAGAAACTGTAAAGAATCTTGAGATTCTGGGCACCATAAGAGGTCTCCTCATAAAGCTATTATTCTACAGGCCAGGAAGCATAGCAAAGCCATCTAATACAAAGGAAGAAACACAGAAATCATGATAAAATAGGGAGGCAGAAGAATATATTCCATACAAAACTACAGAAAAAGACACCATAAAGAGGACTAAATGAAATGGAGATCACCAGTCTTCTTGATAAAGATTTCAAAGTAAAAGTCAAAAGCATGCTTACTGACTTACAGAACTGTATTGAAGATCTCAGAGAGAACTTCAACAAAGAGATAGAATAGCTGAAAAAGCCACTCAGAACTGAAGAATACAGTAACTGAAATGAAATATACAATGGAGGGACTGAAAATTAGATTATTGCAAGTAGAATAGACAGTGAATGACATGGAAATTAGAGAACAGGAACACAATAAAGCTGAGGAACAGAGAGGAAAAAGAATCTCTAGGAATGAAAGAATGATAAGAGAGCTGTGTGACCAATCAAACTGAAACAACATTCACATAATAGAGGTACCTGAAGGATAAGAGAGAGAGATACAGAAACTCTCTTTGAGGAAATCATTGTTGAAAACTTCCCCAAACTGGGGAAGGAAATAGACAGTCAGGTCATGGAAAAGCAGAGAGCTCCTAACAAAAGGAACCCTAGAGAGACAACACCAAGACATGTAATAATTAAAATCAAAGATAAAGGATAAGGAGAGATTATTGAAAGAAGCCAGAGAGAAAGATTAATTTATAAAGATGACTTAAAAAGAAAACCCCATCAGGCTATCAGCAGACTCATCAGCAGAAACTTTACAGGCCAGATGGAGTCGAATGAAATATTTAATGTATAGAAACAGAAGGTCCTCCAACCAAGAATCCTCCTCCTGGTGAGATTATCATTTAAATTTGAAGCAGGGATTAAAAGATTTCCAGATAAACTAAAGTTGAAGGAATTCACCACCATTAAGCCAGCCTTACAGGATATGTTAAAGGACATGTTCCTAAGGCTTAGTAGCTGTCACCAATGAAAATAAACTGACAATAAAAGTAGTAGACCATGTAATTACCAAGCAAGTACAAAGTTAAAACAAAGCAAAAGAAGTAGAATCAACTATATATAAAAAGTGAAGATTATGACATCTAATACATAAAGAGTGGAGGAGGAAGAAGGAAAAAAAAGTACCTTTAGATTGTGTTTGAAATAGAGTAACCAGCAACTTAATATAGACTGTTATATAGATTGCTGTTGTATATCGAACTTGAAGCTTTGATAACCACAAAACTAAAGCCTACAATAGACACACAAAAAATTAAGAAAGATATCCTAATCACAACACTGAAGAAAACCATCAAATAACAAGAGAAGAGTATAAGATAGGAAGAAAGAAACAGAGAGGAGCTATAAAAACAACCAGAAAACAACTAATAAAGTGGCATTAAGTACATACCTATCATTAATTACCTGGAAAATAAATGAACTGAATGCATTAATCAAAAGATACAGAGTAGCAGATCAGATAAAGAAACAAGACCCATCTATATGTTGCCTACAAGAGACTCATTTCAGACCCAAAGACATACACAGACTAAAAGTGAAGGGATGGAAAAAGATATTTCTTGCAAATCATAGGGAGAAAAGAAGCAAGAGTAGCAGTACATGTATCAGACAAAATAGATTTCAAAAGAAGAAAGTAACAAGAAAGAAGGACATTACATAATAATAAAGGGATCAGTCCAACAAGAGGATATAACCATTGTACATATCTATGCACTCAACACAGGAACTCCTGAATATGTAAAACAAATATTAACAGAATTAGAGGGGGAAATAGAATGCAATGCATTCATTTTAGGAGATTTTAACACACCACTCACATCAAGAGACAGATCAACCAGATAGAAAATAAATAAGGAAAAAGAGGCACTGAACAATATATTAGATCAGATGGACTTAACAAATATGTATAGAACATTCCACCAAAAGCAGCAGGATACATATTTTTCTCAAGTGTACATGTAACATTCTCCAGAATAGACCACATACTAGCCCACAAAAGGAGCCTCAATAAATTCAAAAAGATTGAAATTGTATCAAGCAGCTTCTCAGACAAAAATGGTATGAAACTAGAAATAAATAACACAAAGAAAACAAAAAAGCTTACAAAAACATGGAGGCTAGACAACATGTTTCTAAATAATCAATGGATCAATGAATAAAATAAAACAGGAATCAAGCAATACATGAAGACAAATGAAAACAAAAACTCAACAGTCCAAAATTTGTGGGATGCTGAAAAGGTAACTAAGAGGGAAGTACATAGCAATACAGGCCACCTCAAGAAACAAGAACGATCCCAAATAAACAGTCTAAACTCACAATTAAAGAAACTAGAAAAAGAAGAACCAATGAAACTCAAAGTTAGTAAAAGGAAGGACATAATAAAGATCAAAGCAGAAATAAATAAAATTGAGAAGAATACAATAGAAAAAAAATTAAATGAAAAAAGGAGCTATTTCTTTGAGAAAATAAACAAAATGGATAAACCCTTAAGTGGAATTGTCAAGAAAAAAAGAGAGTACACACACAAAAAAAATCAGAAACCAAGAAGAAATAATCACAATGGATACAACAGAAATATAAAGAATTATTAGAGAATACTATGAAAAAATATATGTCAATAAATTGGACAACCTAGAAGAAATAGACAACTTCTTAGAAAAATACAACTTTCCAGGACTGACCCAGGAAGAAACAGAAAATCTGAACAGACCAATTACCAGCAAAGACATTGAATTTGTAATTAAAAAAACTCTCACCAAACAAAATACCATTACCAGATGGCTTCACAGCTGAATTCTACCAAACATTTATAGAAGAGCTAACAAGCATCCTTCTTAAAGTTTTCCAAAAAGTAGAAGAGGAGGGAATACTTGCAAACTCATTCTGTGAGGCCAGCATCAGCCTAACAACAAAACCAGACAATGACACTACAAAAAAGAAAATTATAGACCAATATCCCTGATAAACATAGATGCAAATATCCTCAACAAAATATTAGCAAACAAAATTCAAAACTACATTAAAAAGATCATCCATCATGACTAAGCGGGATTTATTCCAGGGATGCAAGGATGGTATAATATTTGTAAATCAGTCAATATCATACATCACATTAACCAAAGAAAGGACAAAAATCATATGATTATCTGAATAGATGTTGAAAAAGTACTCAACAAAATTCAACATTCATTCATGATTCATGTTAAAACTCCTTTAACAAAATGTATATAGAGGATCCATACTTCAACAAAATAAAGGCCTCATATGACAAACCCGCAGTGGACATTATACTTAATAGAGGAAAGCTGAAAGCCTTTCCTCTAAGATCAGGAACAGGGCAAGAATGCCCACTAACACCACTGTTATTCAACATAGTACTGGAGGTCCTAGCACTGGCAATCAGACAACAAAGATATAAAAGACGTCCAAATTGGTAATGAAGAAGTTAAACTGTCACTATTTGCAGATGACACGATATTATACATAGAAAACACTATAGACTCCACCAAAAAACTATTAGAACTAATAACTGAATTCAGAAAAGTTGCAGGATACAAAATTAATACAGAGAACTCTGTTGCATTCCTATACACTAATGATGAACTAGCAGAAAGAGAAATCAGGAAAACAACTCCAATTACAATCACATAAAAAAAAACCTAGGAATGAACCTAACCAAGGAGGTGAAAGACCTATATCCTGAAAACTACAAGACACTCATGAAAGAAATTAAAGAGGACACCGATAAGTGGAAATAGATCCTGTGTTCATGGATAGATAGGAAGAATTAATATCATCCAAATGACCATCCTGCCTAAAGCAATCTACAATCAAATGCAATCCCTATCAAAATATCAACAGAATTCTTCAACGAACTAGAACAAATAGTTCTAAAATTCATATGGAACCACAAAAGTCCATGAATAGCCAAAGCATTACTGAGAAGAAAGAATAAAGATTGAGGCATTACATTCCCCTTCTTCAAGCTCTACTACAAAGCCACAGTAATCAAGACAATTTGTTACTGGCACAAGAACAGACCCATAGATCAATGGAACAGAATAGAGATTCCAGATATAAACTCACATATATGCAACCAATTAATATATGATAAAGGAGCCATGGATATACACTGGGGAAATGACAGCCTCTTCAACAACTGGTGTTGACAAATCTGGACAGCTACATGTAAGAGAATGAAACTGGATCATTATATAACTCCAAACACAAAAGTAAACATAAAATGGATCAAAGACCTGAATGTAAGTCATGACACCATAAGACTCTTAGAAGAAAACATAGGCAAAAATCTCTTGAATATAAACATGAACAATTTTTTCCTGAACACATTTCCTTGGTCAAGGGAAATGAAAGCAAAAATGAACAAATGGGACTACATCAAACTAAAAAGCTTTGTACAGAAAAGGACACCATCAGCAGAACAAAAAGCCATCCTGCAGTATGAGAGAACATATTCATAAATGACATATCTGATAAAAGTTAACATCCAAAATATATAAAGAGCTCGCATGCCTCAACACCCAAAAAGCAAATAACCCTATTAATAAATGGCCAGAGGATCTAAACAGACACTTCTCCAAAGAAGAAATTCAGATGGCCAAAAGCACATTAAAAGATGCTCCACATTGCTAATTATCAGGGAAATGCAAATTAAAACCTCAATGAGATATCAACACACAACAGTTAGGTTTGCCAACTTCCAAAAAACAGGGAACAACAAATGCTGGTGAGGATGTTGAGAAAGGGGAACTCTTCTACAGTGTTGGTGGGAATGTAAATTAGTTCAACCACTGTGGAAAGCAATATGGAAGTTCCTCAAAAAACTAAAAACAGAAATACCATTTGACCCACTAATGCTACTCCTAGGAACTTACCTGAAGAGAACAAGATCCCTGATTCAAAAAGACCTATGCACTCTTATGTTTATATCGGCACTATTTACAATAGCCAAGATATGGAAGCAACCTAAGTGTCCATCAGTAGATGAATGGATAAAGAAGAGGTGGTATATATACACAATGGAATATTATTCAGCCATAAGAAGAAAACAAATCCTACCATTTGCAACAACATGGATGGAGCTAGAGGGTATGATGCTAAGTGAAATAAGCCAGGTGGAGAAAGGCAGTACCAAATGATTTCCCTCATTTGTGGAGTATAACAATAAAGCAAAACAGCAGCAGACTCAAAGACTCCAAGAAGGGATGAGCATTTATCAAAGGGAAGGGGGTGGGGAGGGAGGGAGAAGGGGATTAAGGGGCATTATAATTAGCACATGTAATATAGGTAGGTCACAGGGAAGGCAGTATTGCATGTAGAAGTAATGATTCTATAGGATCTTACTACCCTGATGGATAGTGATTGCAATGGGGTATGGGGGGACTTGATAATATGGGTTAGTGTTGAAACCACAATGTTGTTCATGTGAAACCTTCATAAGAATGCATATCAATGATACCTTAAAAACAACAAAAAAGTACAATACCTAGAAATAAACCTAATCAAGGAGGTGAAAGAACTATACTCTGAAAACCAAAAGACACTCATGAGAGAATTAAAGAAGACACCAATACCAATATATGGAAATCTCATGGGTAGGAAGAATGAATATTGTCAAAATGGCCATCCTGCTCAAAGCAATTTACAGATTCAATGCAGTCCCTATCAAAATACCAACAGTATTTTTTAATGAACTAGAACAAATATTTCTAAAATTCGTATGGAACCATGAAAGACCCTGAATAGCCAAAGCAATCCTAAGAAAGAAGAACAAGGCTGGGGGATTATGCTCCAAGACTTCAAGCTCTACTAAAAATCTAAAGTAATAAAAACAGTTTGGTAGTGGCACAAGAACAGACCATAGGTCAATGGAAATGAATAGAGAGCCCAGATAAAACTCATACATATATGGTCAATTAATGTATGTTAAAGGAGCCATGAATATACAGTGGGGAAAAGACAGCTGGTGTTAGGAAAACTGGACAGCTACATGTAAGAGAATGAAACTGGAATGCTGTCTAACTCCATACACAAAAGTAAACTTGAAATGGATCAAAGACCTGAATGTAAGTCATGAAACCATTTTATTAGAAGAAAAGAGACAAAAATCTCTTGAATATAAGTATGAGCAATTTTTTTCCTGGACACAACTCTTTGGCCTACAAAAACAGAATAAAAAAAATGAACAAGTGTGATTACTTCAAACCAAAAACTTCTGTACAGCAAAGCACACCATCAGCAGAACAAAAAGGCAACCTAAAATATGGGGGAATATATTTGTAAATAACTTATCTGACAAGGGATTAACATCCAAAAAATATATAAGAACTCATATGCCTCAGCACCTAAAAACCAAATAACCCAATTAAAAAATGGGCAGAGGACCTGACCAGAAGTTTCTCCAAAGAAGAAATACAAATGGCCAATATGCACATGAAAAGATGCTTCACATCACTAACCATCAGGGAAATGCAAATCAAAATCACAATGTGATATCACCTCACACCAGTTAGAACAGCCACAATTCAAAAGACAAGAAATAAAAAATGTTGGTGAGGATGTGGAGAAATGGGATTCTCCTACACTGTTGGCAGGACTGTAAGTTTGTATGATAGTTGTGGAAAGCAGTATGGAGGGTTCTCAAAAAACTAAAAATAGAAATACCATTCGATCCAGTAATGTCACTTCTAGGAGTTTATCCCCCCAAACCCCCCAAATCCCTGATTAGAAAAGATACATGCACCCCTATGTTCATCACAGCACTATTTGCAATAGCTAAGATATGGAGGCAACCTAAGTGTCCATCAACAGATGGATGAATAAAGAGGATGTGGTACATATACAAAATGGAATATTATTCAGGCATAAAAAGAAAAGAAACCCTGCCATTTGCAACAACATGGATGGATCTAGCGGGTATTACACTCAGTGAAATAAGTCAGGTGGAGAAAGACAAATATCATACAATTTCATTTATTTATGGAATACAAAAACAAAGCAAAAAAGAAGAACAAAACAGCAGTAGACCCATAGACACTGAGAAGGGACTAGTGGTTATCAAGGGGGAGGGGTTGGGGTGGAGGAGAGTAGTATGAGGGGGATAAAGGGACACAATAATTTTTAATCACAATATAAGTTGGTCAAGGGGACAGTAGAACAGCATGGAAAATATAGTCAATGATTCTGTAACATCTTTCTACATGATAGATAGTAACTGCACTAGAGTAAGTGAGGATTTAATAATATGGGTAACTCTTGAACCACTGTTTTGTACACTTAAAACTAGTGTACAGATTGAAATGAAATGTTCAATGAAACGTTTGAAACAGAGATTGTACATCAACAATACTTCAATTTAAAAAAAAGGAAAAAAATTCCTACAATTCTGGTGAAGCTTTGCAAATGGCCTTTTTGCATTTGCACATTTGACCTGCAAAATTTTAGAGAGAGTAAGTAGACAGTTGTCCCAAAAGGCAAATCCTATATTAAGCTAATCTATAGAATGTGCCTAGAAAATGCATCTTTTTGATAAGTAATGTATTTCAATATGTGGAGAAATTGGGAATTGGTGGATAATTTCATGAACAATCAGTTTAATTTAGAATTTCTTTTGGTCAAATGGTCATAGATACAATGTACTTGTCTAATTATAAGCTTGCTATATGTAAAAGTTTGAAAAATAATTATATACATCTAAATATACTTTTCAAATATGCATTTTAATTCTCATTTATGAGCAAAAGAGTTCATGACCCAGCCTCTGTTTTTTTTCCTACCTCTAGCTCTATTTTAAAACAGACGGTAATAACTTCCTCCAAAGAGAAAACAGGATTTAAATTCAATCTTTATAACTAGTTAACTAGTAGCTAGTCATTTTCCACCTTGATTCATAGACAATTTATATGTAGGTTTGATTTCAAACAGTTTTGAACTTTATACACACACACAGAGCTCACATTTTTCTTATACAACATGGATATAACATTAATTCTGTATTTTTCCCTTTGGACTAATAAAATATATGTAACAAAATATATGTAACAAAAGAGCTCCTGTTGGAAAAAATAAGACATTAAACTGTCACTGCTGGCTGATACATAGTGACTTATGAGTTTCCTGTGGAGGTGAAAGATAGAATGTCATTTTCCACAGGAAACTTGAAATAACCATTCTCATAGACTGTTATATATTCCTATTATAACAATTAGCATTTCTTTCATTTCCTGTATTATATAAACTAGATTGTATAGTAAGCTATAGATAGATTTCTGTTAAGGTAAGACAAGATTCATGTGCTTACTTTTTCTCTTACGAGAGCCATTTTCTCAAATGACAAACAATTTGTACTGTTGGGAATTTATTGTAGCTATTGTAAGGATAAAACTGTGAGCTTTAATATATATATTCTTAAGAGTGAAAGTGATATTTAGTGTCCACTTACATGTAATACTACATAGCTTATCCATTCATGACTGTTATACTAGTCATTGCCACTATATAAAATTATATCCACTACAGGAATTTTCAAAGTGTATCTTTAGCATGCTGAAATGTCATGGACATACAGCACAGAAAAATGTCCATAAATCCTCTTCAAAAGAAGCAGGGACAGCTTCCTAAATATTCAGATCCAGCAAATGTTTTACACATTAATCTTACAAATATGCTTCAAGATGCAGTCATTAAGATAAAATAATCGTGTTGTTAGGCAGAAAAATAAATATGAGCAGGTAGCAGAGAATAAGGCCAGTAAAGCTCATTAAGTGGGACTCCAAGAGTTTGCTAGATAAATCCAGAAAGCCAAAAGGGCTCCAAGTTAACCCCTTTTGCAATGTGAGTTCATTCCATATGCCCTGAATCTGGGTTGATCTTGTGACTTGCACTAGCTAATGCCGGTGAGATAGAGCAGAGACATGAGACAAACATTATGATTAATTTTCCTAAAAATGCTGAGATGTGAATAGCATAGTGGGAATAAGAAGGACTTATCTTGTCTCTCAGAGCAGAGAGTTGGGAGGTTAGATTCCTAACATATTCTTTGATAATCAGCCGACTACTTATCTTAAGACAAGGCAAGCAGTCTTAACTGAGGTGTTCCCAGTGCTTGGGAGTGGCCACTATCTTAGAGAGGAACCGTTTGTCCTATAGAGAATTACCTGGAGGACTAACTATAGATAGTGACATATTGTCTCTCAAAGAAGATAGACATCGTGGGACTACCTGACAAGCTTAAACCACCACCACCCCTACCCTTTACCTTTATTCCATTCTTGAAAATCCTTAAAAGACAGAATTCCAGCTTTGGGGTGTGCCTCCTCTCTGAGGTTGCCCATATTTGCCTTTCTTCAAGTGTGTCACTCTTTCTGTCCTACTCCAGATAAGTAGGGAGGGGCTACTGAGAGCTCTGATTTGGGCTTGCAAGTTCCTGTTGCCTGGGTGACCCAGACAGAACTGCAGCTCTACAGTCATGCTCCTTAGTAGCCTGCCTGAAAATCTCTTTTCTTTGCTTTTAGGAAGTTCTCAGAACATAATCTCACTCCATCCAGTGCTCTATGGCTCCCCCAAATCCTGGGGTGGTGGGGACTTAGTTCCTATACTGTGCAGATTCAAGCGACACTGGATGCCAGGTGACCTTGGCTTTAAGAGTTGGCAGGGGATGTGCCCTATGCCGAGCAGCAGTTCAATGAGCCTCCCTTTCTTCCCTCTGTTTTTCCTTCCTCTCTGCTTTATTCAGGTAAACCTGCCTTTATCTACCTTGACTCTAGCCTGCTCCTCCTTTGGAGTGTGTGTATTTGATTAGATTTTCATTGTGCTTCACCTCTGTGTTTACTGTGTCTCTGCCCTTGAATTCTTTGTTGTGGTGGAGATAAGAACCAAGGAGAACAAACTTATCACCCCAATAGTGTGAAGGTATTTGGAAATCAATCATCCACAAACTCAGTACAGGTGGGAATTCTGTGCTCTTGGGAAAAGGGAGGTTCTGGAGAAGTCATCCAGTCTTTCATTCCCCTTTAGGCCATACCAGCCTGTGATTCTGCTCCTACCATGCTCTACTCTCTGAGTTAGTTCAGTTAAACAGGCATCTGTCAAAGGACAGTGAGCTAGAGTGAAAACAGAGGGTTGGTGTACACTTTTACTCTTTATCTGATTTGCCATTAAGTGCGCAGACTTTGTAAAAGATCTAATGAATAATGATTTATCTTTTCTTGAAAGGTATTTTTATTTCCCCAAATCCAAGAAATTTTAGAAAGTTGGTATAAAGTACTTAAATACTTTCTTTTATGTACTTTAGAATATTAGAGAACTCTCCCCTGCAGTCCTTGGGTCACATTATTAAGCTGATGGACTCCATGTGATGACGTGGCTCTTCAAAAGCTGAGTAGAGAGTTAATCAAGTTACCAGCAAGTGCTTTTTGCATTAGCAAGAAATTGGGCTGTTGTCTCTAAACATCCGTTGAAGAAAATTTGCATACTGACAAAAATACAGGACCAGTCTATTGCAGCTAAGGGACCAGATAATAAATAAGAGGAAGGACAGTTGTGTCTTTTATTAGAGGTGCATTTGGGCCTTTATGTCTAATCACAGCAGCTTCCGAGCTAGTTTTCTTCCAATATGCACAGATGACTGGTGTTACCAGAAAGGCCTCCTGGGAACCTTGCTCTTCATTGCCAGATATGGGCTAAGAAGCATGTTCGTTACTGAGGCAGGGGAGCCTAACATGGAAGGGGCAGTCTGACTTTTCTGCCTTAAGTGCTTGGTACAGGCCTTTGCCAACACCTCTAGGTAACTCTCAACTCTCTCCTCTATCTTTACAGCCTAATTGCATACACATTTTACCTCTCATGTTGCAATTACAATGTAGTATAAAGTACTCATGGGTTTCTTTCTCTCACTATATTGG
This sequence comes from Phataginus tricuspis, assembly GCA_029783875.1. Classification (NCBI taxonomy): domain Eukaryota; kingdom Metazoa; phylum Chordata; class Mammalia; order Pholidota; family Manidae; genus Phataginus; species Phataginus tricuspis. Next base: position 2,881,728 of record JAQQAC010008880.1, read on the forward strand.
AAGTTGGGGACAAGATCCACAGCTTCTAGTTTCTCTTTGATAGCTAGTGCCTGAAGAAAGGAGAGAGGGCGACAGGGTGGAAATGATGCTGGTTTATTAAATAAAGACCTATTATATGCTTACTACCCACAGTGCACTGCCTCTCAAGAAGCTCAACACTGGTCAATTAGAAAGTACAGACCTGTGTCATCCAATTTGGGAGCTATTAGCCACATGTGGATACTGAGCATTTGAAATATGGCTGATTCAAACTGAGATATGCTGTAAGTGTAAAATACAAACATGGAATTTTGAAGGCAGTAAAATATATAATGTAAATTTATAATAAACTTTATGTTGATATCTCGAGATAATATTTTGGATATACTGGGTTAAATCAAATATATTCATAAAATTGATTTTGTGTTTCTTTTCATTTTTTTCTGATGTGGCTACTAGAAAATTTAACATTATGTATGGAGCTCATATTGTATTCCTATTAGACGATGCTAGTATGGACCATCTATAAATTTACCTTATAGTTGGGAGAAAAGGAGGGTAGAGGATGAAGGTAAAGTATCAACAATGAGGCAAAAACAATAATATTAACTACTGAGACAGGCCCTGCTAGGCACTCCACATACATTATTTCATTTAATTCTCACAAGTGTTTATATTTCCTATGTGTTTTCATAGTACCTCTCAATGCTAACCCTTATCACAATCTCTAATATCCTCAGCCAGATTACAAGCACCATGGGGGCTCAGAGCTTGGTTTTTTGTTTTGTGTTTTTTTGTTTTAAATTCTTCTTGGTGTCATAAACCTTAGCAGTCAGCATGATTCCTACATAGAATGATCAATAAATTTTTCTGTTGACTGAATGAACAGATATCTGAAAGAATGAGGGAGAAATTACTCTCCTTTGGTCGGAAGTGAAAGCCCATGGAAGTTAAGGAACATGACTGTACTCACACAGCAGTAATTTAAATTTAAGACCTTCAGATTCCAAAGCCTGTGCCTTCCCATTGTATTTCAGGAGCATCAGAAAAAAGATCAATGAACTCAAAGCTAGTTAACTGAGGAACTAAGAGGTAGGTCAGTGAAAAACATAAAACTGTCAAGCCTAATCCACTTTGCTTTTTGAACAAAGACCTTCAGAGCAAATGAGTGGTTCTCAATCTTTTGGTGCATAAGAACCTTTTTTTTAGGGTTAAGCTCTTTCTTAATGTCCATGTTTACAAGTTTTATTTTTAATATCTGTTAAATGAGAGACATCTAAAGTGAACACAAGTGGTAGGTGTATGGAGAAGACATACGGATTCAGCCAGCAGCTTCTTCATTTCCCACCCCCCCAGCCCCACCCTGACCCCTGTCTGTGGACCGTCACTGTCGAGAGAACTAAATGTTCTTGTAAGTTTTACAAATTTGTTTTCCCTATTGCACTGGGATCCTGGAAGGAGAATCATCAGTTAATGGAACCCGCATTATATGCAGAAAGAAAGCAGATGGGCTGAGTGCAAAGAGAACAGTAAGAGGAGCCAGCGGTGCTTTCACTTCGTGTTCTCACATCCACAATTTAAAAGCAAATATTTACTAAAACATTTGACCTAGTTATAAGTGCAGTAGAGTTGAAACATAAGAAAGAGTAGTTGGGGAAGTCTTTATAGAATAAGTGATACTAAAACTGGACCTTGTTATAAATAATCTACTATCAGACCCAGTAGTAAAATTGATACAAAAATAAAATTTCAAGCCTTCAATGCAAAGTCACCTGAATGAATTTCTTGGCTCTCTATGGCACTGCTTATATTTGTCAACATGTCTTTCTCCCTCTTTTATTAGAAGATCCTAGAAGGCAAGGAGTACATTTCACCATCTTTGTTCCCATGAAAGCATCTAGCACTGACCTTTTTTATTCCAGAGTGTGAATTTTAAAAATATTTATAAAAATTTGTCCTAAAAATTCACCTCATTTAGTAATTACAGATACTCTTCCATTTGATTTCTGCTTCTTGCCTGGAATATTGTTGATGGTCACTACATATTTGTTGAATGAATAAATAAATAAATTCAGAATAAGGAAATGATGAATGGATGGATAGATGGATTAATTGCCCTTTTGTGAAGTGGACAGGTTGCAGGTTGCAAAGCTTAGGGAAAGAATAGATTGGAAGGAAATCACTGTATGAGGAAAATAAAACTGAATGAAGAATTATGGCAGATTCTGTAGGACAGAAGATCATGTAGGATGATGACTAGAAAATATTTGACCAAAAGTCTGCAGGGGAATTTGAGCCTTAGTAATTGCTGGGTAGGGAAATTATGAATATAAATATCGATGGTATTATTGTTAGAGTATATATATAACTAGGCACATTAATGTTGGTGATCAGTTACCTGTATTAGACGTGCATAACATTGAACCATAAATAATTGAAAAAAAAAGGCCTCCAAAAAGTATACATATTATTATAAAACATCATGCTACATAAAAAAGCATTTCAGCAGAGAATTTGGCCATTTTACTCATTATGGGAATGGACTTTTTTTTTTAGGCATGAAGAAATAAGCCCTGTGTAAGAACACCTTTCCAAAGCCAGTCGAAGGAAGACTGTGTGACGTCCCCCAGAACTTGACTGGCAGAACACAACTCGACAACATAGCACTTCCCGTGACATTATGCACTAAAACAACATCTTATATAGTGTAAATTCACTTAAGGAAGATACAACCTGGTAAACCTGGGCATTAAGCTGAGTTTCTCGTTTTGTCTTTGAATTTTCCAGTGTTAAAAAACATGTTGTGATTAAATGCAAGAATTGATTTTCCTTATCCCTTAGAATGATTTTTGTGTATCAACAGTGAGACAATATGCATGTTATAACTAAGTTTGACAGTAGGCTAATAACTAATAGTGGTGGAGAGACCAACCAGAATTCACTATAAATCACAGTTCAAGGGGAAGAACAAAGTGTAGGCATTTAAAAATTTTCTGGCTAAAGTGCCAATTTGTCACTTGGGAGGATGATTTCTTGTGTTGGGTTTCTATGAAACAACAAAGCTTCAGGCTCCATCGATGTATTCCTGAGGCACGTTAGCTTAAATATAAATTAGAACGTGGATCAATTTAAATGTATTTTGGCCGTTTGATAGTCTTTTCATGGAAATAATTCTTAAGGTGTTATGTACAAAGCATTTTATATATATTATGCACATCAAACCCTGATTCTTGGCTTTACGTAAATAAGTATGGGAAAGGAGCATCCCAGGTAAGACCAGACATTCTCATGATAGATAGTATGATGATTATACTGGATTATACTGCAAATTATAATATTATATTTTAAAAATTAAGTCTTGGTCCTAAGGCTTTGGGAATTTGGGGATTTTCTGTATTATAATAAAACCTTAAATTAAGTAGGGGTAGGTCATTGTCAAGTGTGACTTCAGGACATTGTGAGAGAACAAATACACTTATGGCCTTATGGCTTTCAAGTTTATATTATTATTGGACCTAAACTAAATGGTACCTAAGAAGACTCCCATTTCATGCATGGGTAAAATAAGCTCTGTCTCTTTTCAGCATTCCTTGAACAATCAATCGTTGATGAATGTCATGGATTAGCTTTGGCCCTGCTGCATCCGCAGGGCCCGGGAGGCCCAGCGCCTCCCCCTCACAGTCCTGTGCGCGGGGCGGGGGTAGGAGAGACAGGTGCACGACTGTCTCTAATACTGCTGACACGGATGGTCAGAATGCTTGGAGATTGCAGGAGGGAAGGGCCCCTCTCGTCTGGGCCTCCTGGAGGCTTCACAGAGGAGGTAACGGGTGACATTCAAGCTTCTCTACCCAGAACGAGCTGGAGTTTCGATGTCAGGAAGGAGGGATGAGAATGGGAAGAAGGGGAATTTAAAATAAAGGAAACAAACAGCACAACAAGCGGTCGTGGGATGTGAAATGTTTTTGGGAATGGCAAAGAGCTTAATGTGACTCCAGTAGGTTCTGGGAGATGAAGAGGGGGATGACAGAAGATGAAATGGCAGCATTAGGTCAGGGGAAGATGCGAGGTGTTCTGTATGAGATTAAGAGCTTCACCTTATCTCATATGGGCAACTGGAACCCTCCAAGGTGTGCATGTACAGAAAAGCAATTCCAAAACATCTCATATGGGCAACTGGAACCCTCCAAGGTGTGCATGTACAGAAAAGCAATTCCAAAACATTTGAAAACAGTTTGTTATCTGAAGGAGAAAACATTCCCAGCTTTTAAAACTAAATTGTTTTACAAGACCTCTTTGAAGAAATACCACAAACGTGAACATTAGCCTGATATTTCTCTTGATTGTTCACAAATTCCCCAATTTTGAGGCCTAGAATATGAGCATATAAATGCTTTTAAAAGGTTGTAATCATCATCTTCACTTTTTGTCTTTCTTTAGAGACTGAAAACCTAAGTTAATGAGAATATTTTAATATCCCAATAATTTTATTGTGTACACAGAGGGAAGGAGGGTTTACAGGAAAAGGTGCTGTTATTTGGGTCAGGGTACACCTCTTCGGGGGTCAGACTGCCACCAGGTAGCTGTAGGGTTTTGACAAAATCATTTTCCTTTTTGGGCCTCAGTTGTCTCATCCATTTAATGAGAAAAATGGGATTGGACAGTTTTTTTAAGGGTCCTCTCTTTCTAGATTTAGCATGTAAGACATTTTAGAACTCTGATCTGTGTAAGGATCAATTTATATGTCCAAACAAATGACAGTGGCCTGACATGTAATTTAGGTCAACTGAATTTGACAAAAGATTCAATCCATTAGTGGAAGTAAATGGTGTCTGAAATTATCCAGATTGATTTATAGTTCACAAATACTCAGGCTTGCATTTAGAACATTATGACAAATGATTATTCAATCGTCACAACATTAGTGGAACAACAGAGGTTGGCTGAAGTAGAGTGGAAGAAGAGAATAGGTTCACCCCTGCATGTACTGGCATTGAGATGCCATTAGAGGAAATGTCTAATAAGCAGTTGAAGTGTGATTCTGAAGCTCAAAAGTAATTTTTCTCTGGACACATACATGTGGGAGTCATCATAGAAGGGGTTGCTGAGCTAATAGGAGTGGCTTGAAGAGCCTGGGGGTGGTGGTGGGGGAATGTGTGGCTTTAGAGAAGGCAGGGAGGTTGAACCAACAAAAGAAGACGAAGCTGTTCAGAGGTCGGAGGAACACCAGGACAGGACGTGCTTTTGGGAGCTCTCAGGTAAGGTGATGGTCACGAGATCGACACTGTCAAATGCACTCACAGGAAAAAGGAAGAGAAGTTATCTTCAGATGTTGTGATTCCAGAAAGCCAATGATAACCTTGTAAAAGTTTCAATGGACTGTGGAGAAAGCCAGATTGAAGGAGTCTGATTGCTAAGGCTATTTTAATTTCTACTCAGAATCTATGTTGTGCTTAGACACAACCAAGGATAGTCTGGTTATTATAAAAAGTGAGTTTGTACAGCACTTTACCAAGTTAATGGGCACATATTGCAGCCATCACAGACTTTCAGTAAGGACATATATAAATAACAGAGGCATTTCCCAGAGGCGCAAATTGGGGTATTTTTTTTCTTCACTATTCCACTCCAGAAGGCAAGATTGATGTCCAAGAGTGAAGCACTATTTTAGTAAGTTGGAAACCAAATAAATTTCCATAAAGGAATGGGTACATTGAATATGATAAAATATGATTTATATGCAAAAGATTTAGTGGCAAACAGGAAAAGAATAAGATGTAAATATATATTACTTTTTAAAAAACAGACTATCAAGATCATATCTAGAATAATTGTATATGGTTTTGCTAAAAAAAACAAAAAGTTTACATATGGAGAAAATACTAGAAGGAAATACACTAAAATTTATGAGCCATTTTCTCTGAATGGTAGTACTGTGGTTTAGTTTAATTTTATTCTTTATTCTTTTTTATTTTCTAAATTTCACATAAAATATGTATTACTTTTATTAATAGGAAAAATACATTTATTTCTAATTTTAAAAGACTAAAGGAGGAAGCAATAGAAATTAAAAAGGTTTTTTGTGTCTGAAAACAGACACATATTCATCACTCATAATATACATATACTTGTGGGTGTGCACATAATACATACACACACACTTCTTCCTTTGGCATATAAAAAGCAGAAATACATTTTATTTAGTGTTTATGGAATTTGGGCAGACCGAGCCCTGTACACCTCAGATTTGGCAAGTGACCTGTATCAAGTTTCAAGAATATGTTCCCATTAGTTTAAAACTAATGTTGCTTAAGTATGCTTTTAATAGTACTAAAGTGAAAAATATACAAAAGAGGTAAATATTATGAGTTGGTAAGATATCTCTTCAGAAATTCCAACTTATCATTATTTTAGACATTTAAATAATGAGGTTTCATGGATTCTATTATCTGAAATTGCATGCCCTGATTTAACCTAAGGGAGACTGGAATTGAGCTTTATGATAATAGATTTTACAAAAAGGTCCAACTTAGGGGAATCATAAAACTGCCCATCAATTTTTTAAAAATTGTTTAAAGCCTTTATTTATATACATCCAGGAATTGTTTTAAGATTTTGTTTAAAGTCTATGCCTCATCTGTCCCTATTTTTCAGCTAATGATAAAAAGGAATAAGATAAAATTATATCTTCACATGTTAATTTATTTTATATTAAGAAGGGACTCTCGAGATCTATAGAATTGTATAAATTCTCACTGAGCTTAATTCCATCTAGATGTGCTAAGCTGTACTGCTGGGTGGAACACTGAGGTCAAAGACAAGGCATGGAAATAGGGTACAGTCTTCAAAAATAGGCAGACTATATTTCAAAAGGTTTATAAGATATTTGAAAATGAAATAAAGATATTATTATGCTGGCTCTGAATACAGAATATATGAAGTAGAGAAGTCTTAAGAACAATTCTTTCTGTCTGCATTAGATTTTTGCACTAAATGCTAACACATAATGCCCTAAGTTCAAAACAGTAAGTTTAGATCTATGGAAGGAAAATATTATGTAATTTAGCAAGAAATATATTTCCTCTGCTACCATTTTCTGACTCTGAAGTATAAAATGGAAAGTAGTACTTCTGGTGAATGTCTCAAGAAGTCCTAAAGCGCTATTCACCATAAGGAGACACCATCAGCCCTGTGTGGAGGAGCAAGTAGATCTGCCAGTGCTGGTGGTTGTGGGGAAATGGTTTTGAAGGCTTGTGAGCCCAAGACCCTGAACATGATCCACAATGATAAAGTGAATTTAAATGCAGTTAGCTTTAATATTTCAATGTGTTATCTTGTGGGGCTGGGACATGGCTAACATCCTTTCTACACTGATGAGATATGGAGGTTCCTAGATGAGCAGGGATTTCTGGGAGGCAGGGCTGTTGATGGGAGTAGGCGGGAGGCTCCCAGTCCTGGAGAGCAGAATAGACAAGATGGAAGTCTGCATCTTAGGTAAGAGTGAGCATGGATGTCAGCTGGCTGCAGGAATGGACCACAGTGTGATAGCAAACAATTGTGTGAAGCAACATCAAGGGAGTTGTTGACAAGGTATAATGACCTGGTTTGAAGTGAAGGGAATATGCTGGAACAATGAAGATTAGCAAGTGGAATTTTAAAGAAAAGGTGCAAAAAATCCCCACGGTGGCATAATGTGGTAGGACAGGTGAGTAAGGCAATGATGTGGAAGCCAGGGCTGAGCCCCAGAATGCAGAAGCTATAAAATGGAAAGCTACAAAAGGGAACATCTTGGTAGAAATACATATTAAATATCCATCATTTATGTTATACACACGATTGAAAATAAATATTAACACAATTAAATGCTTCAAACATTAAATAAAGTATTTATATCAAATCATTTTATTCCAGGGCTTGTTATGGTCAAGAAATGTTTTATTCTCTGTAGGTTTCTTAAGTCATGTTAGGCATGGATTAGAGTGGCATATTCTAAATACTTTTTTGTCTCCTAAACTAATTTTAAACTTGTGAGGATTAAATGAGATAATAAACATAAAGTATGAATGGTGGTCATTGTAACCCTAGTAACACATCCTCATTTTTCTTGCCAAAAAAAAAAAGGATAAAATCCTAATAAAAGGAAGTGTTAAGGTCAGGAAGTATAAATCTATTATCTATTATTTCATATAAGTAACTAAATATAGCAGCTTTGGGGGGTGGGGCAGAGTGAAGATTTTGCTTTCCAACATTCCATTTTCTGAAACAAATATACTGAAAAGTTGTTATTTCATATTGAACCTAACTTTATAAGTAAAGGTTCCTGAAATTACCCAATCTTGCTCCTGGCAACCCATAAAAATAAACAAAATTCCTAACAGAATCATTCACTGTCTCTGCTGAGACATTCATTCACTCAGAGTTGAAGGAGGGGAGGGATTCATATTCACAGGCCTCCCTGACAAGCCCCCCTCAGCTGCCTTTATCTCCATCTTAGGGCCGCACCTCCAGCCTTTCACTGAGTCACTATATACTTATTATTCCACAATATAGTATTTATTTTTATGTTTGTTTTCCATCCTAGACAGTGAATTATTTGAGAATAAGACCAAGTCTTATTCCTCCAAATGTTTCCAAATTACAGTATAATAGCTAGTACCTAACAGGTGTTCCACAGTGTTGAGGCATTTACATGTGTGATTTCATTTGGACAACAAAGTCATCCCATGGCCCAGACACTACTGGACGTATTTTTTTGATTAGGAAACAGACTTGAAGAGGTTGGTTAAACTGACTACAGTCACACAACTTCAGTGGTAGAGTTTAGATTCAAAGCTTTTAAATTTTATCAATTCTAACATGAATTTTTCTTTTCGCACTTAAAAAGCTCTGAAACTGGCATGTGTTTCACTATTTATGGCATTGCTGTCATCCAGCCAGCAGATGTCATTTTTGTATGTTTGGGGACCTCTGAGTTAGAGGCATGGTTGGTATGATATAGCTTAACTGCTATTGAAAATGTCTTCCAAGAGATTGCCTTATGATTCACCCTGAAACAAAATTTATTGCAGATGCGGAAGGAAATGGCAACAGAAGAGCAGAGCATGAGTTGGACACTAGTGAAATATTCATAGTTGGAAGAATGGTTGAAATTCCATATTTTTGTGCTAAGGAATAACTAACTGTATTATGCAACCCATCAAAGGAAGATATACTCACAAACAAAGCTAAATATTTGTTGGGAGTATCAGCAGGATGAAAGGGCACAAGAAGGCAGAAAAGATGAATGTGACGGGAAAACTCAGCATATTGATGCTTTCAACAGAAAGAACAGCTATGATGACGAGGAGGACCATCGGTGTTGTTCAAAAGGACTTTCTCTGAGGAGGGGGATATTCTATAATCTGTACTGTCTAACAGGGGCGCCACTAACACAGACAGTTACTGAACATGTGAAGTATGGCCAGTGTTACTGAGAAAATGAATTTTAATTTCATTTTAATTAATTTCAGTATACACAGCCACATGCTGCTAGTGGCTACTTTATTGGAGAGCATGAACCCGATAGTGCTGTGTTAACCAATCTCCTTCTTGAGGAAAGGTGGTGACTGCTAAGTTTCATTCTCATCTGGAAAGTGCAAAACTGTTTCAAAATGGTGTTGTGGGGATTGAGTGAGAACCTATAATGGATTGTGTTTAGCATAAAGCCTGACACATGGTAAATGAGAAGAAATGAAGGCAGTAGTAACAGGTAAAGTAAGACTAGCAGTAGTCATGGTAAATGATATCATTTTTATCTTGGTGACAAACAGCAAGTAAGGTTTGAATGCTGCAAGAAGCAGGAGGTCAGAAAGGAATACCCTTTCCACACACCCAAGAAAGATGGCAAGTCACCTAGAAATTAGGAAATTCATTATAGATAGTAATTAGGCCATACAAAACCTCAGTAAATATTGATCAGCCTGAAATTTCTAGAATACGAATTATTGCACATGCAATGGCTTCTGGATATGGACCTTCAGTTTGAAAATCCAAGTTCTAGTGTCTTGGGATTACCCTTTATTTCTTAAAGGGATGTCAGATCATTCACAGAATTTATGAGAATTATAATAAGGATAGGTTCTTTTTATTAACCACAAAGAGGAATATTGTGTTTGCTAAGGGAAACCTTGGATAAATGCTACTAAGGAGGGATGTCCTTGCTGAGCCCACACTAAAGGCTAAAGCTTTATTACAACTGGTGGGTAACTCTTCTGGGAATCTTTTGGTCTACGTTCATTAGTGAGTATGCTAGGCCTGTGTGTGTGTGTGTGTGTGTGTGTGTGTGTGTGTGTGTGTGTGTGT